>OZ020287.1:10424524-10891511 GCA_963971205.1 Aethes cnicana | reverse complement strand
CGCTTTGCCAGGCTGTAAGTACCGATAGAAATAAACTATTTTTTTTACATCACCCTTGGCCGTAAAGTGGGATTTTCTGCCCGCTACGCGGAGAGAAAATCTCACTTCTTGGCCAAGGCAAGACGTAAAAATTTTGACAAACCACGGGCGATAATTCGTAAAGCCCCAGATCGCATATTTATGGAAACCTGCGATCTGGGACATTTACGAATTCACCACCCTAGGTCTGTAATGTACTATTATTCTAGAGCCTACCGTAAAATATTTTCAGTATCCATATTATTTACAGGTGCACACAGGCGTGACGCCGTACGAATGCTCTATTTGCGCCAAGAAGTTCAAATACTCCACCAGTTTAAACCTGCACGTGCGCACCATTCACTACAAACTGCCGCACCCGCCGCGCAAGAAGAGGGCCAAACCTACTGACGAAGACGATACTTGAATAATGCAATAAATTAATGATATTACTCGAGCATTTTGAATTAGTTCAGGCGCCTACCCTACTGACCCTATTCTATAGACTTGCTTAAACAACCACCACCACAGCAGCCAATTTACGTTCCCCTGCTGGGCAAAGGCCTTCTCTCATCACGACAGGGTTTGGGTTGTCCCCACGCGGGCCCAGTGCGGATTCGCGGGACTTCACTGATGCGTGCAGGTTTCCTCGCTATGTTTTTCACCGAAAAGGTCTGTGGTAAATTCAAACTGAATTTCGCACATAAGTAAAGAGGTGCGAGCCAAATTCGAATCCCCGACCCTCCGCATGTGAGGCGGAGGTCGAGCCACTAGGCCACCACAGCTGCTCACCAAACCATTCTTGCTTTTATAGACAAAAACATGTAATGACGTGATCATTGATAACGTGAGTATACAAAGTTCCTTTTCTATTTTCTAATCATATAAGTTTCCAAAATTCTTGAAAATAAGTAAGAAGTTTGAATGGATCGTTTTTTTATTTTGCTAGAACAGCTTTACTTATTTACATGTGGCAACTCTAACTTCTGGGACTTGGAAAAAAAAAGTAAATTGTCATTATTTCGCTAAACACCATTTTCGTGCATTTTCCTGTTTTTCTTCGAGTTTATTTTGCATTAATCAAACGTATAGATTTGTGTATTACAACTTGTATAAACGATTTTTATTCATAACCGAAGAAAGACGAAGCCTATATGTGATAAGTGCAGGTAGAGGGTAAAATTTAGTGCACGCGGATTCACGCACCAGTCGTCACAATGGAAAATCTCAATGAAAGCAATAAAAAGAATGTGTCATTGAGTTTGATCGCGGAATACGGGGGCTCGGAGTCGGACTCCGATGATACAGAGACTCGTTCTAATCAAACGGGGAACGATTCGGATGCCGCGGAGCTTAGTGAGATGGTGTTGAAGAATAACATTATAAATGCGTGCGCCCACGGACCGTTGTCGCGTGCATCCGCGAGGGAAGAGGTGGAGACATCTCGGCACATGATCATAGACAGTTCGGAGAGTGGTGTAGTGGAGTACGAGGTGACTGAGTACCGCGAGGACAGTGACTCTGATTCTAGCTCGAGCGACTCTAGTGACAGTGATGTGGACTCCGTTAAGGATATCCTTGAGGAGCTGTCAAGCGGGTGAGTTTCCATTCCCACTCTAGTCATTAGAATGCCAATGTTTCCATGTTATGGTGGGGAAACTAGTTAATAACAGGTGTTGGAAGTGTGGTGTGTAAACATCCTTGAACACATGTTTGTAATGGATTCATACTTGAATTCAATAACCATGTGATTTTACGATGACTTGTACATATATATATTGCATATTACACATCGTTGCAGTGGGAGATCCAGGGGGTGGGCTAGGGGGCTCAAGCCTATGCATTAGGGCAATCACGCATGTTATTTGCGATCTCGGTATATACCGGACTGATTTACGATCCCATGGGATCTCTGAATTTGAGGGATCCCGCAGGTGTACGATGAGCTGCCAATAAGTAAAGAGCTTATGAAATTCATCCTCTGGTCAAACTCCTTCTGCGCGCACCTGTATCTTAATGAAATAACCATCTCAGCAGCCAACGTCGAAGTTGAGCTGGTGAGACCATTTCAATGCTACTTTACAGTCCCGCAAATCCCGCGGAGCCCGCGCTGGTAATCTCGCTCCTTGGGGGACTGGAAAATGTATAGCCTATCTTAAAGTGTACTTGTGACAGTTTCCTAACTTTTATACCTACTATCTTCCGGTTGCTGGATCCACCATTGCTTCATTGTAATGTATTTTTGTAGGTTAATGATGTAGTTATGATAAATTAAATTGATATAGTTACTTGTGCATTCACACTTAACCTAATTGATAATAATTAATTTTATTGGTCAATTTTTTATTAATCTAATTGATAAGTAAGATATTTAAAGCAAGGCATATCCTATCATGTGAAGTTCTTGGGAAGGATATTTTTTTGCAGGATCGGAAACTGAACCTTTTTTGTAATTCTTCCATGTTTTTATGCGAAAACATTTTTCCAATCACGATTATGATTCTCTCAAGTCTAATTGCTGTCAAGCGTGTGCCTTTGTCCGCACTGGGCCCGTGTGGGGACTATAGTCCAAACCCACTTGTGATGAGAGGAGGCCTGTGCCCAACATCGGAATGTAAATAGGTTGGGATGTAATTGTGGGTGGTTTTTCAGCAAATTTTTTTTGAAATATATTTCTTTATTCATTTAGGTAACAAATATTATTGTACTCATATCATAACAATTTTTTATATAATCTAGCATATGCTGCTGGAGGTAAATACGTCACAATTAACATGAATATTAGTTATAATATAAAATTATAATTATCAACTGTTAATAAATAATCTCACCTTGTGTAAGTTTTTTGTGCTGGTAAGTTTGTATCATTGTAGCCATATTTTTTTTTATTATGTAGGTGCTGTCACCAAGACATGCTGAATTATTAGATTTGTTCCACAGTAATGTTCGCTTTTATTTAATCTATTTCCTTTTTCATCTGTACTGCTTTCTAGTATTGCATTCTTTTTTTTTGGTAACTTTTAGATATTTAAGTTACATCTCAGATCACAGAACACTCAAATCAGCTAAAGGTGTTCCAGCCAATATCGCATCTACGTTAAGTAGATTTGAGCCTCCAGAACCATTATTTTTCGTGCTTCCTTGACTTCCACCATTATTTCCGAGGACACCAAGGTCGAGTAAATTTTGACCTCCTAAACGCACTACTAAGCTTAAAAGTGCATTTATGAGATCACTATTGTCCTCCTTTCCGCTGCCATTGCCATTGCTTCCACAGTTGGGTCCACACTGGTATCCACAGCTGCACCCACCGCTGCTACCACCCTTCCCATTCGAGTTGGAACCAAGTAGTCCCAAATCAAGTATTGAGTTCCCACCTAAACCCAGGTCTAAATTTAATAATCCATCACCACCACCACTGCTTCCTTTTGACTGCGATGAGGAACCTAATAAACCTAAATCCAATACTGAAGTTCCACCCAAATCTAAGTCTAACCCCAAAAGCGGGTTACCACTGTTCCCGCCTCCGTTTCCACTGCTTCCGCCGTTCCCTCCACCACCATTCCCGGCTCCACCACATTGTAAAACTGTGTATATCAGAGCGTTCACCAACTTTGAGACGAGTTGTTCTAAACTGCGTTCGTAGCTCGAAGGAGTATGACAAGGCTGCGGCTGCGGGTGTAGCGGAGGCGGAGGCGGCGGCGGGCACGGGACGGCTCGTGGGGGAGGGTTGGCCGGCCGCGTGCCGCGCCTCGTGCACTGCCCCATAGAAACCTATAAACCATGACGAAAATTATATTTCTATGGAATGCCTATAGGATAGGCTGTCGCCGTCGGTATGCTAGGTTAGCGCTGTAGACTCGGGGTCTTTAAATGTGAAATAAACACTAAAAGAACATATTTATCTCTCTAATCTTTAGAGCCGTTTCTTAGATAGTTAGTATAAATACTATAAATATACAGGGTTAGCCCGTTTAAAGTATAAGATTGGTTACAGAACCCTAATAATTATCGATAAAAGCACGTTCAGTTTCATCTTTATTGTTTTGGTGCACTTTATTCAAGGTCACGTTTATTATAAATGCAATAAATAACTTCCTACCTACTTTGATGCTGTTTTGTACTTCAGACTTTTTACTTAAGAGGTAACTAATGACACGTGCAACACTTACCTCGCACATAGAGGCTATCATAGCTAAGTAAACAAGTTTAAAGTAAACCATGGTTAATTACTGAATGTTACCCCTTAATGTATAAGTCTACATATATACTCATTATTTTATGAAATTTCATCATTCACAAATGTCTATTTGATTATGGTACTTTCCAATACGTATTTACAAACACAGCGTAATCGTAACGTGAGTGATACTAAGCACGTTGTATTAGAAAAGTTTGTATGCGTTTCGCAAATAGAGTAAATATTTCCATTTTGACATGCAAAGCTATATGAAGCCACGGTAAATAATAATAAGGCACGTAGATATCTAAGTGTGTCAGTAATAACTTATGCCTTGAACGCTTGATATTTATTAACTTACGAAAGTAGGTCATTGTCTGTTTTCTTACTTTCGTTTCGCTACTGTACTTACTAAGGTACAACTTCAAAAACGAAGAATATATCACAGGTAAGGGGGAGGAGTAAGGTGGGTGAGGGCAGAGTGAAGTTGTGTGTGTGAAATTGCAGTTTTCACTGAAAGGAAAAAATCGCCTGTAGGCGTAGGATATCGGGACTAACGCATAGAAGGATATGAACTGAAAAGTTCATATCCTTCTATGTTTGATGTTATTGCCAGGGTCTCAAACTATCTCCTTACCAAATTTCATCTAAATCGGTCCACTCGTTGCGACGTAAAGGAAGGACAAACAAACAAACACACTTTCACATTTATAATATTAGTATGGATGGTGCGCATAGCCACTATCCATAATGGGCCGTCGGCGTTTTGGTCGGTCTTGAGTAAGTACCTATTAAAAAAACTTCAACATTTCCCAATATTTCAGCGAGGAGACAGAGGCGGCGCGCACGGGGAAGGTGGATACTCCCCGCGTGGCCGGAGAACTGGGGCTGGACGACCTGCCGCCCATCGAGGACCTGGCCATCAGCCTGCCCGAGCGGGAGCTCACCAAGATCGGCACCGTCGCCAGCATCGTCGACCGATTAGGTGACTTACACCATAGAGAAATGATACAAGAAGAGTGTCAGAGCCGATACTGTAGTGCGTGCTCCGAAACCCGCGTTAACACTAGATCGACATCTAGCGTCCAGTGGCTGAACCCCGATTACCCGACCGTTTAGCAGTTGCTACCGCTACTTGAACCTAGATGGCGAGCCGAACCCAAAGTGTACTTCTATACAATTTACAAATAATATTATAGCTAGAACTCTTTTTTGAAATCCTCTTATTACACAGAGACTTCGGGTTGTAAGTTGTAAACTGTTAGGCAATAAAAATATGCTTTGCGTTCGGCTCGCCATCTAGCTTTAAGTAGCGGTAGCAACTGCTAAACGGTCGGGTAATCGGGGTTCAGCCACTGGACGCTAGATGTCGGTCTAGTGTTCTCCCGGGTTTTGAAGCACGCACTAAAGTATGGCCTCTGCGCTCTGCATGAGACGGAGGTTGAACCACCACGGCGTACTTACTCATTCATTTCAATTAACTATTATAAATTGTGTAGTTATAGTGCGTGCCTTCCCCGAAACCCCAGCAGTGGACCTCGACAGCGTGCTGTTTGTGGAGAGCGGGGCTAAGGCGCTCGGCAAAGTCTTCGACGTTTTTGGACCCGTGAGTACAAATTTATATAGGGTCAAGCAAAACGTGACGATATTTTACCCACAGAATCAGCTATCGATTCTAACCATGTTTTTTTTTCGATTTAGTAAAATACAATTTAGTATGGTCTAGTATGGGATTGATGGTGTGAGCGATACCTAAATCACATACTATTTTTTATTACCAACTCAAAAAAAATGCTTGGAATCGATAGCTGATTCTGTGGCTAAAATATCGATACAGCCTTTTACTTCATATTCTAGTGACCCAATATACTTCACAGTCATAGGTCTTAGGAATCTTAGTTACCTGACATACTCGTAGGTCATAGTTGAAACGCCGCGGATAAAATTTTACGCACTATGAGCTCCACCCAAATTCCCTCTTTGTACAGCACGACACAACTTAGAAGGCGCGCGACGAAGCACTTAAGCCGTTGACGCAGAGCCTATTTTTGCTTAATCCACGCGCCTTCTAAGTTATTGTAAACCTGTAACTCTTAAGCGTACTACGTAGTCAAAAATTACATTTACCGTCATAAAATTTGAAAGTAATTTGCCCTTTTTTTTAGGTAAAAGATATCGTACTTGTCCGATCATTCAATATGATTAACAGCAGGAGCAATAGGTAAATTAGTAACACAAACCGCTAATTAAACATTTGTAATTAAGCTGATCGTAATTGGTGGTTTTTAGTTAGGAAGCAATTTCGTCTGACAAAGCTTGTAATTGTTATTGCAAGGTCAATCCCTAAACTATAGTTATAAATTATTTGAACTCCGTCTTAGTAAGTATAGTCTGTCCGACGGTTTAAGAGCTAAAAGCCATAAAACTTGTTACAATGGCATTTTTATTTCAAAAGGTCTGAAGTCGTAACTGTTACAGCTTATAATGCACTTTTTATTATATATACATATTAAAATTATACCCATGTTTTACTAAATTCTTCCCTTACCGCTACTCGCTGGGTGTAAAGCAGCATTTCGCTGCTTGACTAGTAACATAACTATGAGCACATCTTAGCATTATGTATTTAATTCCCCCTATAAACACCACAATCTCGTATCAGGGTGTTCAGGCTGCTTTCACACCTCCGCCGCGGATTTCAAACAGCGGTACCGCTGAACATTTGCCATCGTTTGTCCATTATACACATCTTTGACGCCGTTCACATCTCCGCCGCGGAACTGAAATAGCGTTTTGAACGCGGAGATGCGAACGGCGTCAAGGATGTGTATAATGGACAAACGAACGCGGCATAACGGACAAATGTTCAGCGGTACCGCTATTTCAAATCGGCGGCGGAGGTGTGAAAACAGCCTCATACTACAGATAAATAATGTCTTGCGTTTATTTCCTTTTCAACTGGTCTAAAGTTGGTCAGTCTGGAAATCTATGCAAACCTAAATGAAGTCTAAAACTAACAGGCAGGCAATAACTTAAACCAGTCCAGTATGGCAGAACTGAGAAGTTATAAAATTCCTTCTCCAATTTGGTTCAATAAATATGAAAATTTTACACAGATGGTAGGTGAAGTTTCATTTAAAATATATATATCATGTTTTTCGTGAACCCGATGCCCTTGAGTGACATTGGCAGCCTTATTTAATTTATTTAAGGCTGTAGTAGCATGCGACGTCTGCTTGCTCAGTGCAGCCTTGACATAAACCTCTTTATAGCATTGTTTGTATTATGCTTCGGTAATCAATTGGTTAGGCCGTTAACTGCAACCTTTCGATACAGTTCTTTTACGCAGTATAATGAAATTTACTGAGTATTTGCTATTTTTAAGCTATTACTACGCGTTTTTGTCCCACTGCTGGGCACAGGCCTGCTCTCATCACGAGAGGGTTTGGGCTATAGTCCCCACGCGAGCCCAGTGCGGATTGGGGACTTCACACACATCTTTGAATTAATTCGCAGATGCGTGAAGGTTTCCTCACGATGTTTTCTTTCACCGAAAAGCACAGTGGTTAATTCAAATTGAATTTCGCACATAAGTAAACTTAGAGGTGCGAGCTGGAATCGAACCCCCGACCCTCTGCATGAAAGCCGGTAGGTCGAACCACTAGGCCACAAAAAGCACGAATTATGAAATAGATAGTCTTTCATAGACGTAATATGAAACCGTCAGCGGCCATGTGAAACTTAACACTTGTGCCAAGTCTGCCTTTGTTTCAAACTAAAATACCTAATGCGACTAGGGCATATCCTGTATTGAAATTATAACCTGTTAAGACCTGGCTTACTCTTATGACGATGATGTTTGCAGGTGACGGAGCCGCATTACTGCGTGCGCTTCAACTCTCTTGAGCACGTGCGGGAGAGAGGGGTAGCCCCCGGCATGGACGTGTTCATAGCGCCCGCCACGCCACACACCAACTACGTGTTCCTGGCAGAGCTGATGAAGTGAGTGTCGCATTATATTACACATTACTGCGTCGCTTCAACTCTCTTGAGCACGTGCGGGAGAGGTGTAGCCCCCGGCATGGACGTGTTCATAGCGCCCGCCACGCCGCACACCAACTACGTGTTCCTGGCAGAGCTGATGAAGTGAGTGTCGCATTATACTTATTATACATTACTGCGTCGCTTCAACTCCCTTGAGCACGTGCGGGAGAGAGGTGTAGCCCCCGGCATGGACGTGTTCATAGCGCCGCACTCCAACTTTGTATTCCTATGCAAAATGTTACTAATATAAAGTCTGTAAAAAAAGTCGAGGGGACTATATTATAAACAAAACTGAACACAAAAAAATACCTTCAAACTCCGACAGCCAACAAAGTCTGTGTCAATTTCACTATAAGATTGACATCAGCTTTGGGTCGGTTCACTTGACACCGACTTTGTAGGCTGTCGGAGTTTGAAGTCGGTTTTAAAATTTTTTTTCGGCTACATTTTCCAATCATGAGTGCGATGGGATGTAAGTCTCACCGTAGTCTTTGAAATTGATGCCAAAATCATACACGTGCTAACAAATTTTGAGGAGTTCCCTCATTTTCTCATGGATTCCATCATCAGAACTGAACCAAATTAAAATGGGACCAATCCGGAGGTACCACCTTTCAATTAAAAAAATCGGTTCCCAATTGACGGAGTAATCGCGCAACATACATACAAAAAAAAACAGCAAAAACATACACACGAATTGTGAACCACCTTTTTTCGAAGTCGGTTAAAAAGAACATTTTTGGCTTCTTTGTGTATGTGTCGTTATGTATAATGTTACTCAAAAACTACTAGTCTTATTGCAACAACATTTAGTATGGGGGTATTTTATAACACTGGTCAACATAATAGGCTACTTTTTATCCCGGAAAATCGCATAGTTTGTAGCGGGCAGAAGCAGTATAACAATATTAACGCCACCTTTTTCACTTTCAGAGTGAAAGGCTCCGACGCTTCCTGGCTGAACGACATAGAGCCTCCGCCGACTCACGTCGAGTATTCGGACGACGAGGAAGAACGCCGCGCCGCGCGCGCCCGCAAGGAGCACAAACAGAACGACGACGACGGCGAAGGCTCCAGACGGAAACAGCGCACCCAACGACCCACAGACTCCAACACTCGCTTCGCCAGTGGCCCCAGCCGCGCCAGGAACCCCTTCGCATCAAGAAGAAACCCCAACACCTTCACGCGCTTCACTAGACCCTGGGGAGGCATGCGGACGCCAGCGCCGCACCCAAACGACCCCACTTACCCCCCACAGTTCCAACCCCCCCCAATGTTCCCGCCCTTCGACCCGGCCACCCCACCCCCATTCATGCCCAGTCCGTTCCAATTCAGACCCCCAGTGCTGGGTATGCCCTATAGAGCCGGGGTCCCCATGTTCTGTGCCCCCGCGCCCCCGCAGTGGCTCGGGCCCCCGCCGCCCCCCGGGACCTAATTAGATGTAATTAGCTTAGTGAACTCCTAATACAAAGTGTGGTTATCCAAAAAATCTATATTTATATGAAATAAATATAACTTATGTGGTAAGAATATGTGATTTTTATTAACAGACACCCTTGATCGGTTATGTACGTTGAAAATTAAAATATTTATTCAGCAAAGAGGCCACATCTGGGCACTTACACGTCACTATTAAATGAATTTAACAGAAATGAATTTACCAGCGCTTCCTAGACCCATTGCTTGAGAAGAAGCGCCGCAACAAACACAGCAGAAGGCCTTATCAATTCATAATTTTAACAAACAGATTCACATTACATTTATATGCATAAAAATACATATATAGGTACATAATAAATTAACATTTAAGGGATGTATAGTCGCTAACTTAAACTTAAATCTAAGATCTTAGAGATGCATTGTCTCAAACTTTCGCGATACACACTCATATTAAACACACTATTATCGGGACTTAACCGCGTAAAAACTATTTGTATTTTACCTCGACGTTTCGGCCGCGATGCAACGGCCGTGGTCACGAGAAGACTGAAGGTATCAGCATATTTTTCTTGTTGCGCGGGTGGTTCGAACTACCCGCACTTGATTTTTATTAATGTCACTCTCATCATCTTAGAGATGGTCTTATACATGTATATACCCGCAGATCTATCTCAAAAGTGTTACCTAATAATATAACGATGTCAGAGGAACTGCGGTAAAATTAGTAACGCCATTCTAGGAAAGACCTGTTTAGAATAACGATAAAAAGTAGGATAAAAAACAGAAGTGATATCTTTTATGTCTAGAAAATTAATAAAGAAAGGTGTTAGGCACGTTATAATTTTATTTTATTCTTTTTAAAAAAAAAAAAACAAAGTAGAATGAAAAGTCCAATAAATTTTGTAATTTCTTTATTAAATATTTCATTGTTAGAAAGTAACTAACGATTGAATTTCATAATTGTTAAAAATAATAATAAAAGGAGGTTCGTATAATAATAAAGATTAAATCTAAAAAATACTGCTCTCGGAACGGGCAGAACCTGTGGGTTCTGCCGCCCTAATTGACGAATCGCCAACGAAACTGGTTACAGTTAAACACATAATTTTGCACTCACATGATCACAACGTAAAATGAAAACCATTTCACATAGAGGAATATAAAAAATCATTCAATATAACTAATAGAATAGCTTTGCTTTGCCCAAATCTCCGATAAAATCCAACAGAATGTCGTCCGGCCTATGATTCCTGCCAGGATAGAACATGGCTCATATAATTTCAATTTTCATCGCAACTAAAACTATAACAATATTGATTTCACTTGTGATTCGCATACTAACGCTAAAATATCTAAAAATATTAGTAACTAAATATTAACTTACAAATGAATTGGGTTCCCATAGTGTTCCTGGATTTATATGTTCGCATAGAGGTTTTCCTCAGCGTAAATACATTAGTAAGTTTTTCATAAGTATAAAGTTTCATGTGTCAGTAACAGACTACAATCAAACGTAAAAAATAATGCGTTAGCAACTAAACATTAAATGAGATAAAATAATTTCACATTGGCACAAGTAGAGATACACAATATGTTGACCTTATTATTCTATTTATAAGTAACTCAGAATGTGTATAAGTTGAAAAAAAAAAGATAAGCTGCAGTTCGGTTTTCAGTATCTCTAGTTTTGCCAGCGTGACGTCACAGGTTGGCCAACCGTGAGCTCACAACGTAATATAGGGCGGCGCCCACACTTAAACTTAACGACAACACAATCCGCCCAATAGGGCCCGTTAATAGCTAATACGAATTTCAGACGTCATTAACGCTATGGCGTGGATACATTCAACATTTCGGGAGTAACTCATAATAAATTAAAAGTTATCTAAGGTTTATTATAAAAATACAGTCCTATATTAAACGATGCTCGATAAGTTTAGCTTGCCGTCTGAGACTCATTAATAAATGCCTCTAAAGGCTCTCCGCCGATGGCGAACCAGAAAATCAGTCAACTGTAAAGCGAGCGAACTCCAATAGACAAAACAGAGCAGTCTTCGTAAACGTAAATGTATCAGCGAAATCCTTAAAACAACTCGACATATCACTAATTGTAAATTACTATAAGATATTTTGATCGAATATAAAAATTAGCGCTTAAAAACTAAATCATTGAAATTGATTCAAATCAAATTACCGTCTCAACTACTCTAGTATTTCAAGGGTTATAATTTTGTTTCGATTACACGTTAGGAACTATGCTACTGTACAGATATTTATGAAAATAATGATTGGAAATCCAAATTAGTGAGTTAATAGTTCCGAGACATTTAATGCGAACACGACCGACAGAATAAAGCGTACGCCAGTGATCGCGGTAAGGTACTACGGCACATAACGTTTGTTCTATGACAACCGCCGGCTGTCTCACAGCCGGGGCGGCGGTTATTCTATATTGCGTTATAATATATCATAATATAAGTCTACGATACGTTACTCATTGCTTTTACAGGCAAAACGATTAAAGAAATATATGTTATCATTATCAATAGGTACATCATATCCATATATGTTCAGCTAGTCGAGCTTAACATCGTATCACTTGTTCGTGTGGTGTTGTCGAATTATTATTTAGAATAAGTTTTATCTAAGACACTACAGCTACTTTAGTATTCACAGAGATACAAGGGAAGGCGAGACGCGGCGCTCGGGTCAATGAGAGACAGCGCTGCATCTGTGAGAATCTAGAAAATGTCGCACGAGGCCCGAATAAATCCTCGCCCGGGGAATATTACAAAAGGAAGAAGCTTCCTGGTTATACCGGAATGGTATATCATCAAGAAAATAATACAGTTTCTACCACAATAAATGGTATCGGAAGAGGTTTACAAACACTGCGTACTGGAAGTCAAACCCTTGTCACTACCAAGCAGTGCATCGGAAACGAGAAAAAAAAACACCAAAGGCATCTTTAAAGTGCACACGTTGTATATAATTAGTTGGGTATATACTTTCTATAACGTATCTAGTAAATATGCTGCCTCTATGTAGATATTCGCAAAATATTCTGTACATAACTTTGCTTGTATACAATGTTCTACATGAATATCGATAGCCGTATTAAGGTACTTCGTATATTATTGCGGTGGGTACAAACACTGTTTAAGATTCTAAGTGACATGGATCGAGGTAGGCCTACATTAAAACTTAATTAATCATCTTAATACTTAATGTATTGCGTTTAATAATCGTCATCTAGACCTACGTATTGTGATGTGCCATTTAATTTAGAAAAATAATGTCTTAATGTAATCGCAGAATTAAACTGTACAGTTTCTTACGCTACTAGCCCCCGTGTACTCGGCGGTACGAGGCACCTAATTGTCATGTAGAACATTGCTTATTGTGACTTTGTTCTGGTATACGGGCTGATTCCGATGAGTATCACGGTAAATATTGTAAAGCTTATGGCGTTATGGTACAGGCCCGCTTCTGCGCGAGAGAAATATACTCTACAGCGCTCCTAAGCGGGTCCTAATTTCAGTAAAATAAAGTATATTTGATGCACCAATGTAAATGCAGGTTACGACAGTCATTTTGATTTAATTTTTATTCCGTCATTGTGGCAGCGTCGTGGAATTAAGTCGTACATACTGTGACACGGGAAGACTTGTAGACGAAAATTCTGTTTAGTCACTTTCACCGCTCGTTGCCTGTGAACCTTTGTACTAGTTGTATATTGGGAATATAGAGTCAAGGTTGATTCTAAAACTAGGTCATCAGATTTTACCAGGCACACAAGTGGCTACAACTGAACGGCGCTACCACAATAACAAGCTGCCGCGAATTAAACTTAATAAACTTTAGGTATTATTCTCGACGGGTCTGATGGTGCAGTCTCCCACTGTAGTAATGGGGGTTATGGTGACGGAGCTAGGAGTGGAAGTGGGGGGAGCGGAGTTGTTCTCCTGGGGAGTTTCCTTTTCTTTCTCGGCTTCTTCAGTGGGGGGTAGTTTTACAATCTGGCAGTCACCGACGGTCATGATTTGTGTTTCGACGGCTACGGGGGGGACGTTTTCTTCCGGTTCGACGCGGGAATCTTCGTCTTCTGAAGATGAGTCTGAGACATCGATGGTGCGTTCGTGAGAGGTGTCTGCTGTATCGGTGTCGACGCTCCTCTCGGCGTCGACTCCCGTAACCCCATAGCCGTATGCAGCAAGCGCCGGGTTATACATCATCTCTGTCAGATAAGAGAAGTCGCCGAATGGTAGATTGGTCGCGTTGTAGTTCTCGTTCGGACGTCCGTCTGGAAAATTAATATTTAATTGAGTTTTGCTGAATACAGTTGTATTAGTACAGTCCTCGGATATGTGTGAACGAACAAGGGTGATCATGAATATATGAACATCCTAGACGTCTAGAGAAAAAGATCGTATTCAGGTATTCATGATCACCGTGTTTGCTTCTGATGGCTACTGTGCCTACTAGCTGTCAACCGGTGTAACTCGCGTAAGTCCCATTCTTTTCCCGTAGTGGGAATTTCGGGAAATCCTCTCTTAGTGCTCCCCTACCCTCCCCAAGGAACCTACGTGCCAAATTTCAGCTTTCTACGACCTGACGTCAGTCAGACAGTCAGTAACGAAGGAGTTTTACATGTATTGATTTGAAGATGGGATATCATGTTTAATGTTCCAAGTTTAAGAGGACACATGTTTCTTGCGAGATTTATATCTGTTATAGGATTATGAATGATATGTAGGTATATAAGTCCTTGTTTATACATAGGTATTCTTTCCAAAGACTCCAAAAATGGTCGTCAATGGAACTTCATCTTAAGCAATGATTTAAAACTACGCAACTATTTTGTATGTTAAGACAGGTTAGTATTTTTAAGCCAATTGTTTTTGAAGCTTTTTTATCTACTTTTCATACATTAAATGAAGCATTTTAATATAGCATTTTCGCCTAACTACTTTAATATAATTTTGCAAAGCAGGCAGCCTTATAGGTTAATGCTACTTACCAAATAATACATGTTACTTGTAATGTTATTAGAATACACTCAACAGCAATGAAAACGGGTCACTTTGTATGGGAAATCCTATACAAAGTGACACGTTTTCATTGCCGTTGAATGTATTACCTCGTTATTAGAATACCGATTAGTAAATACCCGGAGCTCTTGCCAAGTTTGTCGTTATCAAAAACATTCATTTTCTTTTCATAATCGAGTTCATACCAACCGTACAGTAACATTAATATTAGCATTCCACGAACCGCTTGGTTGGAATGGCCCCGATTAGAAGAACTTCAATAACGACATCTTTAATAACGACAAATGTTTTCTATGGCTGTGTTACAGTTATATAGCGCTCTTGTTAGGAGTAGGCCATGCTAAAATTTGTATATACTAACAAATCTTGCTTAAATCCATTGTGATGCCGTACTGCATCGGCAAATCCGTACCTAGGGGCAGATTTGCGATTAGGACTAGGGGTCAAAGGGTATTAGGAATAATTTTGAAAAAAAAAGATTAATGACTAGATGCCAATTCGGGGGATGAAAACATGAGAACTTTCACAAAAATAATATTTTAATGAATAATTTTTTTTATCAGAATGAATAATTAAAAACGATGCTTTATGCCCTCCACATATTGTATACTCTATGGTTTAGAGATACACAATAAATAAATAAACCTCTCCCTCTGATACATAGCTGAATAACGCTCAAAGAGAGATAAGCCACTTTAAAGATGAAAAAATATATTTGATAAGTGACGAAGCGGTAAAAAGCGTACCTATGCAAAAGGCCAAAAACGCACACATGCGCAGTTTTGCAACAGAACACACGCGGAAAAAACGTGGGAAGGCCAGGTGTAATCTAATAGCATCTTAGTCATTGCACAAAAACTTATGATTCACTACAGGTCTAGGTATTTTTGTCGGTATTTTTTTTTTATGTTTCTAACCTAGATCATCGGTGCGATAAGATTGGAAGATCAAGTATCGTAGCAATAGACCAATCTCTATTCATAAGGGAAAAAATATTAAATATCATCTTGAGAAGGACGTTTTACTTCATACCATCTATGAATACCTAATACCTATAGATATTTCTCTAATAATACGGATTTAATAGGTATTACAAAATATTGGAATAACACGAAAACATATGAGTAATCAGTTTAATAAAAAACGTAAAAAAACAAATGCGATATGAAGTTCGCATTTAAAATTATTGGTGAGATCTTTAATCATGTCTGAAATCAGAAACCAACAAGTTCAATGAACCATAGTACAGTTATTCTGGAAGTTTCGACTGTCTTCTATCTAGACTCATGATAAATTATTCGCATTGGTCATTTGTTTGCACAAGGAGTCATGCTCTGTACTCAATAAGTACTTCAATACATGACTAACACAGGTGTGTGGAAATATTACATTTTTTTCCATTGAATGATTCATTTCTATCGATCTGTTTTGAACGTAACAATAAAATTGCAGATAAAATAAAACAATAAGAAATCTATATAACTAAATATCTCAAATCAAGTCAACAATTCACTTAATAATTTTGCTAATGACGTAGAGACTAACAAAATCTAAATATAAATGGCACTGAAATGAACTTGTTTAACTCTAATTTGCAATACACATTAAACAAAAACAATTGATGAAAGGAAAAAATAGGCATAACATTGAATGACGCAATGAAAAATAATTATATATAAAACCAACGATAAGGCAAAAAACAAGTTTGGAAGCTTGCACACACGAAGCATTAAATTATAACAAAGATTGGCAAATAATATGTGAATTTTCAACAGATATGAAAAAAAAAACAACAGTGTGAGCTCACTATTCTTCCCGATTCTTATATTTTGTATTTAGTACCTTTTATACTATAAAATTATGTTCTTACATGTCGCCGTAAAATTGTCAAACTATTAAAAGGGTTTATCCCGAAAGTTGGCAACGTCGCATATAGCTGTCAAATGAATTAAAAAGGAAGTTATCATTCTATGGTTGAATGACGCGTCTCGTTTTATATTTGTTGGTTATTCAAATGATAAGATTACATTAAAATGCATGGAAAAAGCGATGGAGTTTTCAAAAGATATTACTTCCATAATCCTAAAAATTTCGTGTTTCTATGATAATTGTTGCAATCCATACTTAATGTTTTATTCAACCATAGAGCGATAATTCATGTTTTCATTCAGTAATATTCAGAAATTAATGAAAACAGCGAAAAATTTGACAGCTATTTGCGACGTTGCCAACTTTCGGAGTAAACCCTCTTAACACAGGTATTTACATACCTAAAAAGAGGTTCCCACTACTGTGAACCATTATGTACTCAATAAAGTTACTCAATAAATAATTATTCATTTCCCCTCAATCAGTATTATCTATTGCTACAGTCATATCTATCACCAAACATTTATGTCTTTACAGATCTATTCACGAAAGATCACACACGAATGGAATTAACGAAACTAATGTCACTTGTCCCTGTGTGACTGTCATTCTTCTAAAGGAGGCTTCTTAATATTCTTTCCACTCTTAATATTCGAAAAGGGGTACTTTGTTCTCCGTTTAGAGGTAGCAAAATCCCTCTCCATTTCTTCCTCGTGAACAGGGAGCGAAGTAAGATTTTACTCCCTAAGCTGCAAAGTGCTATTTTGTTTCCTGTCGCTCTTGGTGTTCTCATGGGAGGAGGGAAAAGCAGCGTGTGCAACACGGTAGAAAAATTATTTAAACCTTGGGTGACATAGCTTGAATCCCTCGCTAGCTCAAGATTCCACGTTAGAATCTCGCTCCGCTCGGGACTATTCTGGAATCTTTTGCGTCAAATCGCGTCGCTCTGGATCCAATCCGTCACCCGCGGTCAAATATACCATTTTGCTCCTTAGTCACACAATCTACTAGTAAATTTGCATAGTTATCTAAAAACGCGGTTGTTACTTATTGATTTAACCTGTATGTAACCAATTTGTGACGCACAGATACTTATTGAATCCATTCATGCTGGCTTTCGTGAAGTGAATCGAGTTGTACTAGAGATAATCTACTAAAGGCCATCCCGTCCCTCCACAATTCAAAACGCTTCAATTTATTTGGAAAGTATTTAAAAAGCATCAACACTCTCAACGCATGTTTGTCGGCTGTCTCAGCACGCACACATGCGATGAGAGTGTTGGTGGTGCTTTAGAAACACTTTCCAAATACATTGAAGCGTTTTTAATTGTGGAGGGGCGGGGACATCGTATAGTAGATTATCTCTTCTTTTTTTAGAGTATTTGAATGTCACACTGCTGGGCAAAGGCCTCTCCCGTGACCGTCCAACTCCACCTATCCTCGGCCATTGTAGCCCAGTCGTTGAACGTGTCCAGCTCGGCCCGCCACCTCCGCCTAGGCCTACCTCGCCGTTATCTCTACTCTTTATTTATCCCTGTAAAGTAGGCCGGATACTGGATAGTTACCGTTTCATTTATATATTTACATCACCCTTGGCCATAAAGTGGGATTTTCTGCCCACTATGCGGAGAGAAAATCTCACTTCTTGGCCAAGGCAAGACGTAAAACTTTTGACAAACCACGGGCGGTAATTCGTAAAACCCCAGATCGCATATTTATGGCCCTCGACTTCGGTTCGGGCCACAGAAACCTGCGATCTGGGACATTTACGAATTCACCATCCTAGGTCTGGGTGGTGAATTCGTAAATGTCCCAGATCGCAGGTTTCTGTGGTTCTGGCGGAAAGTACTATTAAAACGCTCACAATTGTACGGTGACCAGCCTATGTCCTAAGTAACACTGTTTAGGTACACAGATCGCATATAGTATAGATGAACGCACCTGGGCGGGTCGGCATGTGGTAGTTCTTGGGCGGGCGGCCGCGGCGGCGCTTGAGGAGCACCTGCGTGCCCGCGGGCGCCATGGCCGCCGCCTGGCTCACGCCCATCACGGTGCCGCTCGTCAGCACGCAGCCTTCCAGGTCTGGGAGAGAATTCATACAATAATTTATTCAGCAAATTGACCACATAGGGCCACTTTTACACGTCAGAAATAGTACATTACTACAGAGGCCGGGAAGGCGACAACTTCCGTTCCCCGCCGATGTATGTATAGTGCTTTTCTCAAACATGCAATGAAATAAATAAATATTTTTTGTATAGCTGTATTGGCATAATGTCAAACCATAGTGTAAATATTGCTTGTAGCTTTTTTTAAATGGCGGAATGCCAAGATTCTGTCACAAATATATGAAATGGAAATTAAAAAAAAGTGAGTTGCCGGCCTTGGCCCGCAACGTTTGTATGAAATCTCATTATAGGACCAATTGTCTAGCCGCGCCTGAAACGTGATACTTCCCAGGCTAATAAAAAGAACATAATATCAATATTTCATTGCATGTTTGAGAAAAAGAATTTACCAGCGCCTCCTAGACCCATTGCTTGAGAAGCAACAAACGCAGCAGAAGGCCTTTTTTCAAAAATTCCACATAGTTACAAATTACATTTGCATTACGTGTATAAAATATAGGTACGACGTACGTACTAAAATTACATTGAAGGGATGTATAGTCCCCAACTTAAACTTAAATCTAAGACCTTGAAAATGTATAGTCTCCAAGGGTCCAAAATAAAATAAATGATAATAATAATTGTAATGGAGATAGCCTCCATTGTCAAATAAAATAAATTTCAGATGTCAACAGTCTATTAGATAGTATAGTTCATTAATTTAAGTATATAAGAACATCATGAGGTCTCTCGCTTAAAATTGTGGAATGGGCAATGTAGACTTGTAGAGGATGGAATTCATAGGATGTATCCATCTTAGGCCTCAGGGTAGGCAACGCATTCGAGATATAAGATTTCTTAATGGGGATCATAGGATTTCGGTGTTCATGGGCCGCAGTGACCATTTACCATCAGGCGGGCTGTGCGCTTGTTTGCCTATACCATTGGTATAAAAAAAAAACATAATACCTAAGGAAGTCTTGGGCGGCCGTCCTCTCTTCTTCTTAATCTTGGGCGTCAATGGCAGCGGGGTCTTCCTCGGTCTGCCCCTGCCGCGTCTAGGCGGGTCCACCAAGTCCCCCTGGTGGATCTCATTCTTGAGCGGCTCCAGGGTGGAGTTGAGGACGACGGGCGCTGCGGCGCGGGGGGGCAGCATGACGTCTCCGCTGGGAGTGAACACCAGGTGGCCTGATTCGCGGTGGGTCGTGCGCACCATGCCGGACATCACTTCGGAGTTGGACTCGCGTTTGGCCGTCGTTGATTCGTTCGCCATATCCACTGTTGGGTCCTCCTATAATAATTAAAAGGATATTTTGAATTCCGGCTGGGACTACCGGTAAACGTCTTCGGACATAATAGACTCTTTCCGTAGCCAAGAATGACTATAACCTTAAAAAATATACCAATTAATAGAGTGAATTTGTTCGTTGTGTTTAACCAAAAGTAGTATTATTTTGCGACCACGTATTTAAAGATCTTCTATACATGTAATGCAAATGTATTTTTTTCAACTATGTGAAAATTTTGAAAAAAGGCCTTCTGCTGAGTTTGTTGCAGCGCTTCTTCTCAAGCAATGGGTCTAGGAAGCGCTGATAAATTCTTTTCTGACGTGTAAAAGTGCCCCTATGTGGCCAATTTTCGGAATAAATGAATGAATCAATCATTTATTCAACAAATTGGTGATAGAAATGATTTAATTTAGATTTTTTTTATTTCGTCAAATGTGGTGCGGTGAAGAAATTGGATGACTTCATAAAAGGTTGTGCCATATCCTATCTTTTATCATAGATATGATGACCGCCGCAATAAAACAAAAACTATGTTTAAGATCTTGGAGATAAGTAAAAGGGGCTGATTCAAGATCTATAAATACAAAATGGAATACCCCCAAAGCTCTCATTCCGACTTCTATCTCTTAAGCTAGCGTTCAAGAATATGTGACATTTATCTTAGCATACGATGCAAAAACGTGTTAAAAAACTTGTCGTGTGCTATCTATCAGTTTGCATCATCATCATCATCATCATCATCATCATCATCACCATCATCATCATCGTCGTCGTCGTCATCGTCATCGTCATCATCATCATCATCATCATCATCATCATCATCATCATCATCATCATCATCATCATCATCATCATCATCATCATCATCATCATCAACATCATATCAGCCGATAGACATCCACTGCCGGACATAGGCCTTTCTATCCTGAATACAAATAAGTATGTGTTACCCGCTCGCAGATCTTGGTGTGCACGCGCAGCTTGTCAGAGCGGGCGAAGGACCGGCCGCACCCGCCGCAAGTGAACGGTCTCTCCCCGGTGTGAGTCAGGCGGTGCCGGGACAGGTGAGACGAACGCTGGAACCTGTCAAATGGACAACGTAACGTCAATGCCGTCGTATTTTTGCTCATGGTCTAAGAAAACAAGGTCTGCCGCTCCGGGTCGCGTGACACCCGTACGTCAAAGTCAAGTTGCCACTTCATTGCAATAAAACAAAAATGGGGGAAATATTTTCTGCCGTGAGAATTGTCAATTGTAATTGCGCATTAGAATTGTCATTTACTTGTATAAGCACACAAAATGGGACAAGTTAAAAACAAATGAACGTAATAATTCAACGAAACACTCACAGGATACATGGGAGTTGGAGATAATTTTAATACACCACTTGCAACACACAGCAGTGCGAATAACGTTCGGGTGTCACCCACACTACTAAATAAATTGTTTCACCGTTAGGATCGTCTCTTGATAAAATTCATGTAAAAATAATAATGTTTAAAGAAATAATAAAATTAACATGCTACAATTGGTATATCTAATTAAATAAAATTGGTATATTCAATTCTACTACTACTACAGCCTATTTGCGTCCCACTGCTGGGCACAGGCCTCCTCTCATCACGAGAGGGTTTGGGACTTTGGGCTGTAATTAATTCTAATTAAATCTAAAAAATAATAGAAAAAGAACTGACCTGAGATCGCAGATGTCACAGACATGCGGGCGCCGGCCCTCCTCACACTCGTTGGCAGCTGAATCCGACATGGAGCCACTCGAATCGGTCTCCTCGTCGTCGTCCATGTTCTTGGCTTTCTCTGGAAATCGGTCAAGAAAAGACGGTGAGGTAATTTTCTTACTTTTCTTTGAAGTCCCCAATCCGCTCTGGGCCCGCGTGGGGACTATAGCCCAAACTCTCGTGGTGAGAGGAAGCAGGAAGCCTTACCCAGCAGTGGGACGCAAATAGGCTGTAGTTGTAGTAGTAATTTTCTTTCAAATAAAATCTTTATTGGACATAAGTTTTACAAACAGTTGGACTCCTGAGGTAGGGAGTGTGTTTTAGTACAGAAGTTTCTTCTTTTATTTATTTATTTCAATAAGACACGCCAACAGCATACATATTCAACTTTTAACATAAACACTTAAGGGTAAGATCTATTCCGATATGTATGCCTATAACAGGCATGTACAACATTCTCTAAATAGTTTCATGCAACATCTTACTTAATATTGATTGAATAATGTATGTATGAAATGGTAAATTTAGAAAACGTTTTATTGGTACAAATAATATTTTTATGTGCAATAGTTTGTCTGTCTGTCTTTGTTAATGTGTATGTGTGTGTGTTTATTTGATTAGGATTTCCTCTCAAACAAACACATACTTCGAAAAAAGTTCAAGTTCAATTTTATTTTAGAGAGAGGATAGGGTCCGATAACATATCTCCAGAAATATTGGGGGGCTAAAAATCACCTCACATCATTGAATGTTGTCCCCTTAGAGACTCACACAATTCATGTGTTTTTGGCATGTTTTGGCAGCACAAACTAACATCTGATATCTAATATGTAGTACTAATGTACAGGCTGCCATTAACCGCGATTGATTGATTGATTACTAATGTACAGTAGCGACATTCACCTCCCCGCACCAAAAGAGGTTACCTCACACGGCCTGCGGAAAAAGGGCGGTCGGAAGGGATAAGTCATGGACGTCATTCCCACAATGGCATGGAATGAGTGAGATGGCGAAATCACTGCGCGCGAGTGAGAGAGACAAAATAGCGATAAGTCAAGTCAAGCTCTTGTTCTTTCCAGCCCTAGACAGATTCACGCACACAAGCTCACGTATTTGTACACCATAGTATTTAAGTGCGGCGTTTAGGTTCTGTACGATTTGGAGTGTGGCGGTTGCGCTGACGGTATCTATACACAAACTGACTTACCGTCGGAGTCATCGTGGTCATTGTTCGCCGGTTTCTGCAGCGCCGATAGCTGGACCACCTTGATGCCGCCCGGTTTAGGATCGTCTCCTTTATACTCGTTAGCAGCTCCTAAAAACAAGACACCAATCACTTTCATATTTCACTCCCTTTCAACAGAAACAAGAAAATTATATAGACTGTCAATCTCCTTACATTACGGCGTACATCGGCAATATAATCTAAATATATAAAACTCAAAGGTGACTGACTGACATGACATAGTGATCTATCAACGCACAGCCCAAACCACTGGATGGATCGGGCTGAAATTTGGCATGCAGGTAGATGTTATGACGTAGGCATCCGCTAAGAAAGGATTTTGCAAAATTCCCACGGGAACGGGAAAAATCGGGATTTTACTTTTTAATATTTCTGCGCATACGAAGTTGCGGGGAAAAGCTAGTAATAATAATAAAATTTGTTTATTGAAAGATACTAAATTTACAAAATGAAACAGTATCTGGCGGTCCCACACTAGGCAATGCCTGTCACGTGGCGACCTGATTCGGTATAAGTACATTATAATTAAAATTAATATCTTTAATGTCTAAAAAAGAGGACAGAGTGCACTTGCTTTATTTTACGCTAATCAAATACGAATATGTAACAAACTAAATATTGAATTGGAAAAGAAATATAAAACTACATTTAGTATCCTGATAATTATGAAATAGTACATTACAGACCTAGGGTGGTGAATTCGCAAATGTCCCAGATCGCAGGTTTCTGTGGCACGAACCGAAGGGGAGGGCCATAAATATGAGATCTGGGGCTTTACGAATTACCGCCCGTGGTTTGTCAAAAGTTTTACATCTTGCCTTGGCCAAGAAGTGAAATTTTCTCTCCGCGTAGCGGGCAGAAAATCCCACTTTACGGCCAAGGGTGATGTAAAAGTAGTTAAGAGGATTTACTCCGAAAGTTGGCAACGTCGCAAATAGCTGTCAAATATTTGGTTGTTTTCATTCATTTCTGAATATTACTGAATGAAAATATGAATTTTCATACAGGCCACCTTGGCAGCGACATCTATTATCGCATTTAAAACTTACTTCGGGCGTACACTGATTTGTTTGAAAGTTATGGGTTTACCTTACTTTTTCTATGCTTTCGATCATCATCATCATCATCATCATCATCATAATAAACATCATCATCATCATCAACAACAACATATAGCTCGACTGGACATAGGCTCGCCACTCAGACCGGTCTTGTGCCACTCGCATCCACCGAATTCCCGCGATCTTTACCAAGTCATCGCTTCATCTTGTTCAATACCAGCTTGAAATAATGGTAGTAAAGCCATCATTACCTATCGTAAACCTGATTAAAATAGTACATTTTGATGCAAGTGCGATAAGTTTGTCATTTTATCACGAGTCCTTATGTTGGCGCGAGCGAAAGCGAGCGTTAATACTAGGGACGAGTGAAAATGACAATTTCGCACGTGTATCAAACGACATTATTAAATACATTTGCGAAAAAAAAAGAATAAAGATATAAAAGAACAGGATGAAGCTCAAAAAACTTTACGCACCAGTTCGCAAAAAACAACTTTAGGCACGCTCACTAGCTGTCAAAAAACAAAAAGCGTTCGTTCGGAAATGACAAACTTTTGGCACGTTAAACAGGTATCGAAATGTTTACTTTTTGAGCAACTGTATTAAAAAAAAAAATGGGTACGCCTTAGTCTGGATAAGTAAACATTTCAACCATCTTTGGGTATAGTGATGACTACAAAACTTACAACCGTCGCGAGTATAATCCTCACCCAAACCCGTGGCTTCTTATTTACACTAATATAATAAATGCGAATGTCTGTCTATTACCCCTTCTCGCTCAAACCATGGACCGATGTAGACACAGGTAATTTGTTATGGATGTAGTTACGAGTCCCGGGGAAAGAAGGACATATGGTACTTGTTACCCGGAAAAACGCATAGCTCGAGCGGGAACGCAGTAATCAAATTCCATGAGGGCGAAGTCGCGGTCAGAAGATAGTTATGAATATAATGTGAAAGTGTGTTTGTTTGTATGTCTTTCCTTCACGTCGAAACGACTAAACCAATTTGAATGAAAGGTATGGAGATAGTTTGAGACCCCGGGAATAACATAAAATACTTTTTATCCCGATATCTATAACTATAACCATGTATCTATATGTATAGTACTAATGTATAAATGTATAATGTGTGTATGTATGCGTCTAATTCTATGCGGGACGAAGTCGCGAGCAAACGGCTTTACTTTTAATAAATCCAGGATTAATCTAACTTTCTTTTAAATCAATATGGCGTTCTATGACTTCCATCGCAAACAAAGACAAGTTTCACAACCTCAAACGCTAGAATTATATTATTATGTAAAAAATAATACATTTCATTTGAACGCAACCATCAATTTGCGACAACAATGGGCGGCGAGACAATATAATTTAACATAATTTCCCCGCCATTTGCACAATCACTGGAAACTGTTCGTTTATACATATTATTAATATAACGCGTCTTTATTCCCGTTTCATTGTGAACCCCGGTTTAAACGTAAATATGTGAATTCGTATTGAAATTCTAAACTTGTTTTAAACATTCAAGTAACGTAAGAGTTTCTTTCAAGAACGAAATTATAAAATACTAGAAATTATAATATTATTCGCCCGCGTGGAATTCATTTATCGCACTTCCGCGGGAACTATGCGCTTTTCCGGGATAAAAAGTAGCCCATGTCCTTTTCCGGGACTCCAACTATCTTCATAAGAAATTTCATTCACATCGGTCCAGCGGTAGAAGCGTAACGAGGCAACAGACAGACAGACAGAAAGACAGGCAGAGTTACTTTCGCATTTATAATATTAGTATGGATATGGATATGCCCTAGCTTCTACCCGCGACTTCGCAATTCCGAGAACGACAGTCGCGGGTAGAAGCTAGTTTGCAATATAATAACTTTAAAATTGTTTGAAATACTTGAAGACTCTTTCTCAGGGTTCAAACAACGATTGACCTTTCATGGACAGCCAAAAATAGAAATAATTGATTAGTAAGAGGGTGTTATATCGACGCCTTGTTCGAGGCATTTCTTTTATAACGATTTTTTAATTCCATTAAACTTTGTGGCATTTTGATTTTTTTTTTCATACTACATCCGTTGTAGACTGTACGTACTCGCCAAAGTATTTAGGGAGAGATAATTTGTATCTTTGTATACTACTACTACTACTCTACTACTACAGCCTATTTGCGTCCCACTGCTGGGCACAGGCCTCCTCTCATCACGAGAGGGTTTGGGATATAGTACTGTGGAGACTGGCCGAGTACAATCGGTTAGTTGACACATTCTCTTCCAAAAATAGGTAATTTTAAGCGTAGAATATTGTGTAGCTTTTATTATTTAGTTTTTTACGATCCTTGGCAATGTGCGCATCTCTCAAAATATGAGATCAATTCAACTTAAAATCTATTATTCCTTAGTTAGACAGTATTAGGGCAGTAATAGGGCAAGTCTTCAAGATTTATATATTTTAATAAGCTAGACATCGTCTTCGTGTCTTCGGATTCCACCGCTGATCTCCGTGCCTGCAGCATCTACCTGAGCTAACATCAACCCCCCGTTACATTTGGTGGACGCGCTCTCGGTGGAAAGGAGAACATCAACATTTGGTGTACGCGCTCTCGATGGAAAGGAGAACATCTACATTTGATGGAACCGTTCTCGAAGGAAGGAAGAACACGCGCGGAACGAGAAACAATTGACAATGGAATGGATGTCGCGCTCTTGAAGATGATGGTGAAGCGCTTTCAAGGAGTGATGGAATGGACAACCGCATGGCGAAAAACACGGTTGTACCGATTTTATTTGTATTAATCAAAATTTTCATCCATTGTCATATGCACCACGTTCATTTATTTAAGGAAAATGGCTGCCCATAAGAATCGCAATAATTATTTTTAACAATATTTTACTGTTCTATTGCTATATTACAAATAATAACGATAGATTCACGAGGAATAATTTAATATCATATATATTTTTTTTATAATTCTAAATAAATTCACTTCGATCACTTTTCTGGAGCAAGAATCCGTTGGAAGAACTCTTCATGCTGCGTCAGGAACGAAAGATTTCTTCTTCAAAGTTCTCTTATCTTGTGATCATAATTTTTCTTCTTGTTATTACGAATTTCTCCCCAATATTCCTTTATTCGTGAAAGGCAGGTACAATTTTCTATACTCGCAATGTTCATTTTATATTAAATATAATTACTTTTATAATAATGTTTATTTTGATATATGATTGACTTTGTCATATTTCAAAACATTTCTCATTAATATTTATTATTGATTCAGATTTTCTTTTAAGAGTGTTAATTATATATAATGAATATGGATGGAAAGGTTGGTTATTCCTTACACAGGAACAGTCTTAGTTTTGTAAAAGAAAAATTTCGACGTAGGGTAGGGCCTTCGTTAGCTAGGCGGTTCCTCGAAAGGGGAGGAGGGAAATGTGGAGACTGGCCGAGTACAATCGGTTAGTTGACACATTCTCTTCCAAAAATAGGTAATTTTAAGCGTAGAATATTGTGTAGCTTTTATTATTTAGTTTTTTACGATCCTTGGCAATGTGCGCATCTCTCAAAATATAAGATCAATTCAACTTAAAATCTATTATTCCTTAGTTAGACAGTATTAGGGCAGTAATAGGGCAAGTCTTCAAGATTTATATATTTTAATAAGCTAGACATCGTCTTCGTGTCTTCGGATTCCACCGCTGATCTCCGTGCCTGCAGCATCTACCTGAGCTAACATCAACCCCCCGTTACAGTACCCACGCGGGCCCAGTGCGGATTGGGGACTTCACACACCTCTTTGAATTACTTAGCAGATGCGTGCAGGTTTCCACACGATGTGGTCCTTCACCGAAAAGCTCAGTGGTAAATGCAAATTAAATTTCGCACATAAGTAAACTTAGAGGTGCGAGCCGGAATCGAACCCCGACCCTCTGCATGAGAGGCGGTAGGTCGAACCATTAGGCCACCACGGCTTTTTTGTAGTAGCTTTAATGTAGCTTATTTCTGGTGAAATAATTTTAGAAAATCGGTTCGGAGATTAGAGATGACTTCCTATATAAAACAAAGTTAAACTTTACCTCTCGATAATATTAGAAATATAAATGCACATACTTGATATTTAGACGACAACAAACTTACAGACACAAATTTGAAATTCTATACAAAAAAATATATCACAAAAAATAGGAAACATGGAGTCTGTGTCAAGTGGTGTCAAAACAAGGGCGGATCCAGCTTTTGACTCAAGGGGGGGTCACGTCATACAATTACCCCCCCCCCCTTTTTTGCGCCAGGGGTTAAAAATAAATGATAGCAGTAGACCTAGTCCTGCCGAGGGGGCGGGGGTCATGACCCCCATGACCCCCCCCCCCCCCTGGATCCGCGCTTTCAAACAGCGCTGGAAAGCGTCGGGGCTGATTTTCAGTGACTCTTACCTACATGAAACACGAGGAACATTGAATAATAAATACATACTAATAGTATTAATGCGAAAGTAACTCTGTTACCTCTACACGCTAACCGCTGGACCGATTGAGATAGTTCGAGTCCTGGGAAAGGAAACAGGCTATTTCTTAACGCGGAAAAACGCATAGTTCCCGCGGGTAAAACCGAATATAGCCAAATTCCACGCGGACGAAGTTAGTTATTTTTATTCTTGCTAGAGTCCAAAATTGGTCTATTTTTGGATCTCAGTACTTTAAGTGGCCGTAATTACACAGAAACTTGTCTCTTTCATATGTGTTTTTATGGGATTAAATTAAATATCTCTATCTCTCTCTAGTCGATCTCTCAATTCATTTCACTTCTGCTGTGTTTGTTGCGGCGCTTCTTCTCAAGCAATGGCTCTAGGAAGCGCTGGTAAATTCATTTCTGACGTGTAAAAGTGCCCCTATTTGGCCAATTTGCTGAATAAATGATTGATTTGATGCGATAATTTTGTCATGTCCGTCCGTATGTCACAGCCATTTTACTCGGACACTATGGGTACTGTTCGGTTGAGGTAGGGTTTGGTTAGGTTAGGTTAAATACTACGCTAAATGTGCGTCAGTAATTTGCTATTCGGCGACGTCGCACGCTGCGATCGTTTTCGTATCCCCCACCAGTAATGCACACAGCGAATAGGGTGTAGGGTAGATGACACACTCACCCGGCGAAGTGACCTTGTTAGGGCGCTCGTCTCGCTCGTCCTGGAAGCGAACCGTCATCTTCTTCTTGGCGCGGAGTTTGTCATCGTCCGGGGTGAGTATGGACGTCCGCTTCTTAGGCCGCTCTTCGTCCATCTTCAGCTCTGGGGTGGATGTGATCGCTGGAGGAAAATTAGAGATTAGAATCTGTTTATTCTTATAGACTAACATGTAGATGGGACACTTGATCACAGAATATTTAATAGTACTACATACAGAATGGCCACGGTCCTCTCCTCCATCGCCGCATGTCTCGCCTCCTTGATCTGCCTGGCCGCCCTGATCTACATCCTTGCCATGACTACTTGGCATAGACACTCCTTCCCGACACTTACCCTGGTCGATCTCAGTCTGGATGCTAGCGACGACCCTCTCCCCCCGCGCCGGATGCCTCGCCTCCTCCATCTTCCTGGCCGCCGCAGCCAAGATGTTATTAACTCCTGAGTCCCTCAAGTACACCTATCTTTGACTTGGAACCTTGCCATGACTATTTAGCATAGACACTCCTTCCCGACACTTACCCTGGTCGATCTCAGTCTGGATGCTAGCGACGACCCTCTCCCCCCGCGCCGCATGCCTCACCTCCTCCATCTCCCTGGCCGCCGCAGCCAAGATGTTATTGACTACTCAGTCCCTCAAGTACGCCTACCTTTCACCTACTGGGACCTCGCTATGACTACTTAGCATAGACACTCCTTCCCGACACTTACCCTGGTCGATCTGAGTCTGGATGCTAGCGACGACCCTCTCCCCCCGCGCCGCGTGCCTCTCCTCCTCCATCTCCCTGGCCGCCGCAGCCAAGATGTTGTTGACTGCGGTATGAGTCCCCGGGGGGTCGTCTCTGCGCCGCCGACGGATTTCCTCAGCGCGCATCATGGATTGCTGGTACATATGAATCTGTGGGACAACCACATTAATATAAAAACCTCCATAGTTTTTATATGGAACAATCTGGTGGAATCCGATTACATGCTCCTATGGATTCATTTACCTAATGTTGACAGTTTCCCTATATCTTCAACCAGTTACAATAGGTTTTTTTTTTCAACAAATAAATTTGGCAATTTACAAATAATAAATTACGACAATCTAAATAAAGACTGTTTTTGTATATCGAACACAAACAGTTGACATGGTATGTGATTAAACAACGGTGGTGCCAACACTGCCAACGAGCGATTATAATTTAAATTCTAAACTTGCATTCTTTTTCTTTTTAATCGCTCCCTTTCATGCCAGCCTTATTATTTATTGTGATATATAATATAGATATTTATGGTAATATTGATAGTAATTGCCGTCATAAATTAGGGAGGGGAAGAAACAATACGCCGTTTAAAAAAAATCAATTTGTACTTTGGAGAAAGTTAAATTTATTTACGTCTGATATTCATAAAATGGACGCAATCAATTGATTACTTGCCGTTTTCATGAAATCAAATAAGTACTACGCTTGCTTATCCGGGTTTAAAAATATCTTATTGTTCCGATTTTTAATATCATAACATCCAATATTTATCTGGTTGAGACAGTGTACCCTTATGAGGTCATCTCTTTAAATACGTAAAGTACTCGAAGCGCATTGAAAGTCGTATATTTCCACTGTAAAGAGCCCTCTAACCTAGCAAATTGAAATAAACGATGCTCCGTCTGAGTTGGTCGGTTTATATTACTTTTACATCGACCGTTCTTGATTGTATTTAACGACTCCGTTCGCGTCATAAAAATACTTTCAAATATACAGAGAGAGATTAATAACTACGACGTAACACAAACATCGAATCACGTGATATTGCTTTAATAAAGGTATCAAACAAAAATACTGATAACTTTATTTTTATACTGGATATAGCACAATTAAACACTTAATATTGTGTAAAGGCGAAAACATATTTTAATCAATAATCCCTAATTAAACACAAGATATAAGATACACGAACATACATATGCAGGCCTAGCGCACTTGTTTATTGATTTTCATTTTTATTTTATCTCAATTCCATATTTATCTTCCATTTTACAATTTGTTGAAAATATTGAACGCGATAGTAAATATCGCAAAATTAGCTACCTACTGCGTAAACTGACTTGAAAAACAAGTCGTAACTTAAATGATAATTCTCTCAAATTAATGTAATGTACGTCCAAATAATAATAAGCCTTTTTAGCAATTTTGTACGGAGTGGAAAAATACTACGAGCCAAAAAAGTATTTGCTTAAAAAGAATATAAAAACGGGCTTGTCTAATTAGATTCGCGCGTCCTTGACGGCATTTACTTAGTTTTTTAACATTAATTTCCGCTATATTGTAATAAAAAAATCACTCGATACGAAGAATTACGCCCACATTATTTGTCTTAAGACATAAAAAGTATAGATAAGTACGTACCAATGACGTCATTTTCTATAGAGCTAAGGTGAATGATCAGTAGATCTATGGCAGCAGTTTTTATGTCCGTATCCGTACGCACACAGGGGCTATATTAGAACTTTTAAATAGAGATCTAGACACTATAGCCCAAACCCTCTCGTGAGGAGAGGAGGCCTGTGCCCAGCAGTGGGACGCAAATAGGCTGTATTAGTAGTAGTAGTAGTAGTAAGTAAAAAATAGATTACAACAAAAGGGTCGCTTTTTAATAATAATTTTGCCGCTTTGGCCGAATACATAATATCTCTACCCTGGAATGAACTAGAAGCGAAAAATATTTATTATTACAATAGATTTATGAATTACTAGCTTTTACCCGCGACATCGCCCGCGTGGAATTCCACGATTATCGCGTTCCCGCGAGAACTATGCGTTTTTCCGGGATAAAAAGTAGCCTATGTCCTTTCCCGGGACTCCAACTATCTCCATACCAAATTTCATCGAAATCGGTACAGCGGTTGAAGCGTGAAGAGGTAACAGACACAGACAGACAGAGTTACTTTCGCATTTATATATTAGTATGGATGTAATATGACGTAATTCAATTAAAATTAACATTTATTTTTATTTACATGTTAATGTATACTGACATAAAAACTTGGTCTATCATACTATTATAATCGTAATTAATTAACTACCCTTCTTTATTAATTTAAGTTCGTTTATTTAATTTTTATTAACCTTTTCTATATGACCCAATCAAAGTTAACACTGACTATGGCAGTACACCGGGAACGTACGGACGTTTGTTAACTTAATCAGAATATCAACAATGTGTTGAGCAATATATTAGTCACTCCATGAACACCCGCCGTGGCTTTTGTATTGGTCAAAATTAATTTAATATATTTTATCTAGCAAGATAATGCATAATCATGAATTTTAAGTATGTGCGTAGGCAGTATTTTATAGAATAAATTGCGCAAACTAGTATCTTTACAATTTAATTAAACAACTCTTTAATATCATTTTAATGTCAATAAGACGACGTTCAAAGTGTTTACTGTGACACTATGTATTTCATTAATTTTAATTAATTACAATAAAAATAGTTCTCTGCAATCTGCTGATATTTTTTGCAAGTTTGCCCAGAAGCCTTAATGCAGACCTTTTCGTGTCATTTTTGCACAACAACTACTACTACTGCTAAAGCTTATTTGCGTCCCAATTTTGGGCCCGACCTCCTCTCATCACGAGAGGGTTTGGGCTATAGTCCCCACGCGGGCCCAGTGCGGATTGGGGACTTCACACACATCTTTGAATTATTTCGCAGATGCGTGCAGGTTTCCTCAAGATGTTTTTCCTTCACCGAAAATCCAAGTGGTAAATTGCGTGGAAGGTGCGAGCCGGAATCGAACCCCTGACCCTCTGCAGTTCGTACCACTAGGCCACCACGGCTTAGCTTTTTTTTGTACAACACAAACAGGTCGGAATAATAATAAAAACTAACCATTTTCTCTGCTAGTCATATTTGTTGAGTTCCTATGCCTATGTCTGCCAATTTTTATCAAATGTCTCCAAGATTAAGTAAACTTAGAGGTGCGAGCCGGAATCGAACCCCCGACCCTCTGCATGAGAGGCGGTAGGTCGAACCTCTAGGCCACCACGGCTTGTGCGAAATTCAATTTGAATTTACCACAGAGCTTTTCGGTGAATGAAAACATCGTGAGGAAACCTGCACGCCTCTGCGAAGTAATTCAAAGATGTGTGTGAAGTCCCCAATCCGCACTGGGCCCGCGTGGGGACTATAGCCCAAACCCTCTCGTGATGAGAGGAGGTCTGTGCCCAGCACTGGGACGCAAATAGGCTGTAGTAGTAGTAGTAGTAGTAGTCTCTGGATTATCACAGCAACGAATTTTCAAAACTGAACTTATATTTTTGTCATTTTTGAAAACATTGATCTTATTTTTATTATGATAAGATCTAATAATTTTATTCTTATGATAAGAAGTAAGGAACATTAGTATTATAAAAATATCACCATATAATAATAGTAATCCATTACTTTCCCACTAAGATAGGAGTGAATCTTGTTTAGTAAAACTAGAGGTACCTGCCTACTTAATAAGGAAAATCAAATTAATTATACTTAATTGAAACATGTGAATGAACATCATAGTTCAAAGTAATTGCCCACAGCAAGAAGTATTTAAAACAATAATAAAAATGAAAATTTAAAAGTATACAAACTCAATCATAAAAACTTGTCTTGTAAAATTAGGTACTTGAATATCTTCATCATTAATCCATTAGTACTATTTTTAATTTCATTCCTATATATTACTAGCTGACCCCGCGGACTTCGTACCGCCTTAAACCTCACGGAGCCCGAGACCTTTCCAACGAATGCAAAACCGTGGAAATCGGTTCGTGCGTTCTGGAGTTATAGCGTCAGGGAGGAAAACCCGACTTATTTTTATATAGTAGATTATTGCCCTATTTAATTATTCACATGTGTGAAAACAATTTACTACTTATAAATTTTAAATTACAAAGAGACCAAGAATCCTAATGAAATCCGAATGTTAATTAATGTAAATTGCATGCAATTACTGTAATAATGTAAATTAATTATTTTAATTACAATTGATCAAGAGGCACTAGTGAAGGGAAAATATATTCATCTTATATACTTTAAAGAAGCCATCTATCTATATTTAAAGCTCCCACAATTTTGATTAACAGACAACTGCCTGGTTACAGTTGGGAAATTGGTCCTCTATTTGGAACCATTTTGCCCATTTCCCCAAAAAAAGAATAGTAGGTTGTAATAGAAAGAATAGTTCAGATAAATTATCAAGAAATCTGTCTAAGTAGGCTTAAATAAAAAGACATTTCAAATAGTTACACAATTATACAATAATTGACACCACAAAACACAGTTTTGGATACACGGAAGGATGATGTTAGAGGATTTTCTACCTGATTAAAAAGCAAGGAGATTTTTTAAATCAAAAATGTCCTTTAACAGGCAACATTGACAATGTCATATCAGAATAATCAATAACTCACCTGTTTCAGCCGTTCGACATCAGTGCGGGCCTGCGGGAACGCCTGTGTTTGGGACTGCGTCACTTGGGTCTGAGTGTACGTTGGATATTCCAAGTTAACGTTCAACAGCTGAGCAGCATTGTCTCGCGCCTCATACGCCAAGCCCCGGATCTCCAGCTCTGATGCTGTGTGCATGAGAGACTGCAAGTCCAATTCTTGGACATCCACGGAGCCTTTGTACATGAATTCAACCAGCAAGTTGATCTCCGAGAAGGGAATCCCCTTGAGGATGACAATCGGATGCTGGCATGGATTGTCTCTGCACAGAAAAAAGTAAATGCAAGTTTTCAAAGCATGGCTTTTTTTTAATATTACTAGTGGCTTATATAAGGAAAATCTTTAGTTTTAATGTTGTTTTTCTTAAAACCCCACTCAATTAAATTTTATCAACATGTTTATCACTATATTACATACCAAATTATTTTTGAAATTCCTTATCTTAAGATAAGTAATATTTAACATTGAATGTATTCAAATATTTGACTCTAACATTTATGTAACAAAAGTCCCCAGTACATTTTCTAAAAATAACAATGATGTAAAAATAAAATTACTAGCATCTCAAGATTAGAATGAGTTTACAAAATTATATTTAATTGGCATGTTACTGGCCAAGCAACCAGCAAACACTGGAAAAAATAATGATGTCATAGTGAACAAATATAAGTTTTAAATTGGCAGGAGGCAAGAGGACTTTTTGTTTCATAAAAATTTGAATTTGGAAGGTTACCTGAATATCTGTTCGAAGTAGGGACTGCAAGCTGACAGCACGAGCTTGTGTGCCTTGAGCGTGCCATCCCGGCAGGACAGCGTGACGTCGGCCAACGCCGACGACGAGTAGATGGTGGTGAAAAGCTGGCTCAGGTTCTGCAGGTGGTTGTTCCACTTGAGGTGGAACGTCTTGTCGCTCCCCAGCCCCTGCATCTGAACACCACAAGCACTCCAATCACGACACCGAATAATCACCACGAGACGAACGATTTATGCCAACCGACAAATCATGAATAATCTACAGAAAACCGACTGTGCTGCGACGGCTACATAAAATTATAATTATTACAACTTATTTTTAGACCGATGCCCGTAAAAAAACACTATACGTACGCGGTATGACAGTGTAATATACTGTAGGTACGCGCCGCCGAGAGAATTTATAGCTGTATAAAATACTTTTATATTTTATTCAACATGTACGGAATTTTTGACACAAATCCACACGTTACCGGTATCTTACCTCGATTTCGCACTTCCGACTTCCCGATTTTTCACAAATAACACCGATACATTTCACAAAATTAAATAAAATTATGTTACACAGAAAGCCGTGTCGTAAAATAACAGAGTGGGGCACGCCGTGGCCCCCTCCTTGCCCCGGCCCCCTCGCACACAATCAATATACGGAATATGAGAGCGCGGCGCGCCCCCTCGTCCCCCGCATGCTTTATTATACCGTAATTAATATACACAACTTTAAATTTTGTAGACTACACGCACACATTTAAGTCTGAATATTCTATACACATTAGTGATAGTTTCAACTTAATAATAAAATATTCTTGCACCGATTCATTAGAAAAGTTCACATAAAATAAATCAACTTCGTGTACATATTGGGCTGAGTAATAACTGTTGCATTGAATTGAATGCATGCACAGTGCTACTCAATGCTGTTCATGAAATTCTTTCAAATACTTATTGTGTGTGTATACAAAATATCTAAATTTAAGGTACAATATTTTTTCTAATTTTGCTCATTTGTACATTTCACCCAGCTTGAGCCCCTTCCTTAAATTACATTCGTTTAGGTGGAAGTATGTGTAGTAAAAAAGTACTTCAATCTCTTTTCACAGCGCGCACACATACGCAGACTTGAGAATAGACGGATTGTTATTCTTTCTTTTTATCAGATTCCATCCATTCGTTTATATTATAGATCCATTCCAACGGGCTGTTTTATTACTGTATAAGAGATGTATAACTATGTAGACAGTCCGCAGTTATATTATATTATTTATAACTCTTGCGTTGAAAGAGAAGGGCGCATGAGCGGTTGCATGAATATTAAATTATTTATACTTATTACAAATATACGTAGGTAGCTATTTGCCTTGACGATTACCTACACCTAAATCTAGTCAAGAGAATTCAGTAAGTAAGTACCTAAGTGCAATAGGTTTTCACTATGCAATACAAAGTCAATAGTATATCGTATAGTACTTAGTAGGTAATCACAAGAATGTTAAAAAAAGTCATTTTAAAGGTAATTAGGATCTATAAATATCATGGTTGAAAACCTCCATCTATATTATTGAATAAAAATATATAACACAAAACATGTTACATACAATGTAAAATACCCCACACATCGAAAGAAAAAAGAAAAGAAGCACACAATGTGGTTTGCACACATACAAAAGCCTGTAATTACACAAATAGGGTACTCTACTTGCTACTACATAGTAGTATAGCTATAGCATATTTAACTTTTTGTAATTCCTTTCCTTTGAACTTGTGTTGCGAGAGTTGTCTATATTCTACTGTGATATCTACATATATTGCAGTATCTGTGCGCTATTCATTGTAGTAATTATTTTGCCAATTATATTTTTTTGTTTAAACAATTCCCTATAAGTTGATATAGTAGTCCAGTTTATATATGTTTAAACGAACTTGATATCCGATCCAAAATATCCAAGGAATATTTCCGAAGTTGACATTTGTCCATAGACACGAGAGTTTCCATCTGTCACGCTGACAGCTGGCAAGTGACAGATTGTCAAGTAACGTCAGTTTTCGTGACGTTCGTGACGGCTCAGCGGCTGGTTGGTTTGGCCACTTTGGCAGTTTGGTTGATTGGTTTGGCCAGTTCGTGTTTGTTCTCTGCAGAGAGTGGATGGTTGACGTTATTTCCACAAATTCAGTATCAACTTGCTCACAGGAATCAGTATTAAAAACCCCACAGAACCTCTAATAAAGCACCGAAATACCGTAACATCAGTATTGCAGTAATTTGCCAGCTCATTCCGATACATCATGGAGAGAACCTCAAAGTTGTTGGTTTCCAGCCCCAACGTGAAGTATACGGATGATTATATTCTCGCAGACTACGAGTACGAGGAGACTTTGGTGACGAGGAAAGGCGACGACTTGGTGGTAAGTCTGATTTTCCGGGCGGCCCGGCCGGTCTCGCCGGCAGCGGCTCGTATCGATCCGTAGATTTGCCTAGAAATTGAGCGATGATAATAGAAGGCTGCGTCCTTCGCCGTGAAAATGCGGCGATTCGTAATGTGCTACGTTAGCTGATTAATGATTATTATCGTTCATGGGTGATTCCATCAGCATTTCAACCTTTTTGTGCAGATAAATGTGAGGAGGCCTTCTATTTTGATTTCACCTGAAACTACCATTGATGCGAATGTTTTTTGTGTTAAAAATTGTTAGAAATAATAATTATTTAATCAACAACTTAGCGAATAGTAGAGGTTGAGGTGCTGGGGAGAATCACCCTTATGATAGCAAAATTCATGGTGGGATGATCCCATGCATAATTAAAATATAATGTTTACATTGCAAGTTGCTTCTCTCATACTGTCCCCGAGGGAACTAAGAAAAACAACCTTTCACAACAAGGACAACAAAAATAGGTACAAAACATGTATCAAACTACCATTTAAATTCAAGAATATTTAGTTAAAAACCACATACACATAACAATTTTCAAAAATATAAATAATATTCAAATTGGAAAACAGTAATATTATTGCCACTGCTATTATGTATATCTGTCCATCTAATATTAGATTAACATAGCACAGTAGCATTAGCACACTGTTCTGTAACAAGTATCATTAAAAATTTAAATAGTCTTTCTACTCTTCTAAATATTACACTACATATTGTACATTAAATTAATTACAAAATAGTATGTGAAAAAACTGTAAAATTGTTATGTAATTCAGGACAATCTGATTAAAGACCAGGTCAAAAGTACTCTACACCGACGAGCATGTATGCGGAACGGGATGGAAGTTGAAGAAGCGAGAGAAGTATGTAAGAGTCGTAGCAAATGGAAGGAAGTGGTCTCTGCCTACCCTTATGGGAAAAAGGCGTAATATTATGTATGAATGTAGGTAATATTGTTATATGAAATGTTTACAGCATGACAATTCAATGAATAGCCTATTTTTTTTTAAAAATTTAAATAAAAAGTCCATTTTTTTTCTAGGCTACTCCGTACAAGACCAAGTTGAACCTGCGCACTGCCCGCAAGGTCGGCAAGGTCGGCCTGATGCTGGTGGGCTGGGGAGGGAACAATGGCTCCACCTTCACCGCGGCAGTCCTCGCTAACAGGCACCAGCTCTCGTGGAACACCAAGAATGGACAGATGCAGTCCAACTGGTACGGACAATCCCTTTCAAATAACACCACGGGATTTATATAAAAATAATAATTTGACTTCATAATAGAACATATTCTAAGTTTTACTACTAGCAAAATTTTCACTGACAGTTCTAACTACATTTGATTATTGTTTCTTTTTACTTTAATAGTCTTGTCTGCCACCCAGGTTGGGCTCCATCACGCAGGCCTCTACAGTCCGCTTGGGCATGGACGAGAAGGGCCAGGACGTCCATGTGCCTATGTGCAACCTGCTACCGATGGTCAACCCTGATGACTTAGGTAAGCATTTCAGCAAACACCCTAGAAGAGATTTTATTTATTTATTCATTTAAAATGACATTTATACAGCACTAGCGGACCCCGCGGACTTCGTACCGCCTTAAACCTCACGGAGCCCGAGACCTTTCCAACGAATGCAAAACCGTGGAAATCGGTTCGTGCGTTCTGGAGTTATAGCGTCAGGGAGGAAAACCCGACTTATTTTTATATATTAGATTTCAGTAGGTAAATACTAATAAACTGATAAATTTAGACATAGGCATCAATATATAACACTAGATTCCCTACTACTACAGCCTATTTGCGTCCCACGGCACAGGCCTCCTCTCATCACGAGAGGGTTTGGGCTATGGTCCCCACGCGGGACCAGTGCGGATTGGGGACTTCACACACATCTTTGAATTACTTCGCAGATGCGTGCAGGTTTCCTTACGATGTTCTCCTTCACCGAAAAGCGCAGTGGTCAATTCAAATTGAATTTCGCACATAAGTAAACTTAGAGGTGCGAGCCGGAATCGAACCCCCGACCCTCTGCATGAGAGGCGGTAGATCGAACCACTAGGCCACCACGGCTACCTGATTCCCGATTCCCTATTATCTATCATCTCGCAAAATCTCAAACATGCACCACAAACATCCATCCAATCGCCAAGCAAAAACATCGCATTCAGGCGCTGATGCCAGTAGCGCATTCAGCATGTACGGGAAGAGATGTGCGGGAATCAACCAATCACATTGAGGTAGAGGGGAAGAGGGGCGGGGTTCGACCATAGACGTCTAATCCTAGACTTTCCGATTCAGAATTCCGAACGAAAAATTACTGCATGTAAGTGGGAGGTCCATATAATATATTTTGTATGGAAGGTATGCGTTCGAAATATCTGAATCGAAATCCCCAATCGGAATCTCGAAACGGAACTCCAAATCAAATTAAATCAATCATTTATTCAGCAAATTGGCCACTTTAGGACACTTGAACACGTCAGAAATGAATTTGCCATTTATATTATCTGACTGTATGTAGCCGGCCTTACACGGGATTCCCTAGGCCCTTACTTTTAAGAAGTGTCACCCGCATATAGTGACGTCAACCGGCCTTGTCGTCTAAAATATGTTCAGGCTACACCCACAAACATAAAAGAGGATAAATATTGTTGTCACGTAGCCCGCCATGCCGCTCTCGCCCCGTAGTTTTCGGCAGGATTCTTTCAATGCACAAATTCTCCGATGCGGCGTCTTCAGAATTAGATGTCTACTACCTTCGTCCGCGTGGAATTCGGTTATCGCGTTCCCGCGGGAAGTATGCGTTTTCCGGGATTAATCCCAGTAGCCTATGTCCTTTCTCGGGACCTCTACTGTCTTCATGCCAAATTTCATCAAAATTTCAAAAAAAAAAGTTTTCACGTGATGCGCGGTCAAATAAACAGACAAAATTTCTAAAAACTATTGGAATGTGTTCTGTTATCGATTCTAAGTATCCCCAGTCAACTTTTTTTCGAATATCTCCCTGTATAGACTTTCGAACCTCTTTTGCTTTATAATATGTATAGATAGGTAGATAGATAGATGGGTTCAGGACTTCAGAGGGAGCCATTGTGGGGGCTGTCCCGTGATTGGTTGATTTCCGCATGTCTGCTCTTCGCCCCGCTTGGCTCCGCCTCAGCCTAAACCTAAACCACCCAAAACAAACCATCTATTTTCATGTTAAAACAAAGTAAACCTTAAAGTCTATAAATAAGCTTTAAATGTTTTTAGTATTTTCCCGAGACAGATTAACTTTACTTGAGAGGATAAAATAAACGGGAAATGAATTTCGTGTTTAAGTTACATTGATCGATAAAGTACGAAATGTTTCTTGCTCGTAGGTACATCTTTGAAATTGATTAATATTGTAGTACGTCATTCCAAATAAAAATATATTGAAATCGTACCTAACAAAATCAGTCTTCAAATTTATGATGAGTGATGACATGTGCTTTAAAATTGTTCAATGTAAAAAAAACAAACACCTGGCAAAGGTTTGTATGAAGGCGGCGCACATTGCCTGGCCAGACGGACGAGCTATTTTTATATTCCATGCCTATTCATAAGATTGACGAAGTTTTCCTCTCACAAACTTCCTGCTTATGAATGACTAGCTTTTCCCCGCAACTTCGTATGCGCAGAAATATTAAAAATATCGATTTTTCCCGTCCCCGTGGGAATTTTGCAAAATCCTTTCTTAGCGGATGCCTACGTCATAACATCTACCTGCATGCCAAATTTCAGCCCGATCCGTCCAGTGGTTTGGGCTGTGCGTTGATAGATCACTATGTCACTCAGTCACCTTTGAGTTTTATATATTTAGATAGAGTGCATTTCGACTCAATACCTATAGCTTTACGTCGGTTATTATTGACCAAGCGACCTGTAAGCTATTTATGAATATGTAAAGATTCACTCTAACGTCTTGACCATAAGATCGTGATCGAATATTTATGCATCACCTTGTTCGCTACCACCCATGTACAGTCAAGGGCATTAATATGGATACACCTTTGGACCTTAACACAACGGAACAGGATGCAAAAGTGTACACATATTAATGCCCTTGACTGTACTACTGCTACTACTACAGCCTATTTGCGTCCCACTGCTGGGCACAGGCCTCCTCTCACCACGAGAGGGTTTGGGCTATAGTCCCCACGCGGGCCCAGTGCGGATTGGGGACTTCACACACATCTTTGTGGTTAATTCAAATTGAATTTCGCACATAAGTAAACTTAGAGGTGCGAGCCGGAATCAAACCCCCGACCCTCTGCATGAGACGCGGTGGGTCGAACCACTAGGCCACCACGGCTTTTCCACCCATGTATACATATCTAATGGCGACTGAAAATGGGTTGGTTAATGCACGTGGGATCTAAAGCAACAAAGTAGCCACTTGCATTGATAAAAGCGTGAGTAGGTACTACCAGGATAGGATTCGATAAAAGCGGGACAATGTACTTTGATTGTATCGTTTCCTGGCGAAAAGATATAATCCCACTATGTGACCACGATAGTAAGCCGACGCATGCTATCAGTGTGTTCATGTTAGTGCCTAATTCTAACTAGCTTCCGCCCTCGGCTTCGCCACGGCAAGTTTTTTCCGGGATGAAACGTAGCCTATGTCCTTTCCCGGGATTCCAACTACCTCCATACCAAATTTGTCTCTCCAAAAGTTTTTAAAAGGCAACAGACAGACAGACACAGTTACTTCCGCATTTATAATATTAGTATTGATTACTTGAAAGGTCTTATTAGCCTCCTGTTTAGCGAAATTTTATAGCTATACTAATTCATAAATGCAAACGCAACTCTTGTCTGTCTGTTAATGTGCATGACGGCCTAAGCACGTAACATACAGGGCCGCCATTTTGAAAAAAAATAAATCGAATCGTTATTGTTTTAAATTTAAACTGCGAACCTGCTCACAAAATTTCACGGGAATCGGTTAAGAAATGCGACCTGTTGAAGCTTCGCTCTCTCGGTCAATTATTAAAGGTCAGAGAATCACAGAGCATTACTTTTTTTTTTCATCTAAAAAGTTTGAACCCTCAGTTAAACAACCAAATCTTAATTAAGTCAATTCAAAATTCAATCATTTATTCAGCAAATTGGCCACATAGGGGCACTTTTACACGTCAGAAAAGAATTTACTAGTAATAGTTATTTTAGATTTTTGTAATATAATAATGATTAATATTATCTTGACCTGTGATTGTTCTGGCTTATGCATGTAATTCTAGCTTTTATTTTATCTTATAGAGAAATACGTAAAGATTCACACGCCTTCCTCGGCAGAACATAATGTAGCAACATGCTTTTCTGCTTTTACAGTTGTAAACACCCCTATTATAAGAATAAGAATAATGTTTTCACCTCACTGGCTCGAAAGTGGTCGTTTTGCAGCTTGATATCCGAGCGCAAAAGTTGTTTTTATCCGCTAGCGTGGAAAGTGTTTTTGAAATTCGAACGACGCATGACGCCACTGTCACAATAAAAAAACAACGATACGTTCTGAAACGCAATTCGTCGTGAGAGTTTTATTAAAATAAAGGTTCAATTTACTTAAATCATCATTAATAAAATTATATTAATAATACACCGTTTCAGATGTATTTCGTTATTTCACTATGTTTTATCACAAAAATACTTAAATATGTGTATAATATGTGTTTTAACTGTATTCAATGAATAATTGAATCTTGAAGTACGAGTAAAAGTGATTTGGAACGCAACCTCCGGAAAAAAAAAACATTAAAAAAAATATTAAAAAAAAGATTTAGATTGCTGGTTTTGTAATTTAGAATACCTATACGAAGTAATAAAGAAAATATGAGCGATTCTAGCGATGACGATACGAATTTAACTCCTCCAGAGTTAGCACAAACTGTACGTGACGCCGAACTAAGTCTTCTTCCCGAAAAATGTGAGGCGCGCGTGAGGTGAAAAATTTTGTGTTGCGCTCAGCAGCAAAGTCGTTTGCTGTCTCGTGCCTTGAAACCCTCGTTACACTCAGGATTCTATATTTGAACCACTCGCTTCGCTCGTGGTTCAACCCTAGAATCCTTCGTTCACTCGGGTCTCAATCACGCACTCACAGCAAACAACAACTTTGCAGCCTTGCATAACAAATAACTATTATTTACCAGAAAAATATGCAGAATACAGTCATACAAATAATAGGACAACTAGTTGGTTTACGGAAGTTACAGGAGTTGGCAGCGGTTTCCGCACTAGGCTCTGGTCCTGTATCGCGGAGCCCAGTGAAGACATACTATAGTACATTTCGATACTAGTGCGGAAAGTGACACTTCCGCACGTGTATCGAACGACGTTTTTTAATACAGTTGCGAAAAAATAAGAAAAACAACAAGTAAGGAATTATAAACGTTTATATTATTAATTCTGTAATTGCAATAGAACTAAAAAATAATAAAGTTCTACAAAAATAAAAATAAATCTCCTAATAAAAAAATCTTCTATCTTTTTTTATTTTTTTTTATTTACATAATAGTTAATGGCACAATTTGTACAATTATTGAGTGTGATATTGAAAGTTTTTGCTGGTAAATTAAGTGTTTGGCTGACTGAATTATTAATCTCACATGTCTGTGAAGATTGAGTCACTATGGAAAAGAGAAAAGCACTAGTTCGCAAAAACCAACTTTGCGCACGCTAAACAGCTACGTAAAGTAGCACTTTTTGAGCAACTGTATTAAAAAATATTATTAATTATGTCCTCGTGAATAAATCATTCATTCATTCATTAATCTTTCAGCCATCGACGGCTGGGACATCAGCCCCCTCAACTTGGCAGAGTCTATGGTGCGAGCGAAGGTCTTAGAGTACGATCTACAGCAGAAGCTGAAGAAGGAAATGGCCACTATGAAGCCCCGTCCCGCCATTTACGATCCGGATTTTATTGCCGCCAACCAGGTAATTATAAATAACTCTAGTTTTTACAAGCGACTTCGCCTGCAGGGTATATAGTATATCCTACTAAATTTCCAAAGCCCCTTTTCCGGGATACTTTTAAATCGTTTCCCGTGATTTTCTGGAATAGGGATGACGACAGGGTAAAGAAATCGAAATTCTAATTAGTCCGTCAGTCAGGTAATAAAAAAATATTAGACACGTATTTTTTGTTTTATCAAATTAACAAAGAATTACCAAGTTAAAACGCATTAAAGTTGGAGAGTGGGGGCTAACTACGTCACCGTTAGGTATAAATCGTACCTAACCGTGACGTCACGCGACATTTGAACTCAATATATCTCCGTATAAGTTTGATTACGTGAAAAAAGAAAAAATACGTGTCCAATACTTTTCAATAAACTTCCTGATAGACTAAGGGAAAAAAGTTATCGTCATCCCTATTACCGGGCTTCTCCGGTATGATAAGTATGCCTATATTTTACTCCAGATTAATATGTTATCTGTTTTCCTAATTTCATGCAAAGTGATCAAGCCGTTTTAGCGTGATTGAGTGACATACATCCAAACTATTCCAACACACAAATTTTCACATTTACGTATATTATAGCTTCTGCACGCGACTTCGTACAAAAATGGAATGTGGAATATAAAATTGCCGATAACTTTTCTGTCCGACATCCGATTTTAATCAAACATAGCTTATATGTTGCTCCAAATGATGCTCTATCTACCCTTGAAAACTGCATTCAGATCGGTTCAGAAGTTTCGGAGATTAACTCTAACAAACAGACAGACAGACAGAAAAGATTTCTAAAAATCGCTGTTTTGTGGTCTACTATACATCTTTAGACCCCCCGTTCCTTTTTTTGAACTTTTCTTTCTATGTACAGACACGCCGGGTTCTGCTCTTTTTGTATAGAAGATAGATAGTATAGATTAACATACATTTTGATTATTATTATTATTAATAAAGCCATTTAATCCAATAGAGTACATAAAAGGATAGAAAATTGCATTTTTTACAATGTGATCAATACATTGAAACAAAAAAATATATAAATTAATTACTTTACCTATGTTAGGATTCAGTTAGTTATATGAACATTCAAATAATTACTTACGATAAGATAAATTAGTAACATTAACATAGAAACTAAAATAATTAAATAAATTTAATTTCAAATTCAATTAAATTACTTCTACTATTTATTTTGATTATTAGGATAACAGTATATTTTGTAATATGGTTTTTAAGTGCTAAAAGTAAGTCATGTCTTCACGAATATTTATTAATGGTGTCGCGTCGCGAGCTTCGGTTCACCTGCTAGCGAGGATCAAATATATGGACTAGTTTAAATAGCAATATCGTAGGAAAATCAATTTTAAGGACAAGGACATTTTTAACTAAAGATTGCGAAGACATACACAGGGCCGTTTGAACTGCACTCTTCAGTAATCATTAAATTTAATTAAGACAAAGTAGTTAATCCGATTATGAGCTGACTTTACAATTTGTTGTGAGCCACTTGTGAGCTTTGGGGAGTCTTCTGCATATATTGGTTTAGTAAACGCTGCTTATATCACGATTCACGACATAGTCCACCACGTCACCTTGTTTACGTCCCACTGTTGGGTGCGGGTCTTCTCTCATCATAACGAGAGGGTTTGGGCTATAATAGTCCCCACGCGGGCTCACTGCGGATTGGGGACTTCACACACACATCCTTGAATTAATCTCGCAGATGCGTAATTTACAGATCTAGGGCGGTGAATTCGTAAATGTCCCAGATCTCAGGTGTTTATGGCCCGAACTGAAGGTGAGGGCAATAAATATGCGACCTGGGGCTTTTCGAATTATCGCCCGTGGTTTGTCTAAAGTTTTACGTTTTGCCTCGACCAGGAAGTGAGATTTTCTTCCAGGCAGAAAATCCCACTTTACGGTCAAGGGTCGACGTAAAGGTTATTTTATTTGTGAGTGGATGGACGTTTGTTACTTTTCTTGACAGGCGCGGCCCCAATATTGTAAATATCTGATAGAAAAACCATCAAAATAAATAGGTCAAACCATTTACACATGTGACCTACTTCCCCCTCAAAGACTAATGTGAAAATTTCATGCAATGGGATCTCTTTTTACCCCATCATTCTCACGGGATTTCCTTTTTGGGAATATTCCGCGGGAAGCTTCTAGTCATTTTTGTTGGTCTAGACTGTTCTCGATGCATACAAACGCACAATGGTATAGTGAATGGGCCGCCGATTGATTCCTTGCTGTGTTTATTAAACACGTTTCGGATGGCCTCGTCAGATTACGTCTCGATGTTGTTCCTGTAATCAATAGGACTGAAAGGAAAATGAATTCGCTAATATATCTAGACCATTGATCTATTATAAGTAAGGATTCACAATCAGCCGGAGAAAAACGGCCCGTCAAAACGGACCGAACAACTCGGACACCCGTTTGGCGCTCAATAAATTTGACACTTGAGTCTTATAGTGTTAGGTTTGCTTTTGTATAAAATATTTATCTTGACACATACTATAAAGAGGCGTTATTAGCATATTGGAACGTATTTTCTAATGTCAGTTTGCTCCATATATTTTGACATATTCTGTTAGGCACTGTTCGTCCATATGTTATTAAAGGTCAATGATCTAGACCAATCATCATTATTTTCACTGGAAAGTCAACAATACCAGTTCCGTCCCTATTTTCAGGGTACTTTCTTTATTCAATGCCGTGTCTATTGTTGCCCCTGACGTAGACATATTTGCGGATAGTGACGGTACATTTAGTACAGCACGAGACAACTTAGAAGGCGCGCGGCAAAGCACTTAAGCCGTTGACGCAGAGTCTATTTATTATTGCTTTTGCGCCCATACCCACGCGCCTTCTTAGGTGTGTAAACCAATACATATAAGGTGTAAATTTTTTCAAGAGTTTACCTAAATAAATGATTTTATTTGAGTACTAGTAATATTTATATAATTTTTTTTGTTGAATTGTATTGTTTCCTATCGTATCATTTAACATCTAAATGACAAATATTTTAGCATAAAAGCGTTTTGGCGTTTGAACTATAAGCTTATATCACATAGCATGGTTTAAAATAAATAATAGTTGACCTTCTAGGTCTACCCTGGATGTTGGAACGTTGTGATGCTCTCCAGATTAATTAAAGGCTCGTTTTTTTAATTTGATTGCTTTTGGCTGCAACTTGTGCATGCGTTTGAAGAGCCAATTCTAATTTAGGTTTTGGTTTCAAATGAGACTTTTAGAGCTTACATTGCATAACTAATGCAGTTGTTTGCCATAGGTAGAAAGGATCCTTGATCTATTTTTTTCCCTTTTAGGTTGACCGAGGCAACTTTTGCTCTGTTTTTTTAAATTATTATTTTTCTTTTAGGCTGACCGCGCAACTAACCTAATCCGCGGTACTAAGTACGAGCAGTATCTCCAAATTCGAGCTGACATCAAAGATTTCAAGGACAGACAGAAGCTCGATAAAGTCATCGTACTCTGGACCGCCAACACCGAAAGGTGAGTTATGAGTCGACGACAGGTTTGGCTCAGTCTGTTTCGGCGGTCGCGGGTTCGAAACCCGCTAGGGGCAAACTTTGTGTGATGAACACTTTGAGCACAAATGTGTGTATCCGAGTCATGGATGTTTAGTAATTATATATGTATGTATTTCTCTAGATGAGATTAATATCGTTGTCTAGCACCCATAGTATAAGCTTTGCTTAGTTTGGGACTAGGTCAATTTGTGTAAAATGTCCCAAGATATTTATTTATTTACTACTCGCTTCTGCCCGTGATTTCGCCCGCGTGGAATTTGGTTATCGCATTCCCGCGGGAACTATGCGTTTTTTCCGGGATAAAAAGTAGCCTATATGTTGACCAGTGTTATAAACTACCCCCATACCAAATCTGGGTGCAATCCGACCAGGAGTGTTCGAGTTAAATCCGGACATATTACATACAGACAAATTTTTCTAAAAATCGTTTTTTTTGTGTTCAGTTTCGTTTATTATAGTCCCTTCGACTTGATAGTTTCTTTTAATTTTCAAGTTTCAGACGCGACTTCTTCTACAGACTTATAATTAGTATAGATAGATATTCGTATCATAAACACGTAATCAATTTACACAAAACATCAAATTGTTGTATGTACGTCACTTGTTTGATTGTACAGGAAAACAACGTTTCTCGGTGTTACATGCGAAATACACTGCAAAATTTAACTTCTTTTACGCACCTGCCTACTTAGGCACTTGCCCTAATTTTCTTACACAAGTAGTCATCATATTTTTTCATTGTGTAGGTGTCGTTTTGTATATGATTTGCTCCATCAGAAGCAAACTACATACGTCTATTTATATTAAAAAACATGTCCTTACGTTGGAAGTCAGGAAAATTCCCCGTTTGTATTGTAAATTGTAAACAAAGAAAATCTATTCATTTTTTTGCATATAAAAATTCATACAAAAAAATCTGCATTAGACACGTGCAAAATAAGACCGCCTGTTCGCTGACCGTTGACCTCAAAGAAAAAAAAACAGAATATAGGTATAGTTGTCCGATAATTTGTCTGTTACTATGGACTCTGGTATAAAGACATAATAAACATATTACACCAGCATGAAGTCAAGATGTGCCACTAACTTTAGACATATTCGAATGATTAATGACGCACAGTTGTAAAAAAACTGCATTTACATATAGCACGACTCAACTTAGAAGGCGCTCGGTGAAGCACTTGTGCCATTGACGCAGAGCCTACTATTGCTTATTCGACACGCCTTCTAATTTGTGTAAACATGTACGCGAAGTCGACTGTTAAAATTGTTTAGATGGAGTCGATAACGTTTTTGCTGATTGGGAATTGACTTTATGGTTTTGAATTAGCGTTTATTTTGGCAAGATGGTTTTAAGAATACTAAATTGCTTATCTTATCAATGTATGCAAATAGGTCTAAACTGGTGCCAGAAGCGCTTAGTCATCGTCACTGGGAGAATACCATCTACGAGTATTATTGGGTTTCTTAACCTTAATTACAAAGTACCTTGTTATTCCTATATCCATTTACAACAGTTTTGTCTATTATTAATTGCATTTTTAGAGTAAAAATCAGCTTAAGTTTTCCTTGTTTTTGAACTACGTACATACTTTAAAGTCCAATTTCTTATAACAATGACTTCTCTCATAGACCAAACAAGGCGATAAATGTGCAAACATGCTTTCAAACCATGTGACAGTTCACTTGGCTCTATTTGACAAATATTTGTCTCTTTCATCCCTTATGGTGTAAGTAAAGGACGCCAATATGCTATTTCGCAAATACCAGCCAAGTGAAGTGCCAGCATCAGATATATAGGGTCAAGCAAAACGCTGTTACGATATTTTACCCACAGAATCAGCTATCAATTCTAAGCATTTTTTTTAGGTTTTTTTTTTCGAGTTGGTAAAAAGAAAACATTATTAATAGAGCTGCTCAAAAAGTAAACATTGCAGTGCGTAAAGTTTTTTGAGCTTTATCCTGTTCGTTTATTTCTTTGTTTTTTTTTTCGCAAATGTATTAAAAAATGACGTTTGATACACGTGCAGAATTGTCATTTTCACTCGTCCCTAGTGTTAACGCTCGCTTTCGCTCGCGCCAACATAACGAGGGTCTCGTGATAAAATGACAAACTTTTCGCACTAGCATCAAAATATACTATTTTGTATGGGGTTCAGGTATCGCTCTCACCTATACGCCGATACTGGGCCATACAAAAAGCTTTTTTTACCAAGTCGAAAAAAAAATACCTAAAAAACATACTTAGAATTAATAGCTGATTCTGTGGGTAAAATATCGTCGCAACGTTTTGCTTGACCCTATTATAGTAGCCGTCAGGATTATCGGTGCAACTTTGTAAAGTTGTATCCTAGTGCGTGTAAATAACAAAGTAAATAACAACAATGTAGCCGATAAGGCTCATCCTGTGATCGGCCGGGATGTTTGATACGTTTTATCTAAAATGTATCTAAATCCGGCACGTGTCATTGTACAAGCGAACACGGAAGCTTTGCGTGAAAACGAGGCTACGGCAGAGACCATGTACCTAATTATATAAGACTGTCAATCTCCTTACATTACGGCGTACATCGGAAATAGCCAGGGAGCTTCAAATTTTCATACTTCGCCCGTACAGCGCCATCTAGATGTTGCTCATGGAGTTCAAATTTGCAGGCTACCTAGGCAGTGACATCTATTATCGCATTTAACACTTATTTCGGGCGTACGCTGAATTGTTTGAAGGTTGTCATTCTAAGTTTACCTTACTTCTTCTATGGCTACGGTAAGGTATTCAACAATGAACAGACTTTGATGTCTCGTTAGGCAGCTTTTAACACTATTGTATATATTAGCACCGCTACAACAGCCCATCTGCGTCCCACTGCTGGGCACAATTTTCTCATCACCAGTGGGTTTAGGCTGTTCTCACGCGAGCGCATTGCGGATTGGGGACTTCACACACATCCTTGTAACTTCAAAAGCTCAGTGGAAAATTCAAATTGAATTTCGCACATCAGAATTTCAAACTCAGAGGTGCGAGCCGAATTCGAACCACCGACCCTCTGCATGAGAGGCGATAGGTCGAACCACTAGGCCACCACGGCTTCATTATTAATAATAATAATTTTATTATTATTTAGTATAGATAAAATATAACAAAAGTTAAGGAAAAGTAGCCCAAACTTTGAAAAATAATTATTAATAGTAGTAGTAGATTTTAATTAATTTATATCTCTTAATAAATTTTAGGATCTAATACTACCAAAACAGAGATGTTCTCCTCTATTGAAGTCCGCGATGCGAGCCAAAGCTTATTTAGGCTCCGTTGTAAATGTGTTTGGTGCCTAATTTGTGAATTGTTTTTTAATTTACATGTTATTTACGTTAATATCAATAGCCCCTCCGCTAACCTGCCGTCAAATAGCAGTGCTCGCACTGTTGTGTTCCGGTAGGGGGTTAAGGCAGCCGGTGAAATTTCTGGCACAGAGGCATTCCATCTTAGGCCTCAGGGAAGGCAACGCATTTGAGATCTCATGATTTCTTAATGGGGGATCATAGGATTTCGGTGTCTAAGCACTTACTGCAGTTGTTACTTTTTGGAAATAAATATCTTGAATTATTATCAAAGGTTCTGCGAGTTGAAACCCGGCGTCCATGACACGTCTGACAACATTGAGAAGGCGCTTCGGAACAACGAGCCTGAGATATCGCCCTCCACCATCTTCGCGCTAGCCGCCATTGACGAGGGGGTGAGTACGCATACTACTACAGCCCATTTGCGTCCCACTGCTGGGCACAGGCCTCCTCTCATCACGAGAGGGTTTCACGCGGGTCCAATGCGGATTGGGGACTTCACACACATCTTTGAATTACTTCGCAGATGCGTGCAGGTCTCCTCGCGATGATTTCCTTCACCGAAAAGCTCAGTGGTAAATTCAAAATGATTGAATGCGCATGAGCAGACAAAATAAGACGTTTCATTATCTACCTTATTGTTTTCCTAATGATATTTAGTTCTGTTATTTTTAGTAAGTATGTGTACAGACTTTAGTAATTAATTAGATACTTTAGTTCGGTTCACCTATGTTTTTTATTTTATTTTCGGTCCTGCTGAAAATCAGCGTTGCGTCCGTACCACATTGCCGATGGCAGCGCTTTCGGCATACGATTACATTATGCTTTTTATAAATGTACTAATTTTTTTTGTATTTGTAAGAGAGTTTTAGCCGTGTAATATCGTGGATGTAAATAAAACACTACGAAATTGAAAAGGTTTCAAACTGGGTCACCAAGTCATCAAAAGTTCGTCGCTGTATGTATACTTACTTACGTAGGGTAATAGGGTTAGTGCGTCGTACGACGCAGGGTCTGTGAATAGCTGTCGGAAATTTCGAACCGTGACAGGCGATCGATAATATGTTACTGTAAACGTTTGGTGATGCTTATAGATGTAGAATTGTAGAGCAAGTTACATAACAACAAGCATAGGAAAACTAAGCGTTGGTATAGTCGTATCTGTGAAGTGTAAAAGTGCCGAAATTTGCTGAAAATTAATGATTATAATGAAATGTTAAACTTTTATATATGGGGTACGGTTGCATATTTCTTTGACGAAGCGTGTTGTGAATTATTTATTTGTCTACCAATGTGCGGTTATTTATGACAAAGCATGTTGTGGATTATTTATCTAAGTGTGTTTTATTCATGACGAAGCATGGTGTGGATATTTTAAAGCTGCATTTACAATATATACATCAATATTTGAATCAGAAATGAGGATATCCGCAGTAGAACTGGGGTCACCGACATAGCCCGAAGAATTGCGAACTTTAAGTGGCAGTGGGCGGGGCACATTGCTCGCAGGACTGATGACCGATGGGGCAAGAAAGTCCTGGAGTGGCGTCCGCGAACCGGTAGACGAGCTGTCGGTAGGCCTCCAACAAGATGGAGTGACGACCTTGTAAAGGTCGCGGGAACGCGGTGGATGCGAGTGGCACAGGACCGGTCTGAGTGGCGCGCCTTGGGGGAGACCTATGTCCAGCAGTGGACGTCTATCGGCTGAAATGATGATGATGATGACATCAATCTTAAAAAAAAACTTATGTTCTTCCAGTGTTGCTACATCAACGGCTCGCCTCAAAACACGTTAGTTGCGGGCGTGGTGGAGCGCGCAGAGAAGAGCAACGTGTTCGTGGCAGGAGACGACTTCAAGTCCGGCCAGACCAAACTCAAGTCTGTGCTGGTCGATTTTCTGGTGTCTGCTGGTAAGTTCTAAATGCTGCAACTACCACTATTAAAAGGTAAAAAAACATTTATTCAAGTAGGATTTTACAATCACTTTTGCATCGTCATTATGTACAGTTTAATGTAATTAGAAACAAGAAAATTATATAGACTGTCAATCTCCTTACAATGTAAGGCTTACATTACGGCGTACGTAGGATTCAAATTTCCATACGTAACCTGTAAGATGATTTGAGGCGCCATCTAGATATCGCTGAGTTTAAATTTTCATACAGGCTACCTAGGCAGCGACATCTATTATCGCATTTAACACTTATTTCGGGCGTACGCTGATTTGTAGGAAGGTTGGGTTGGTTGGTTTCTAGGTTTACCTTAATTTTTCTATGCCAGCATCTTGTTCATTTCCATTCTAAAACGTTTCCAGGTCTAAAGCCAGTATCGATCGTGAGCTACAACCATCTGGGCAACAACGACGGCAAGAATCTCTCGGCGCCGCAGCAGTTCCGCTCCAAAGAGATCAGCAAGAGCAACGTTGTTGACGACATGGTGGAGAGCAACAGTATGCTGTACAAACCTGGCGAGAAACCGGACCATGTGGTCGTTATTAAATATGTGCCGTATGTCGGTGAGTGCCTCATCATCGTCTTTACTATCAGTATAAGGGTGAGTTGTTCAAACCGTCCGTTAAAGTTAACGTTAACGTTAAATATTTTACTATGGGTGTTACGGACCGGGGCTGTAGGCTGGTTTGAAGACAAGGTAATGGAGAAATGGGTATTAAGGAAACACGCTCTCACTGGAAGTATAGTATAATGACAATCAAAGATAAAAACGTGTCGCCAAGCAACAAGCAACTTCGGTTCCACTCACTAGTATGTACAAAGGTCGGTCGTCAACAATGGGATAAAAGGACGTTTCTGTATGGAATGACAGCTCGGCGGCCATATTTAACGACCAGGAGTCCGTCACCTATGCACGAATCAACTCACCCTATTCCTGCTCACTACATAGTTGACGCTATGGAGTGTGGAATGTGTCTTGGTAAGGAGCGCAATCTTATATGGCGAAACAGTTGAAAACGTGTCCAGCGGATTTGATAAGCAACAAAACAAAACACACTCGCCTCACAACCGCTTTCGTTGCGTTTTCCCCTCAGCAGCGCCATCTGAAGGCGCTACTGCAGACTATCCGCCTAGGTGGCTTGACTGGAGTGGCGACCGCAGCGCCCCCAATTTACCCTATTTGGTGTACACTTTTGGAACTATAAAGATTGCGCTCCTTTACTTCAACCCTCCATAGTTGACGCCGCTACCTGCAAGGTGGTGGCTGCCAATGTCAAAGTTTTGTCATTTCATACAATAGTGTCAATTGCACTGTGATCTTTGACGTTTGGGAGACCTCAGTGTTGCCAATTTAGATAGATAGATAGATAGATAGATAAATCGTTTATTTGCCTGTTACAAATGCACATGTATCTAGTTTTACATAAATGTTACATTTAGCGTGTAATATGGCTCGTAATGTGCTAAATTGGCAACATTGCACCTCGTAGCACAGCAAGCGCCTTTAGCAGCGGATTCACAATCCCCTAGGAGTGCTAGTGGCTTTGGTGTTGGCCAAGGCAGTTATTGACAATTTTGCATCCCTCCACACTATACAGTCTGACCACGTAGTGGTTATCAAATACGTGCCATATGTCGTTGAGTCCACTGTTGGACATGGAGTTCTGTCATTGCTAAGACTAAGGGTTAATTGGAATTTACCACTGAGCTTTTCGGTGAAGGAAAACATTGTGAGGAAATCTGCACGCATCTGCGAAGTAATTCAAAGGTGTGTGTGAAGTCCTCAATCCGCACTGAGCCCGCGTGGGGACTACCCAAACCCTCTCGTGATGAGGGGATGCCTGTGCCCAGCAGTGGGACGCAAATAGACTGTAGTAGTAGTAGTAGGTGAGGATAAACAGAAACGAGTGAAGGCTTTTGTTCGTGATCGAACAGAGATAATAGGCACTGGGTTTTTTGATATTTGGAAAAGGGAACACAAAACAGAAAAGCGACGGCACATACACCTCGGATGACAAGCTACAACGTTTTATTTACCGTTTTTTTTTTTACATTCAAATAAAAAAAGAAAAGAAAGGACGCTTGCCATGGATACATAAAATAACTAGAGTGGTCGGTCGTTAACAGCTTTTTTTAGACAAAAAAAAATCTGCCCTCAGGTGACTCCAAGCGGGCTATGGACGAGTACACATCAGAGATCCTGCTTCACGGCACCAACACCATCGTGGTCCACAACACCTGCGAGGACTCGCTGCTGGCCGTGCCGCTCATCCTGGACCTGGCGCTGCTGGCCGAACTGTTCTCTCGCCTCACGCTGCGGCGCGACGGCGCCACGGGTCACTCAATTAATAATAGCACATTTTGATGCTAGTGCGAAAAGTTTGTCATTCTATCACGAGTCCTTAGTTATGTTCGCGCGAGCGAAAGCGACCGTTAACATTAGGGACGAGTGAAAATGAAAATTTCGCACGTGTATCAAATGAAATTTTTTAATAAACTTGCCAAAAATATATAACAAAGTTAAAAATTAACAGGTTGAAGTTCAAAAAGTAAAAAGCTCTAGTGCGCAAAAAACTTTTCCGCTGGTGTCAAAAAAACACTGGTTCGGAATACAAACTTCCCACGCCAAACAGGTATCATGACGTGACTATGTTAGAAGTGAAACAAATAGCTTACTCCCACAAGATCGTGCCGACTTTTAAGAAAGGAGGTGGTTCTCAATTCGTCGGAATCTTTTTTATATGTTTTGACGTAGTGACCGGTATTTCGTTTTCTTAGCGAAATAATGGGATGTGTGTGGTACAAAATATACGCTCATAAATCTTTGTTGTTTTTGAAATATTTACTTGATAAATAGGTGAAACTGAGTACTTCACATAGAAAACGAACGTTCATCATTCCTTATGGAAATCTGTATTATATGTTCTAAAAGAACAAGTTTTTTTTATTGAATAGAAGAAGCATTCGTCTTTTTTTTGGTATAGTACTTATCAATTGAATTATTTTTCTTGCGACGTCCCGCAAATGAATGTACAGTCAGCAGCAGAAGTAGATAAGCTGTCCAGGTGTTCAAAATGACCTACACACGCCCTTAACGTCTTAAGAATAAGGTCGTGTGTAGGTCATTTTGAACACCTGGACAGCTTATCTACTTCTGCTGCTGACTGTACTTAAAACATTATACTTATTTAAAAATCACGTAGTGACCGGTATTTCAGTCCGTTCTTGAGATTAACCCTAGGTACTGATACATATATTCATTCCCCCAGAATGGACAGGGCTCCACTGCGTGCTGTCCTCCCTGTCTTACCTGCTGAAGGCCCCGCTGGTCCCGGCGGGCGCGCCCGTCGTCAACGCGCTGTTCCGGCAGCGCGCCGCGCTGCAGAACCTGCTGCGCGCCGCGCTCGGCCTGCCGCCCCTCCACCAGCTGCAGCTCGAGCACAAGGTACACCACCAACACAACAGTCTAAGGCCTACTTTAAAACTGTTTTTATTTCTCTGTTGCGAGTCAAAGCCGTGTCTGAATCGAACATACATGCCATCGTTCCCAGTGAGACATCTTTAGCAAAACGACAATCACAAAAATCTGAAATCTATGTAAAAAAGCGTCTGATATTGATACAGACATGTCCAATCTAAGCTACACGAAGAAAACATACATACATAATATCACGCCTTTTTCCCATAGGGGTAGGCAGAGACCACTTCTTTCCATTTGCTACGACTCTTGCATACTTCTCTCGCTTCTTCAACTTTCATCCCGTTCCGCATACATGCTCGTCGGTTTAAAGTACTTTTGACCTGGCCTTTAATCAGATTGTCCTGAATTTGATCCAAGAACATTCGCCTCGGTCTTCCTCTTCCAGCACCTCCATTCACACTAGCCATATAAATACTTTTTGTCAGTCTTCTCTCATTCATCCTTTCCATATGACCAAACCAATATAGCATACCTTTTTCTATTTTTGTCACTACATCCTCTTTCACACCACACCGCTCCCTTATCACGCTATTCCTTACCCTATCACTCAATTTAACATTTGCAATATTCCGCAATGCTCTCATTTCTACAGCATTGATTTTACTTTCGTGCTTCTTCTGCCATACCCAACTTTCACTACCATACATAAGTCTCGGCACTAGCACACCTCTATGTACAGCCACTCGAGCCTTTGCCGAGACTTTGTGGCTAGTCATAAAAGCATATCATAAAAAAACGAAGAAAACTATTTATAGAAACCAGCCGAGCAGACAGGTAAGGAAATAATCTAAGAATGAGTCATCGGGGTAGAAAGATATGAGATTAAAATCCAATGCGATGGTATTGGCAGGATGGAAGTGGAAGGAATACAGGTACAGGTTTACACAACTTAGAAGGCGCGTGGATTTAGCAAAAATAGACTCTGCGTCAACAGCTTAAGTGCTTCGTCACGCGCCTTCTAATTTGTGCCGTGCTATACGAGCTTGTAAAACCGCAAAATGTTTTAGCACGCTTGCCCTAGACCACACAGTTTGCATTGGAAGGCTTTCTATGGATCCCCCAGCGTCTAGTAAACGACTAGACGTCGAGCTATTCCCATTATGAGGGGACATAACGTCGCTGCTGTCAATGTCGTCATACATAATGCGTGCGCGAGAATGCCGGATATCCTACCCTACCTCATATAAGGACTTGAAGATTTTAGCGAGACAGAACAACTTGCACATCATCTATTCCCGTTCTAAGACGGAAAGGATTAGGTACGGATTTAGACGTAAAATTTTTCTTAGATGTGACGTTAGTTTTACTTTGTGATAGTGTTTTTTCAATGTTTTGGATATGAAAACGGGAAAAAGGATTTGTAAGTTGAAAAATTTTGGCAACCCCCTAAGGGCTAAACTAAAACATGTGTCTCCAGCACACGAAGAGATATTTAGGCTTGTGTGTAGAGTAGACAGATAAGTGCCTATAAACTGGTTCTGTCATGACTGTAATGGTACGTTTATAAATTGCAAGAATTATCGCCTTATACGTACAGGCGGCCTCTTTCCCACTCGGCACTCCTAGCTGCGAGCGTTGAATTAAACACACGACACACACGTCGTTATAATCCTGGACATGGATTGCAGTTACTTATATTCTTATTGGTTACTTTACACTTACCTACTTCAAGTTTTGCTAATAGAAATTCTGAAATTTCTCGTAATGTAATGAATGACTGATCATTGCGAGAGTCAGGAGCAGAAACTCACGATTTCCGAGGAAAAGGGATTATATTTACTTATGCACCTACTTATGCCTATTGTTGTATTTTTTATTCAAAGTAGGTACAATGTTTACTTTCTCGTAATAGGGATGACGACAGGGTGAAGAAATCGAAATTCTAATTAGTCCGTCAGTCAGGTAATTAAAAAATATTAGACACGTATTTTTTGTTTTATCAAATTAACAAAGAATTACCAAGTTAAAACGCATTCAAGTTGGAGAGTGGGGGCTAACTACGTCACCGTTAGGTATAAATCGTACCTAACCGTGACGTCACGCGACATTTCAACTCAATATATGTCCGTATAAGTTTGATTACGTGAAAAAAGAAAAAATACGTGTCCAATACTTTTCAATAATCTTCCTGATAGACTAAGGAAAAAAAAAGTTGTCGTCATCCCTATTATAATAGCTCTGTGCCCAGCCGTGGGACGTAAATAGGCTATTATGTTGGGTTCAATACCATTGATTTGTTAATTTATTTCCAGGTGCCGTTCTTAATGTCGGACCTGCGCAGCGGCCGGCTTTTCGACGCGCCGCCGACCAAGAAACAAAAGGTCGCGCACACCAATGGCGACCACTAAAGCGCAACGCTCTCTCGCAACCTTACAGGATTGTCTTTATCACCCTTTCAAGGTTTTATCATAATCATACTCATTTATTCACAAAACCGATTTACACGTCGTAGTAAAAATAAAAATACATGATACACAGTTGTAAATGAAGTTCGTAATTTTACGAACTTCATATTCGTATTTACGCGAAAATGATTAGATTCAAAAGTCAAGAATTTGCCGAAATAGAAGAACAGAAGAACAATTTTCTTGGAATATTATTAATAATATTCCAATTAAAAAAAACTTTATCTCTGTAAAAAGTCTCTAAAAATGTTGTTTCGTTGATTACAGAAAATTCCAGTTACTTTCAGTATTTTCTATCCCAGTTTTTTCGGATTAAAATGAGGTTTCGTGCAATAATGGTGATGATAGTCCTGTATTTTCTTAGATATTAGGTCACCCTGTAGTTGAATTATATGTTACTGTTCTATAAATTATTCCTGAGCTATATTTAATCACATTCCTTTATAGTATCGAATTATTTACTATTGCGCACGTTTTTTTACAAAGATGTTGAAATTGATGAAACTTTCGTTTTTAAAACTTAGTTTGAATGTGGAGTTTCATTTCAGTTTGAAACGTGCGATTTGCTTATTTCAAATTATTATTTATATTTTTTATTTCTAATAACTTATTAACTCGAATGATGATGTATTTAATACATCGCAATCTCGACCAAATCTGATTGTTTGTAAGTCTGTGTGTGGGCGGAAAAGAGAGGTACCTACTTTTGGAGAATTTACCTAACTTGTGTCAATGTAGCGTATATTTACAAATGGAGAGATACTATAGTTTTATTATGCTATATTGAAGTAAGGGAAATTATTTCGTTTTCTTAGCGAAATAATGGGATGTGTGTGGTACAAAATATACGCTCATAAATCTTTGTTGTTTTTGAAATATTTACTTGATAAATAGGTGAAACTGAGTACTTCACATAGAAAACGAACGTTCATCATTCCTTATGGAAATCTGTATTATATGTTCTAAAAGAACAAGTTTTTTTTATTGAATAGAAGAAGCATTCGTCTTTTTTTTGGTATAGTACTTATCAATTGAATTATTTCTCTTGCGACGTCCCGCAAATGAATGTACTTAAAACATTATACTTATTTAAAAATCACATTCATTGTGTTTATATCTCTTAGGTTTAGTATCATGTATTATGCACATATTCCTAGAGAGCTATCAAAAATAATTACCTTAGTATAAATATTTAAAAAAACACTGCTTACGCTGTGGCCTTATGAGGCAAACATTCGGCTATAATAGAGCCGTTAGCATCTGAACGTTTGGGCAATAAAACTCTGCTATCGGCCTTCTCGCTCGCACTCATGGGACTTAAGTGATGCTTGTAGCGGTGTTTGCTTGTTATCGATAAATTCTAACATCTAAAATCTGCAACTTCTTTTTTGATTCGACGAACACTTCCTAAACTCCACAAATAAACGCCGTAATATCGTGGGGTTTGTTTAAGTCGATAGAAGACAATATTTCTGGGTCATTTATCAATTCGATAAAAAACTACATAATGTTATGGATAACACTGAGCGTAAATATCGCCCTTCAGCTTCTGTAATTTGACGTTAGCAAGTAATGTCTCCATCGTACGACAGATAGTTATGGATTAACTTTACGTATACGTGAACCCATCTATATATATTATGATCTAATGACTTCAAAATTTAAACGATGAAAATAACTCTACAATTAATTAAGAAGCTACGCGATAATCCAATTACCAATGACAATGACTCATATCAATAAATATAATGAGAAAATTACCACGCCAAACGATAGTTTGGCGATCGATAATCGATAGATAAGCACTTAGTTACTGCCCATCCTTAGTTGCCGGCGGGTTTTATTACCCTCAGATGCTAACGGCCCAGGTTATAGCTAAGTATTTGCCTCATGAAGCCACATCCTTGTAAATTAGTCGTTAGTGTAACTTATTACACCCCTGATATTATAGGGAAAAAGCTTTTATATCAACGGCCCTAGTATTTAATAAGTATTACATACATTTCTGTAAACAGAAGTATTATTTTAGTTTGCTACCGATTTGTGATGTAACCTGGCTGTTATACGCATACAAACGTAGTTATTTAATTTAATATCTAGACCAATTCTGTAGAATCTCTACAAGCCTTCAAAAACACTAAAATAGGTCGCTTTCATTGACAAATCGTTCAGTGTTAGTTTGTCGCTATGTTCTAAACTAGCGATCTTCTCAGTGTTTTTGGATGTATATTAATGTCAATTTTATATGCTTTTTTATAGGATGTATTAACAAAATCCAATGTAACCTTTTCCACGAGCGATTTTACGCGACGCAGTCTTAGGCCCATATGAATAGACCGATCTTGCTTTCTAGAGTTCGATTTTGTGTGCACCTTTTATGTGGCACATGAAAAATTCTCGAGATAGAGAAGTCTGTCTATGAATATGGACTTGCGATGAAAAACTACTGTAGGTACTTTGATAATTTTCTTTAATGACTTGGTCACATATCCACTATTCTCAGACCAGTGAAACAGGTTCTTAAGCGTTCTGTAATGTTGAAAATTGCTTGTTGGAAATAAAATCGATATTGTAATTGGAGAGCCTGTAGATGTCTCGATGTCCTCTCACAATGTCCATGTTTTGAAATAAAATGATTTTATGATTGTATTCATGGTTTTACTTTTAAATTACTAACTATATATTCCTATTTACTATTTTTTGCTTATGGTCGGTAGACATGATCATTTTTTTTTGTGAATTCCATTAACAATTCATTCAAGTACATAAAATGATAGTAGGAGATACGGCCTAAGGAATATATACCCTCTATTATTTGAGGCAACCCAAGTGAGTATATTAATAAATTGCGAGTGGGTTGCCTAGCTAAATATGTAACTAGCTTCTGCCCGCGACTTTGTCCGCGTGGAATGGGGACTATCGTTTCTTTGCTCACCAGTTGGCGCCACTGTTGACTAAGGTCCAGAGGTATAGCTGTCAAAGACGACTTTATAAGATCGGCGCCGAAACAAAGTTTTCAATCTTGAATCTCATCAAGTTTATTAATTATAAATAACTATCATCATATCGAGTAGCTATGCCGCAATGTTTTGCAGTTCCGTTTTGTTCGGATTTATTTTATTTTATTTCAAAGCGTTCACATTCATCGCCAAATAATCCATATTTGCGATAATTTAACGAAGGAGATCATTTTTCAACAGGTAAACTAAAGAAACTATAATTTATATCACGAAGCCCGCCAAAACCAGTGAAAAGTGAATGTTATTGGACCTCACGCGACACTAGCGCCTCTAGTGGCAAATTCACACGCGATAGCCCCCATTCGGCAATAGCGTTCCCGCGGGAACTATGCATTTTCTGGGATGAAAAGTAGCCTATTTGTTGTGCGGCTCGCCATCTAGCTTCAAGTAGCGGTAGCAACTGCTAAACGGTTGGGTAATCGGGGTTCAGCCACTGGACGCTAATGTCGATATAGTGTTAACCCGGGTTTCGGAGCACGCACTACAGTATAGACTAGCCACTCTTGTATCATTTCTCTATGGTACAAGTGATGCATGCACTCCTGATTTCTGTTCTCGTTATTATTATATCAGCAGAACAATGTTCACACAGTAAGGATGACCAAGGGATTAAAATAAAATGTCACATCAGATTAATCTTTCTTTATTTTCAATTAAGCACAGAATAGTACATTATCCAGTTATCCAGTGGATTCGACCAAACACTCGCGCACTCCCTGGACTCCATTAAGTAACAATATTGGTGTTCGTACACAAGTACAGCAACTAAACCAATACAATACGTAAAAACCATACATAACTTACATAAGCAATGCCTCCGTATACGGATGTATCTGACATGCACGCGTAACTTAAACTTATAACTAAGATACATAATTTGTTCTAAATGGAGAATTCAACGTCTCAATAATAAAGTGTTCAACAATTCCATTTAAATTTTAACAGTTTCAATGTCACTTTGTCACGCCGGTTAGTATGATTACAAGGAATAATTCGCTACACTTCAAACTTAATTAGCTTAAAACAAACGTGTAAAAGTACAAGAAATAGTTAGGTAAATTATGATAATCTCAAAATTTTTCAATTAGAACCTATTAAACCGTACAAAATACAATACCCGGAGTAGTCAAACAAGTTTACCACTTATATCCATGCAAATCAACAGAATGTATACATTTCGGTAGTCCTATGTGAATCCGACGAGGAATGTTAAATAATACGCTTACTATATAGTTAATAGTACCAAAATACTGCTTAATAATAATTAAATACTTAAAATAATACGAACCACCGCGCAGGTTCCGACTAACAACGCTCGACGCCACGATAACACATTGATAAACATATGAAGAGCAACGACAATGATTATAATAGACAAGGACAAGCTGACGACGTCGCATCTTTAATAAAGCGACCTCCTGGGAACACACCGCTGCAACTCCCATGCCAATATCATTTACACAGCCTTTCCACACCGCCCGACTAACTAATCTTAAACGCAAGTAAATTTGCATCGTTTAAAACGCCAGATCGGAGTCATCCAATATCAAATCACATCAAAATACGAGTATAAACATAAATCGGACCATAATGGAGAGACCCGAGGAATACAGACGAAATAATAAACTTTATATTAAGATTCGTAGGGGTGATTTAAAATAGGCAATGATACTGGCATTAGCTCGACTATGGCGCGGCCGTGGCCACTATATCGGTGCAAAATGTCTAATAGATACACTACACGCTATTTAGAATAGTCCGCGGACACTCCCCTCCCGTCACGATATAATTATATATTTATATAATAAGTCTTTCCTTCTACTTTAACAATAATTTGTTATAATACTTTTATAACCGATTGTATTTTTTAATATTTTCATTTGTTAATGTACACGACTCTTTTTGTTTCAGTGCTCAATATTTATAATTACATATATAATATTTTATAAAATTCGTTGGCTACCTAAACGAGTGTGTGTAGCTATGAACGTCAACAGGAGCTACAGTAGGGTTGGATACATTCAACACTATACAAGGACGAAGCGCGGCATATGTACACTCGGCGGCTACGGCGGGTAGGGATATCCTTACAATCATCCAGATAGGGTTTCAAGTTGACTCAGCACTGCGTGAGGACCAGGGTACACTTTGGAATATCAACTATAGGAGTGTAGGATCTCTAACACTTCATGCCACGCTGTGACCCTCGCGAACGAATGGTAGCTAAGACTAGCTTATAACTAGGCGCCTAGGGAAAAGACTAATATTGGAGAAGGGCTAAAATACGCGCCTGCGTTTAAAGGGCGATATTTTTATCTACTTTTAATTCCTTACGTGCCATTCATTGAGCATATCACGTCCTCATATATAGATATATAACTACAATATATTATTGCTCAAGAAACATATATGGTAACACCGTTCGGTGCGAAAGACCAGAGAATAATTAGAATAGTTTCAAAAATATTTATAGTTTCATAATATGTCTTGTATAATACATAGAGATAATTTTATTTACATAAGAAGCGCTTTTTCGGCTGCCACTCGGGCGTAATTCGAAGTGATCTAAGATTTATTATATTAATAGGAAAAGGTGACTCTCTGCGTACCTAAACGCCGAAGGACTAACCTAGTAGATTCAGACATGCGTAATAAAATGCCGAGCACCAAACTTAGCTAGAAAGACTCTGTTTCAACTTCAAACAATCAATTCCTTGCAAAACGTTCAAAGTAACACCTGTTCCAATTGTTACCTAGTTTATAAAATGTTCAAACAAAATAATACTTTAGAGCAATCACATAAGTCTCTTTGCAATAAGTTGGTAAAATATAGTCAGTAGACCCTTTTAAGGTTCTTTTTTTATTTGGATGGAGAACTTCACATGTTGAGCTCAAAAGTTGATTTTTAAAACCACTTAGCTAATATAAAGAGACATGTGACCTTTATTCAATTTGTTGATAAAAACAATGACGTAACTAGACATTAAAGCATCTGAAACGAACAAACAGTTTGTACAATTATCATCCATCTTAATATAAATACATTAACATTTGTGTGCGCACCAAATTTTTCATAAAGTCAATAAAAGTTCGTCGTTCAGTCTGCAACAGTTAGAAATACATTGAAATGAATGGAAAACGTCGCTTATCATGTTTTACAATTGACCTTACACTCGAACCGTATCATAACAAGGCAAGCCATGTCCGTTGCACTCCCAATTCGTTATCTTAGTTAATACAATCAGCCACTGTTTTACAATTTTGACAATGGTGAGGCCGCACATGACGTGAGGGATGGAACTTATATACTTATACACCCTTTGCCAGTTTTATGTTGCACAAAGCTGAGATCCGAACCACCCAGCCAAAAAGAATAATCTGAAATTCAGCATGATTTCTACTAATACTAATTAATGACATCTTGTGGGTGTTTGTTTGGATCTCAATAAAGCTTCCAATGCATTGGAAACTTTATTTTTAGATTGCAATTGAAGACTCCTTTTTGAGATTGGAAACTTTGTGCAACACGAAAAGATTAAATAATACTTGCAATACAATTTAGAAGCGTTTCCGCATGATTCAACATTTTTTTAAATGATGGTAACTTTTTTACTAATTTACTTTAATATTTTAGAGAATATCTACTTTAAGTCACAAATCAGGCTTCACTCTCATCGCTGTATACTAAGTATTATTGAATCTTTGGCAACTTATCAAAAAGACTTTAAGGTGTTCTGATTGTTGTACCAATTCTTTAATAGAAACAGACATGCAAGGTACCGTTAAACCCAACAGACCTGGAGAGACTGGTAAGTCACCAGAAAATAAATATATGGTAGATATACATACACTCACGCACTTTAGCATATTAATAATTGTTGAATATTTTCGTTTTCAGACTATTCAAGTATCGGTATAACATTACATTTTGCAGGAGCCTATACCAAGGTTTGTGTTAACAGACCGATTTATAATATGAGTTCGATTTTATGACCACAGATGGACAATCGACCATGTGCGAAAGGAACGATAGGGTTTTCCAAATAGGTACAGCACGACACGACTGAGAAGGCGCGCGGCGAAGCAATAAAGCCGTTAACGCTGAGTATTATTGCTCAATTCACGCGCCTTCCCAATGTAATAGCATGTCACATTACATTGCACAATCGCTCCCGTGTCACAGCGGTAACCATCGCGCGCAATGGATCAAGACAATTAGGCGCTTAACTAATTATGTGCCATAACGATAAATTGGCAATACTGAGGTTTCCGAAACTTCAAAAGTCAGTGACATTGACACTAATCGCATGTAATGATACACTTTGACATTGACATTAGCGGCAACTGGTGAACAGGAATAAGGTGGGGGGTTGCTCCAAGATGGTTGACGTTTGTCGAGCTTCCCCATTTTTACTGGATTTATCTTTTATACTGTACATTTATCATTATTACCACACACTGCTCGGCCTGTAGGCCAATTGGCTATGGGTGAAAAATGACAAAGTGCTTGATTATTTTTCTATAGATAGGAATAACCTTCCGTAATAAGAGAAAAAATTCTGAGAATTTTCCGTGGCGTAGATTTTGCGTAAAAAATAAAATTGGTTTTGCGTTATGACGATTTAAAGATTCGGGTTTTCCTTGGTCCAAGTAAGCACAGCACATGTTTCTGACAAATAAAAGTGTTGACATTTGACGGTGACAGTTCTCGCTTCCTTCGTACGAACATAACTTTACGTGTTTTAACAATTTTATTGGAAAAATAGCTTATTGATGACTGCTTTTGCTTACTGGACTTTCGATTCTGCTTGGCCCCAACGACGACGTATGCTTTAAACACGTTATTACGAATAAAAAGCGAATGAAGCAAGAACTGTCACCGTCAATAGTGTCAACACTTGTTTTTTAAGAAGTAGTGCTGCATACTTGGACCATGGAAACACCTTTATTTCAATCGTCGTAACTCAAAATCATTTTATTTTCTTACGCAAAATCTACGGCACGGAAAATTCTGAGATTTTTTTCTCTTGATACGGAAGGTTATTCCTATCCAGGAAAAAAATAATCGAGCACATTGTCATTTTTCACCCATAGCCAATTACTTGACATTGGCGAAATTGTCTTGCATATAGACAGAAGCCATTATTTAAAGAGAAGAAGGAATAAGGTGGTCCTCATTGCATCACGTTTTACATTGATTGTGTACATAGCTGTCATAAAACTGGCCATTAGGAAAACCGCTGCCGGCTGCGCGTAGTCTATTCAAAAATCGAACTCACAGTCACGATCGGTGCTAGTTACCGCGGGGCTATTGCTTCCGGCGTCAGTTGAGCGGCAGACAGAACATGTGCTGCAGCAGCGTCGGCTTGCGCGCCGGCAACTCCGAGCAGACAGAGTCGTAGTCCGACGACGAGGACTGGTCGTAGCCGAACGCCTGAAACAAAATAGTACAGGTTTACAGAACTTAGAAGGCAGCGTGGATTTAGCAATAATAGACCTGGGTCAACGGCTTAAGTGCGTCGCCGCGCGCCTGCTAAGTTGTGTCATGCAGTACGCACGGGTAAACGGTAGTTGCGGGGTTGAGGTGAAAATGTAAGAATATTTTTTTTTTTAAGTAAAGTATGTAGTTAATGTGGTGGTGGTATAAATGTGGTGGTGGTACCTGCGGGTCGTGGTAGGGGTGCCGCGGACAGGCGTGCTGTCACACGCAGTCCTCGAGGGACATCAGTAGCGGGTTAAAGTATTAATGTGGTGGTGGTGGTGGTATAAATGTGGTGGTGGTACCTACGGGTCGTGGTAGGGGTGCCGCGGACAGGCGTGCTGTCACACGCAGTCCTCGAGGGACATCAGTAGCGGGTTAAAGTATTAATGTGGTGGTGGTGATATAAATGTGGTGGTGGTACCTGCGGATCGTGGTAGGGGTGCCGCGGACAGGCGTGCTGTCACACGCAGTCCTCGAGGGACATCAGTAGCGGGTTAAAGTATTAATGTGGTGGTGGTGGTATAAATGTGGTGGTGGTACCTGCGGGTCGTGGTAGGGGTGCCGCGGACAGGCGTGCTGTCACACGCAGTCCTCGAGGGACATCAGTAGCGGGTTCAAGTATTAATGTGGTGGTGGTGGTGGTATAAATGTGGTGGTGGTACCTGCGGGTCGTGGTAGGGGTGCCGCGGACAGGCGTGCTGTCACACGCAGTCCTCGAGGGACATCAGTAGCGGGTTCAAGTATTAATGTGGTGGTGGTGGTGGTATAAATGTGGTGGTGGTACCTGCGGGTCGTGGTAGGGGTGCCGCGGACAGGCGTGCTGTCACACGCAGTCCTCGAGGGACATCAGTAGCGGGTTCACGTATTCGAAGCCTTCGAACTCCGACTGGTCTATATCTGCGATCACGTTGCTGTAACAAGAGAAAATTATTTCATGTGAGCATAATTAACAAAGTAGGCAATGACAGGATCAAGAATCAACACAGGAAGATTAATTTGTAGAGAATGATTTCATTATTTTTCAGTCACGCTTATGGTGGAAATTCAAGAATTCAAAGACAGCGGAGAAACTTTTTAAACGCATTTTGTGTGGTCAAATTACTAAAAATACTTAGTGATTTTGGGGCACTAAACTAAGCATGACTACGAATATGAGTTTGGTTACGTATATGAGTCTGAATATAAGTTTGAGTACGAATACTAGTTTGGTTGCGTATATGAGTATGAATATGAGTATGGTACTCACTCGTGTGAGGTGCACGGGCTAGTAGGTGAACTCGGGCTGGTATGATAGTATAGTATGAGAATGAGTATTCGTATTGTATGAGAATGAGTATGAGTATGGTATTGACTCGTTTTCGGGTGTGAGGTGCACGTGCTCGTCGGTGAACTCAGACGGGTATGATAGTATAGTATGAGAATGAGTATGCGTATTGTATGAGAATGAGTATGGTACTGACTCGTTGTCGGGCGTGAGGTGCACGGGCTCGTCGGTGAACTCTGGCGGGAAGTTGGCAAGGTCGCGCTCGCCCTCCAGCCGCGGCTTGAACGGCGGGACCACTTGTTTCTGCTCCAACTGCAAGTAAAAAGGACACAAAAACTATTAGTGCTAAAAATAAGATGATAAAATACACAAGTCTCTCAAATTACAAAGTAAATTCGCAAAGGGCGCCATCGTACGTCATCATTTTCTTGCTCATTTTCGACAAATCGTTAGCCGGTACGCGGATGCCATTTGTGAACTTTCTGGCTCCATCGGCCATCAGTTCTGCAAGCAATGTGCCCCGCCTTCTGCCACAGAAAGTCCGTTGAAAGGACCGGAAGTGTCGGGTCTTATGGTAGGCCTATGTCCAGCAGTGGACGTCTAACTGATGACGACTTTACATCATTCCGAACTCCACATGTAAATGAAGCCGGCCTCGCCGCAGCCTCGCCGCTCCGCCGCGCTCCTGTTCAGAAGCCAGCACCGGCTACATGACGTGGGACCGAACTGACCATCTCCCACTCGATGCTCTTGAAGAAGGGATGCTGCACGATGTCCAGGAAGCCGCCCTCGCCGCAGCCCAGCCGCTCCGCCGCGCTCTTGTTGAGGAAGCCCTTCAGAACCGACGCCGCCTTCACTGACAGCGAGCGGGGGATGCGGATCGTCTTCTCCAGGATAACCTGTTAAAAACATCTCATAATGTACGCCACTCAGACTTGAATAAAAAAAAAAACCGGCCAAGTGCGTGTCGGGCCACGCGCAAAGTATAGGGTTCCGAAGTTGAGGATGCCCACAGTACCTTTCTAAGACTTATTAGCATCTAGCTAGCCTGTGGTATGACATGCCCGCCCGACGCCCCTGCCGCTCGAGAAAAATCATTGGTTTTTAATCATTTCATAAGTTGATCGACTATGACTCGTAAGTTTGTACAGCCTACTTAGCTGTGATAGTTTTCCTTTCAACTTCATTATATATGCCACAACGGTGATTTTTTTTAGCCATCCAAATACCACCATTTAGCTGGCAGGGGGGGGGGGGGACACGTGACTCTAACAAAAAATAGCACTTTAAAGCTTAATATTTCACAAACGCATCACTTAATCAAAAAATGGTTTTAACAAACCCACAATATTTTTTCAAGAGCTAATCAAAGATATGCCGCACCATGGGGTACGCAAGAAAAAAAAATTACATCCCCACTTTACGAGTAGGGGAGGTACCCTATAAAAAAATATATTTCAAAATTTTATTGTACCACTTTGTCAGCGTAACTAATATGTATATTCATGCCAAATTACAGCTTTTTAGAACTAAGCATCTCCGAGCAATAGTGCGGACAGACGGACGGACATGGCGAAACTATAAGGGTTCCTTGTGGACTTCGGAACCCTAAAAAAAACTATTTAGGTTCATAAATAGGTGAATTCCACACAGACAAGTGGCTTGCTTAGCGCCCAGAGCCCCGCGAGTAGCTACAGTAGAACGAACATTTCAAAACTTTCACAGCGCACTTGGCGTCTAGCTTAGCGTATATCGAAGTAAACAAACGTGTTTGACTTTTCCCACGAGGCGCGAGGCACTGGCAAACTGCGCAAAATGAGTGCCTTGGCACAGAATATTTAAGCGGATTTTTTCGTGTCTATATTTAGGTATATTTACTTTTTTATATTTATAAGTAGGTAGGTATGTGCATATATACACATAGTATACTTTTATATGTATATTTTTTCTGTGTTTTGCTTAGTTGTTTTTTTTGCACCATCACAACAATTTCTGTTTTACTCAAAGGTGTAACTGGTAGAGAACGCCTTATGGCATTACGTTCGCCTTTTGTAGTAGTTTTTACTAATGTGCAATCATCATCATCATCATCATCATCATCATCATCATCATCATCATCAGCATTTAAATAAATAAATGTTCCAGTCGCGATGAGGTCATCTACGCGTCGGTTCTCTAGAACGTTTTTAGCGCGTACTATAGGCATATGGAATGAACTCCCTGCTGAATTTTTCCCTCTGCGCTACAATATGGGATGTTTTAAAAAGGGTGTCATAAAATATTTTCGGGACCGGCAACGCATCGGTGACGCCTCTGGTGTTACAAATGTCTATAGGCGGCGGTAACCACTTCCCATCAGGTGGGCCGTCCGTCTATAATTTAAAAAAGGTGACCTTCTTATGTCCCTGAAATGTTTCTGACCTGGAAGAGGTAGTCTTCAGTGTTCTGGTCGGGGTTGTCGGCTGCCTGCGCGATGTCGAACGGGGACCTTCCGGCCAGCATCTCATAAGTTAGAACTCCGAGCGCCCACCAGTCGACGGAGAAGCCGTACTCTTCGCCGCGGAGGATCTCCGGCGCGATGTAGTTGGGGGTGCCGCAGAAGGTCGACGTCGTGTCGCCGGGCCGGACGCCTTCCTGGAATTTAAATGATGTATACCTATGTAGCGCAGCGGACTGTATTGTATGAATTGTTGATGATAGGGTCTTGCTGGCGGCGGTGAGAATAAAACGGGAATCTTGGAAATATTACGCGTATTCACTTTAGTAAGCTCACGTACAGAAGGTGTTGCCATAAATCAAATTGACATATAGAAAAAATGTGTTGCTAGTATTATAAATACTACTACTACTACTACTACTACAGCCTATTTGCGTCCCACTGTTGGGCACAGGCCTCTCATCACGAGAGGGTTTGGACTATATAGTCCCCACGCGGGCCCAGTGCGGATTGGGGACTTCACACGCATCTTTGAATTGCTTCGCAGACGCGTGCAGGTTTCCTCACTATGTTTTCCTTCACCGAAAAGCTCAGTGGTAAATTCAAATTGAATTTCGCACATAAGTAAACTTAGAGGTGCGAGCCGGAATCGAACCCCCGACCCTCTGCATGAGAGGCGGTAGGTCGAACCACTAGGCCACCACGGGTTCATTATTATATATGCTTATTATAAATACGCAACAGTATATTTGGAGCTGTATTTTTTTTTTATAAAAAAATTAAAACCGACTTCAAACTCCGACAGTCTACAAAGTCGGTGTCACGTTCACTATAAGATTGTCATCAGCTTTGGGTCGGTTCACTTATCACCGACTTTGTAGGCTGTTGGAGTTTGAAGTAGGTTTTAATTTTTTTATTTAAATAATAATTTTCGGCTACAGTTTCCAAACATAGGTGCGATGGGACGTAAGTCTCACTGTAGTCTTTGAAATTGATGCCAAAATCATACACGTGCTAAGAAATTTCGAGGGGTGCCCTCATTTTCTCATGGATCCCATCATCGGAATTGAACCAAATTAAATGGGACCAATCAAGATGTTTTTCGATTAAAAAAAGAATCATCGAAATCGGTTCACAATTGGCGGAGTAATCACGGAACATACATACAAAAAAAAAAACATACAGACGAATTGAGAACCTCCTCCTTTTTTTAGCTATAAAATGGTCGTAAAGTGCAATATGTTGCAAAATCTATAGTCAACAACACGATCAGCATCAAAATCACACTACCTTAGGACTGAATCAAGTTCCTTCACAAAGAAAGGTCCTGTAAAATCTACACTCGATTTTTTTTAGAATCTCTATTGTTTTATATCCTGGGACATATCACACATATTGACCTAGCCCCAAACTAAGCGACGCTTGTATTATAGGTGCTAGACAACGATATAAATACTTATGCAGAGAAATACATACATATATAAATACTAAAAATCCATGACTTGAGTGTAAACATTCGTGCTCATCACACAAAGTTTGCCCCGAGCGGGACTCGAACCCGCGACCATCGGAACAGAAGGCAGGGTCACTACCCACTGGACCAATCCGGCCGTCAAGATATGATATATGGGACCAGAGACATGTCTTAGATACGAGTACATTATTGATGATCGGATGCCACATATTAGGATCACCCTGGCAGCATCAAAGACGCAATGAATTTGACGACAGATTTGGCTCAGTTGGTAGTGACCCTGTCTTCTGTTCCGATGGTTGCGGATTCGAGTCCCGCTCGGGGCAAACTTTGTATGATGAGCACGAATGTTTGTACTCGAGTCATGGATGTTTAGTATTTATATATGTACTAGCTGACCCCGCGGACTTCGTACCGCCTTAGAATTTTTTTGGAATGAAAAATAGCTTACGTCCTATTCTCAGACCTACTCAACATACACACCTAATTTCATAAGAATCGGTCGAGCCGTTTCGGAGGAGTTTGGTTACAAACGTGACGTGAGAATTTTATATATTAGATGTATTTTTCTATATAAGTATTTATATCGTTGTCTAGCAACCAGTACAAGCGTTGATTAGTTTGGGGCTAGGTAAAATGAAAAAAAATGTGTGAAATGTCCCAACATATTATTGTTATTAATGAGCGACAGAGAGAGTACCGCCTTGTTATACCTTGCACATGCCGTAGTCAGTCAGCTTGATGTGGCCTTCGTGGTCCAGGAGCACGTTGTCCAGCTTAAGGTCCCGGTAGATGACGCCGCGCTCGTGGAGGAAGTGGAGAGCCAGGGAGATCTCGGCGGCGTAGAACCGCGCGTGCTCTTCTGGCAACCGTCGCTGCCGCTGCATGTGGAACCTGGGAGACCATTCGCTATGTTGATTACTCTAGAACGTTTAGAGGAATTTTAAGTCTTCGACGACTTTGATCGACTGCTTCAAATACTGTTCCAGTTGCTAAAAACAACTTAGTATCACAAGTAACATACCTAATGTTGCATAAGAAAGAAAATGATTATACTGCTCATAGTAAAAGACGTGAAGAATGATGAGACTAGAACCGCACTGGTCAAAAGGCCGATGCTTAAAAAAATGTGACCGTCAAGATAGCGTACTCCGTAACGATATCCAGGATCTGATTATGCAAATAAATAGTACCCAAATAGTACCTACGGAATATCTAGGTTAAAAAAATAGTAAGCTTGAACTTTTCGAAATATAAGGCCTGTTCACGGTGAACGCTACCGAGCGTCAAGCTGACGTACACCGCGTGGATCTCTGGAACGGCTTGGTTCTCAGGAATGATTTACAGCTCAAAAAATAGTACCCAAATAGTACCCTGCGACCGTCAAATTTCACCAGTCTATCTATAATAGAAGCCGATGTCGATGAAGAACGGGTGGTCTAAAATGTGCCTCCATCAGCATTCATTTAGTGTATGTCCTTGTGTCTTTTGTGTAGTCGCTATAGCCTCTCTGGTAGTCTTCTGGTCAGATAATAGATAGCACCTGGTTTGAAGCGATCTAACACTCTGTCCGTTAGTAGTCTTCATGAACTCAATCCAGGGAGGAGCCAGTAGCTAGAGCCGATATTAAGTCTTCATTCGCTTCTAGTCTTCATACTCGTCTTTTGTGTCAGCGATTTTGTTACTGTTGATTCGTAAGAAAACCTGGCAACTAAAGAACTGGTGGGAGCCCCATCATGTGACGGTCTTCTTGGTCTACTGCAACAGCGTCTTTTTCCACCTGCTTCAGACAAAAGTACTCACATAAGGTCCCCGCCGCGCACGAACTCGATGACGAAGAACAGCCGGCTGGGGGTCTGGAAGCACGAGTGCAGCCCCACGAGGAACGGGTGGTTGGAGGCGGTCTCGAACACGTGCTTCTCCGTCTGCACCCAGTCGATGTCCTCGTCGTCCGTCACCAGAGCCTTCTTGATCACCTTCATCGCGTACACGCGCTTCGTCCGCCGGAGTTCCACCATCAGCACCTGCAATTGCAAAATCGGACCATGAAAAATTATATCAACTCTCCACATGAAATAGTATATTTTAATGCAAGTGCGAAAAGTTTGACATGGAAATGACAATTTCGCACGTGTATCAAACGACATTTTTTAATACATTTGCGAAAAAAAGAACAAAGAAATAAACGAACAGGATGAAACTTAAAAAACTTTACGCACCTGTTCGTAAAAAAATACTTTTGGCACGCTCACTAGCTGTCAAAAAACAAAAACGCTCGTTCGGAAATGACAAACTTTTGGCACGTTAAACAGGTATCGAAATGTTTACTTTTTGAGCACCTAAGCTGTATTAAAAAGAAACATTTTGGCAAGTGTTAAAGTCAGGTTGTACAGTGTGGTGTCCAGCTTTTATACAGGTCTTAACAGACATCTGGTACCGGCACGTTAAAAGACCAACACAGTGTTGGAGGTATCCATCGTTTAAACACGTCTTATCCGAAAGCAAACATGCACGCTAAGTTTATTTAAATGAGCTACAACCTTGACGAACCCTCAAGACTTCGCATCAGCGAAACCTGCTGAAAGCTACTATCTAGCTGAGTATCACTCTTAGATTTCCAAGATCCTGAGGAGTTCCAAGTCCTCGAGGGTACTTCTTAAAACCACCTGGCTTTTAATAGTAATCCCTGCTGGCATAAGAGCCACCACCCTGAACATCTTCATCACCGGGGAGTTTTATGAAGCTTCAAGTCTTCGCAGAGAGCACGAATCCAGCCCAAAGTCTTCCCGTTTGCTATCTAGGTCTAGATAAAAGACTCACCTTTGCGTAAGACCCACGGCCAATGACCCTGATGAGCTCGAAGTCGTCGAGCGAGTATTGCCGCTGGGACCCTGGCTCCAGGTCCTCGCGGGACGCCGGCGCGGGCGCAGGCGGCGTCTCAGGCAGCGGCGGCTCGGGGTCCGCTCGCGACCTGGAATGACAGGAAACAAGGTAAGAAAACCCAGCTTAGAAATGAATCATCATTTCCGCTTAAAAGACGTCTACTGCAGGATATCCATAGGCCTCCCTCAAGGCTCGCCACTCTTATGCTACTTGCTTCCACCGGTTTCCCGCGACGTTCACAAGATCGTCGCTATATCTTGTTGAAGGCCTACCGACAGCTCGTCACCAATACTTGCACCGATATCACTTCGAAATTAACTGCAAGAAGACTTTAGATATGAAAATTTTGCTTAACAAATGGGCAGTCTGTCTCAGACATGGGTAAAATAATCCACAAAGCGCGAACTGATTAGTCGACTGCCGCAGATGTCTCCATCAAGAAATAACAATACTTATACTGTCCAGTGAGAAAGGTCTTAGCGAATGGCTCACCTGACGGACGACGCGCGTCCCAGCGTGCTCTCGCCGTTAGCCTCGTCTCTGATCTCGACTGGGTCGACATGCTCGCTGGAGCAAGGTTTCTGCACGAGCTTGTGGCACTTCTTGTGCACCAGAAGCTTGCACTGGATGCACTTGAAGCCCTGCCGCCCCAGCCCCCAGATACGGTCTTGGCAGAACGCACAAAATGCCCGCTGGAAATGGAAATGTGCATGATGTAGGATGATTTGTTGCAATGTGTTAGTCAAGGTAACTAAAACTTAGGTAGCCTGATAGGCTGGTAGGTTTGTAACGTTTGTCTAGGGTTCGTTTTAGTTACTTTGAATGGTAATCGAAATGTAGTGTATACAATCACCATGTGAGGAGAACAAGGCGCAATTAGTTGTCTGCAGTTTTAATTGTAAGCCGTGGTGGCCTAGTGGTCCGACCTACCGCCTCTCATGCCGAGGGTCGGGGGTTCGATTCCGGCTCGCACCTCTAAGTTAACTTATGTCCGAAATTCAATTTGAATTTACCACTGAGCTTGTCGGTGAAGGAAAACATCGCGAGGAAACCTGCAGGCACATGTGTGTGAAGTCCCCAATCCGCACTGGGCCCGCGTGCGAGGACTATAGCCCAAACCCTCTCGTGATGAGAGGAGGCCTGTGCCCAGCAGTGGGACGCAAACAGGCTGTCGTAGTATAGTAGTAGTTTTAATTGTATTGCACTAGCTTCTGCCCGTGACTTCGTCCGCGTGTCATTCGGTTAGTTAGAGCCTTCCTGATTTTCCAGGATAAAAGTAGCCTAGTAGTAGTCTTTAAATACCATCGTAATAAATGTCGTACAAAACGGTGCACCGGTTTAACCCTGAAAGCGTGGCAGACAGACAGAGCTATTTTCGTATGAATATAATATCAGTATGGATTTTAACAACGATGACCAGATTATTTCTAAAATTATAAGCCACTTTTAAATATTTACCATTGGAATAGCAACATCATGTTAGTAATTTCGTTGAACTGTATTGTTAGTGTAATAAAAATGTAGTTGTTTTTCATAGTAGCGTAGTAAAGTAAGTACTTTTAATTAATTATGTCATCAAGCGCTATAATAACATATTTCCCAACAGGAATCTGTCGCTGCAAAACACAATTTCCTTTTACTTCGCGTTTGATGCTTTATAGGCGGCGTATTAGTAGTTAACGGGTTAGAAAAACGCCGAGTCCTTAGGGAATCCATAAGGGCTGTGTTCGAGACGTACCCATGATACAATAATATACTTCGCCAGGTATGGCAGTCCGGTATTCTGTAGTAGTGTGGGTGTCACCCTAACGTCATTCACACTGCTGTGTGTTGCAAGTGGTGTATTAAAATAATCCCCGACCCCCCATGTACCCTGAGTTTCGTTAAATTATTACGTTCATTTGATTTTATACTATAAGTAAATGACAATTGTAACACGCAAATAATTTATTTTGCATTATAACAGCAGGAAATATTTCCTTCATTTTTGTTTTATTGCAATAAAGTGGCAACTCGACTTTGACGTAAGGGTGACACGTCACCCGGATCGGCAGACCTTGTTTTCTTAGACCATGGACGTACCCTATTAAATCTCTTGGCCTGGAAGATGTGTCCGTTAACCCGGTAGAGCTTCCGCCACCGCCGCGCGCCGCGCCTGTATATGCTGCCTGAAACATAGAAAAACAATAATAAGCATTCGATTAAAAAAAAAAAACTTGCCTGGAGCGTTTCGTTTGTTAATCAGGATGAAGTTTATTGATACAAAAACTATAAATTGAACTAACTGGTAAGAAAATCTTCTAAAAATTCGATCATATCCACTTCAGAATGGCTGGATACCATTTTTTTTACGCCATAGTAAACAGCATCAAGAACGCCTTTTAATTCGGCTAAGGGTTTAAATTCTAGTGACACAATTATTCCATTCAAAGAGAGTTTTTTAATATATTAAAGTGATCCTAAAAATTAACGTATTGATTGTCATATAAAAAAACGTTGCCCTGGACACACATAGATTATCATATCACTTTAAAAATTAACACTCAGTCACTGTGTTTCTAGCACTACCGAAACCGCGATATAAAAACACAACAACAACAAAACGCAGTCTACAGTATCGCGGGTACATCTTGATTTTCATGTGTGTTTTTAAAAACGTTCGAACAATGCGACTATCAATTGTTTTAAAAAAAATTAACACCTGCCAGATGCTTGGCGACGACGGCGGTGCAAGACATTGGAGTGGCAAGTCGATTCCTTCCTTATCGAATAATCTTATCGCTTTAAAGCGAATTTTGTGAAGCAACCGATTTACAGCTAAACGAATAAGTAGATTAACAGCAAAGGGATTGGTTCACGAATATAGGTATCTGTGTGATTGTTATAATAGTGAAATAAATATTGATTGCTATGAATTGATATGTCTCTGACCTTTACAGATTATTATTTTGGTATTTGTCTCTCTGTGTGCGCGTTCCTAAATCCTGCTCTTGATGTCGAGAAATCAATACTGTCCTGGCGTTTTTTAGGTAAAGCTTGATCTACCTACTATCATTAATTCGTCACTAATTTTCGTTTAAACGCCATCTCATTAAAAAATAATTATAGAAAATTTTCGCTTACTATACAGTATTATAAAGAATATCCCGCCGCTCCGCCACAGTGCGCAACCGGTTTTGAAAAGCGCGCTCCTCATTACCATCTGAATACTGGATACTGCCAAAATAGACCGCTCAATTTGAGCTTCCCTCATTGTATGTTGTATATCTCCCTCTACTAAATATATGCATTCGCAAACACTCATTGTCAACCGCGAGTTGGCTCATTTAAAAATGAGGTTTACTTTGACAATAATTCAGGACGCGTTTTGGTTAAATTAATTAACGTTCAAGCGTTGTTAGGTTAGGATGCGTGATGAAACCGTTCCACGTGATACGTGTATCAGAAAAAGCCGTCTATTTTTTATATATATTGCGGTTGACTGTTTATTTCTTTGTTGTTATTGTATTGTATGAGAAACGGAGACTTCAGCACTGAAAGAGTTCAATGATAGTAGTGAAGTTTGATATCATTTTATGTAAACAAGTAATTTTCCCATTTGCTAATTGATTTGCTCTCTTTGCGAAGTAACAATTAAGTTACAATAAACATTTTAAAACGTTACTTTCCTTTATGTGTGTATTATTTGGCAGAATCTCAGACAATATATGACACTGTACACTAAATCAAGACTAATAGTGGACGGGGCTCTATAAACAGCGGTCAGCTGTGCAAACTGCGACAAAAGGGCTTAACGTATATCGTTACGTTCATAAGTTACGCCGTTTTGGAATTGAGTGATGTATATGAGGATGGTCAGTTAGATGTACAAAAAGCCGTAAAGTATAGGTTACGTTCATGAGTTACGCTGTTTTAGCATTAAGTCTGTAGGGATATAAATGAGGAGATCACTTACGGTCCTCCCCCGCGCATGACATGCCCGGCGCAGGCGGCACATTTGGAAATACTGTAACAAAACAAAGAAAGCTGTTTAATAAAGTGAAAAATACAGAAAACATTTATTATAAGCCTAAGGTCACTATACATACAAACATACACTCGAAAACATAACCCTCCTTCTGGGGCAGTCGTGTAATAACTAACGATTGTTGCAAAAATAAAAAAAGCCCGGCTGCAAACAAATTTAGATGTCACATTATATATTTTTGTAATCATTTCATTGAACCCTTTATTTTGATACACCACTTTCCAATATTTTTGGAAACGTTTAAAATGCCCGGTGTCAATTTCACAATTAAGACGAATCTAACGACACCTCGCATGCTAAAATCCATCAAGCCATTTAGGCTAAAGGGCGTGCCAAAGAAATATACATACATACTCGTACATACATATATACTTACATACATATACTCTAAAAACATAACCCTCCTTCTGGCGTAGTCATGTAAAAACGATCAAAGAATACGCAAGCCCTTTCGATATTTGGACGTTGTTGGCGTCATTCTACTAAGTTCAAAGAAACAATTGTTTCTATTTTGTTTTTGGTCAAATAATACAAGAATTACTTGATGAAAATATGAATGAAACCATCCAATTACTCAGAACAAACTAAAGTCACAACCCCTCAGCTTTGCGGGCATAATGACTAGATTCAACAACAAAAGGAGAGCAAACGTTCGGCCACTTGCTTCCGAGGATTGCATTGGCTCGGAAAATTCGGCCGCGGGCTGGCGCCGATCGCATCGGACAGTGGGGTAGCGTTTGTATTGTTCTCGGGAAGAGGAAATTCTAAGAAATTATTCTCATAGCCAAATTGAAGAGGACATAATAAAAAAAGTATAGCCGAGATACGATGGCTTTTGCCAAAATAATATGCTTCAAATTAAATAAAGAGTTATAAAGAACATTTTGCGTCTACTTACAACGTTTATATACTTACTTATAAAGTTTTAGATATTTAAAAGGAACTAATTATAACCAAAACATACCTGCTCATAATAATAACTATAGGTAAATCTGTAATTGAAAAGGTATCCCGGGATTACAGCGCTGAAAATAAAAGCCATTTAATATCTAAACATCTCACTCCCGGATAAGGCAACAATTTAATACCGTAAAGTATGGTTTATGTTGCACTCGGAGCGAATCAGCTAAAAGCCGAGTTAGTGTCGCCCGACCGCTTTAACTAAAAGCTATAAAATACGGGCGTGAGTTACGGCACGCAAAATGTTTGCCGTTTACTGTACGCGCTGTATGGCAACACTGGCAACGCTGCGATTAAAATGAAACAACTGTAATTGTCTTGCGGGAATAGCGACTTTATTACTTGCGACTGAGAATTGAAATCGGATTGCAGGTTATCCAGGAACGGCGTTAGAAATTTTGAATAATTTGAACGGTCTTTACCTAACGTCAGTGTTGCTAGTGCACTTTACACTAAAATTGATAGTATTTGCAAATAAAATTGCAACGCCTAATGTACATGTAAATTAACCTAGTATTGGATGATATTTGTAATGCAATAATAACACTAATGGATACACATAAGGTTTTGTTAATAAAAGTAAATAGCACACGCTAAATTTTATTGTAATTCTGAAATATTATGCAAAAGAACATCCTATTATGCAATTTAATTTACTGCAGCAATGTTATTGGACACGAGTAAATTCGCTGAAACATGCTTTGTAAAATCACACTTAGTAAAAACATTCTATTGTTCAAACTATTGTTTTCCTTAAAATACAGATACTAGTACTACTATATAGAAGTTTCGCATAACTCAATTTGAAAACACGAGTTCGAATTATTTAGGTGGAGTGGAACGGCAAACAAAAACAGATGCACACTGAAATACCAATTTCCAATTTGGAATCGAAACTTTTAATAAAAAAAATACTGCGAGTCTTCATAACGGCCAGCAATCGTAGTTCAAAAACATTCCTCGAATCCAAACAAACTCGGTGCGATGCACAAATAATGGCCTCGAAATATCGAATATTCGAGTCGGAACGTACTTTACGGAATAGACTTCCCGCGGCCCGCTCTTGGCTAATTCAAAAAGAAACAATTTTAGTGCTGGGGGCGGAGTTTTTTTTTCTGTTGTGAGCGGCCAGTCGTTTTGAAAGTTCTTTCTTTGTCGTTAAAACGAGATCTGTGTCAGTATAATAAATGGAATGACAACGGTTGTCCTATTGGCTATTACAATTAAGTACTGGACAAAATAAACTAAGCTTCTTTATAATTATTTTATGTTCTGACTAGTTGACCCGGCAAACTTCATACCGCCCATGTACCGCCTAACAGTCAATGATTGCGAATTGCGAATTGCGAAAGCGAATTTATTTAAAATCATTTTCTGTAAGTATCATATTTTTTGCTTTTTTTAGATATTTTAATCCTTATTGATCTTAAGGGCGGAGACAAATCCAAAACATCAAAGATCAGCGAAATCGGTTTAGCCGTTCTTGAGTTATAAGTAAGTGGTGTAACTAACCCGACTTTTTTATACATATATCTTAATATAACTTTTTTTTTTAAATAAAGTGACACATATATTTTAGTTATCTGACAGCAGTTTAGTTTTAATTTAGAAAATTTCAATTCACGCCAAAAACTTAAAACACACTCAATTTGAAATTAGAAGCTTAAAAAATCCCAAGTTCGAGTCGAAATCAACTAATGCTTCTGAGACAAGGCACGATTTAACTTCGGAAGATAGGAAAACTTTGTAATTCGAAAATTACATTAAGTGCTTTCTTTTTTCGAGGGCAAAAAGGAAAACGTACCTAACTTGGTTCGACCTAATAAATCCCGAGCCAAGTTACCTTTGAATACAGATTAGTTTAAAATGTCCCTTTCGTATCTTTGCGAATCAATGTGAAAAAGGCCAGGTAGCAATTTTTAGTGTCATATTTAGGGTTCCGAAGTCCACAAGGAACCCTTATAGTTTCGCCATGTCCGTCCGTCTGTCCGCACTATTGCTCGGAGATGCTTAGTTCTAGAAAGTTGTAATTTGGCATGAATATACATATTAGTTACGCTGACAAAGTGGTACAATAAAATTTCGTTTTTTTTTTTATAGGGTACCTCCCCTACTCGTAGAGTGGGGATATAATTTTTTTTCTTGCGTACCCCATGGTGCGGCATATCGTTGAATATGTCTTAAAAAAATATTGTGGGTTTGTTAAAACCATTTTCTGATTAAGTGATGCGTTTGTGAAATATTAAGCTTTAAAGTGCTATTTTTTGTTAGAGTCACCTGTCCCCCCCCCCTGCCAGTTAAATGGTGGTATTTGGATGGCTGAAAAAAATCACGGCTGTGGCATATATAATGTAGTTGAAAGGAAAACTATCACAGCTTTTACAGCCTACTTAAGGCTGTACAAACTTACGAGTCATAGTCGACCAACTTATGAAATGATTAAAAAACCAATGATTTTTCTCGACCGGCAGGGGCGTCGGGTGGGCACGTCATACCACAGGCTAGCTAGATGCTAATAAATCTTAGAAAGGTACTGTGGGCATCCTCAACTTCGGAACCCTATACATTGCGCGTGGCCCGACACGCACTTGGCCGGTTTTTACTGTTAACTTCAAAGAAAAGTCAAAAGCTAAAAAAACACAAGTACATTTTCCATCATTTTCCCGTTCGATTTTATTAAATGAGGTGTACGTTTCCGATAACAAAAATAAACATCCTTCTAAGTTTAAATAGAGAACCGTCTTCAATTTACTTTTCCTATTTTAAACTGGCCGTTCCTATTGGCCGGAGCGTAGCAAACGATCTAACTGGCAGGAAAAATAAAAGCAGCTCAGCTTTCCTCTTCAGTGGCAGGCAGTGGCCAGTCATGTGGCAAAATCGAGTCTGCAGAGATTTGTCAACTACGCTATTAAGTTTATTTAAGAAGTCTTATCATTAATTAGATAACTACGCTACGATTTGTAAAGAATTTGATCGATATATTTTTCATATTTAAACTAGCTGAGACAGAAGAACAAGAATACTATATTTTTCTCTGATTGAATTTACATTCAAACCGAACTAAATAGAGATAGCTAATAGAAGAGTGCCGAGGGATATAGCTTGCTTTCGCATTTATTACACTAAAATGTAATATATTTTGTACTAATAAAGCATCTTACCTCATAAATAAAGAGTAGGCACAAAACTTTAAATAGGTTTCCGCAATAAACACAAACATTAAACTAGAACTTTCGCTACAAATTTCAAAAATAGAATAACAGAAACGCAAGACAGCACAAAAGGAAAGTTCCGGAAAAATACGCTCGTACTGGCATAGTAGAAAAACAGTGCCAGGGTTTCTATTACAGAAAAGAAAACATGTTTAGTAAGTTACCTGGGCACTATGGTGTGAATGGGAGATCTGATATAAAAGTGCCGATTCGTGGGTAAAGTTTCGGGGTAAATACTTGAAATGGGGAGATACTTAGTGTAGATTAGAACTATTCAATCAACTGGTAGTGGAACAACAATTCTATAAGAATTACATAAAGTGAATGTGAAAAATACTACATTTACCCAAAACGATGGGCAAGGTAATTTAATTTTAAAATTCTGCTAAATTACAAAGCGTTACATTGCGTGTTGATTACCTTTATGGATCAATTCCTCATACGCATGTACTACATTGCAGAGTTCCTTAAGATAAATCAAGTCTACCCAAACATATCTACATAATAAATTCATAGATAAATTTCCCTATTAATAGCGAAAAATGAGGAAATGTGGCCGGAATTCGCTAAGAAAACATTTATATTTTATCTTGTTGTGGTTTACTATTGGAATTCACCATTATCTCGATCAGAACTCGTATATGGTTCCCAACTCATGATTTACTCGAACGGACGTTGTTTTCGTGATGCCTGGCCATATTGTTAAAGTACCTATCTATTCGCAGTAAAATCAACAGAACGGAGAAATATATCTGAGGTCTATTTCTGTAGATAGTAATATAACACTTCTGCTTCAGACTTTGTTTTCTATGGAATAAAGTATGTACCTAGTTGAAGTTTTCAAAGAGTAGTTTGGGGCTGAATTGTATTGACCAATCGGAAAAGATTGTAACTACGCGGTAAATACAATCTTACTAATATAATAAAGCTGAAAGTTTGTGTTTGGATGTTTGTTGCTCAATCACGCTCAATCAATTTGTATGAAATTTGGCAAACAGATAGTTTGTAACCTGGAATAAGCTATAGGCTACCTATTATCACGGAAATTCCGGGAAAATCCCGGAAACTCATTAGAGGGAAGAGTAATTTTAGATAGAAATCCCGGGAATCCCGTAATCCTGGAAAAGGTTTTAAAGTATCCTGGAAAAAGGGCTTTGGAAATATAGTGTTAAATTCCCTGCAGACGAAATCGCGGGTAAAAGTTTGTATTCAATAAATAATTAAATAACATTTGAAATTTAATACTGAACTCAAACTGAACTGTAGTTTCCTGGATAAAGTGTAAATTAATTACAACGGCAAAAACTTTAATTGTTAATTATTATTCAACTCGAATTAAAATATCCACATTGGTCCAATTTTGAAATAAGTAAACACCGACGGAGATTTTTTTATGAGGGTTCCGCTTCCGAAGGTGGTTTATTGATGAGATACGAGCCGAAGTCAAACTTTAGGTAATTCTGTAAACGTGTCATGAATAAATTGTCAAGTTCGTAAAAAACGAATGTAAGTAATTCAAATGGGGTGCAAAGTTCTTGTCTTATTCGGCGGTGGGAGTAATTGTGCCTTCGTTTCCATGGTATACCAATGCTATAGCATTAGTAACGTTTTGATTCTTATGTAATGGTTGGCAATAAGGAAATACGTTATTTATTTCATAATGCTAGTAGTAGAAAAGTTGATGATAAGTATTTTTTCTTAAACATTCTCGGAAATGTTCGTGTTACTTTCAAAAAAAGAAGGCGCGAGGCTGTCCATTGCCGGCCTTGGCCAGCAAAAACATTATTGTCGTGTGTGTTTATTTAATTCGCTTGCTATTTGAGGCACCTCTGTAGAGAAACTGGCAAATCCATGGAGGTAATCAACTTCCATGGCCAAATCATCCACGATCATGGAAGTAGTAAATACTGATGTGGGGTAAGTGCGCCTAAATTTATTTCGGCCCTATGCCTTGTAAACAGCCAACTACTAGTTGAGTAATATTTATAGGTTTCGATATGTTTATGTTGGGCGCACTTACCCCATCCTGGCGCACTTGCCCCAACTGACCTTACGTATTTCCTCGCTGTTTGAGAAAAGCATTATATATACCTCGGCCGCAATTGCGATTGCCGAACTCGTACCAATAGAAGACTTCGCTTCGCTCAGCCTTCTAACTGACTCGTCCGGCAATGCGCTACTTGGCGGCCTCTGCAATAATGTACTATTCATGACTATTTAAATAAAAAAAGTATACATATGTTACATTTTTATACTTGAATAAAGTATAACTACTGCTGTTGGCAGTGTAACAATAAAAAAGGTAACATAATAAAATGACGTACTTTTATAATAGGTAAACACTATTAAACCGCATTTGAAGGATACGTGAAGTGCTTTAGAGCCCTCGCTCACGGCAACTTTTTGTAGCGATGCTGGCACGCTACTCATATCGCTATCCTTTTTTGACATCAAAGAGTATGAGTGTCGCGGCAGCATCGCTACAATAAGTCGTCATGGGCGAGGGCCCTTAGCTAGTTAGCGTTACATATGGCTAACAGTTAGTCTGAAGATTACGTACTGATCAGGGATCAGAAGGCATCTCGAAGGAAACGGGTCATTAATGGAAGTCCGAGCGAAACTCTAGTACTTTTCTTTCTCTAGCAAAAACAAACATGGAGATATATGCATTCGCAGTCGACACAATGATAGCGCGATGCAGGACGCTACAGTGACATCTGTCGGGTAATTTATAAACTAAAATGCTTTGATATATAATTTAAACACATACCAATCTCGAACGGCGAAAAATTTATCGGACACAAGTTCTATCGACAGAATTTGAACACGTTGACCCGAATCCTTTCTCGAGTGTTCCTTTTTATATGCGGTTTATTATTTGTTTTCCTCGGCCACGTAAACATTTGTTCAATAATTTGGTCCTATTTGTTCGAGACGCAGCACTGACCAGCTAGTGGCGAAAGGGCGTAACTCAAAGTAAACTCAATAGAATTTATACTCTTTTTGGAATTCGCAGGGCGTGCAGGAAATTTTGCTGTTGTGAGCATATTGTAAATGTGATGTGTTTAAGTGATTGGGTTTTGTTTTGTAGAGGAGAACTGATAATCTATTTAATTAACGCATTCACTGCCACCGACGCATATATTCGTTTTGCTGACTTTCCCGGAGTGCCTTGAACGCACATGTGCGTTTCAATGTGCCTTTAATGGCACCTGGCGAATGTTCGAAAAACAGAAGTGGCAGTGAATGCGTTAAACTGACAGATATTGCGATGAATGTAAATGCAAAAAAGGTGTTAAAATTCACTAAGTACTCGTATACAGTAGGCAAATAATAACAATAAAAAATAAATAAAAATATATATTTAACTTAGGTACATTAACGTAAGTACAGTTACCTATTATTAAACACAATGTTGAATAGAACGTAAATGATGCGCCTGACGAAATCATCACAGCAACAATCTCATATCGATGTAATTTTGCTCACACGCTCTCTCTGCTATCGTACCGTATGTGTCAAACACCTATTGTATAATTTGTAATCTTCATTAAATTAATTGATTAGTTACGCTCGTTGTTTCTATTCCATCAGGTTATGGGCCGTCCCATGCCTGCCTTAAAGTGTTATCTCTTTATTAGAAACAGTATTAACAGTGAAATTTTAAAAGTAAAATCAGCCGCGTGTATAACCTCACTTTCTACTCGCGAGTGGTTCTTATTTTCAGCTTATTTCAGTAAATACTGCCGATAAATATGGCTAATCACAGTTCAATGATGTCAATTGAGAAACTAACTGGAAGAGATAATTGGGCAAGTTGGAGTTTCGCTGTCAAAGCATACTTACAACATGAAGATTTGTATGACTGTATACAAAAAGAACCAGACACATCTGATGCAAAATCAGTGAAATTAGACATCAAGGCAAAGTCAAAATTAATATTACTGATTGACCCTATATTATATGTCCACATCCAAGATGCTGTAAATGCAAAACAGGTTTGGGAAAAGTTGGAAAAATCTTTTGAAGACAGCGGGCTAACAAGAAAAGTCAGTTTGTTGAGAGAACTAACTAACACTACTCTAGAAAGTAGTATGTCTGTGGAAGATTACATAAACAAAATAATGTCAGCGGCACATAAATTACGAAATATAAAATTTGAAGTTGATGACGAATGGCTAGGTACTCTGATGCTGGCTGGTTTGCCAGAGATGTACCGGCCTATGATCATGGCCTTAGAAAGCTCAGGCATGAAAATCAGCGCTGACCTAGTAAAAAATAAACTACTACAAGAAATAAAGTCATCAGAAACAACTGCCCTTTATACAAACTTGAATAATAATTCTCATAACAAGCAAAAGTTAAAAAAGGGCCCAAGATGCTATAATTGTAATAAATATGGCCACCTTGGTAAAAATTGTTGGTTCAAGAAAAATAAATCGAAGAAATCAGATGATAATACAGGTTTTGTAGCAGCGTTTTCAGCTTCAACAGTGAACGATTCCGGGAACTGGTATGTTGACTCTGGCGCCTCCATGCATATGACCATGCACCGGGACTGGCTCAGCGATGTCACAGCTCCACCTGTACAGACCATAAGAATCGCCGATAATAAGGTGTTAAAAGTAGAGTGCTGTGGAAATGTATCTGTACATATAAATACAAATGATGGCACCACGGAGACAATACAGGTGAGACAAGTTCTGTATGTACCGGAATTAAAAACAAATTTATTATCAGTCAGCAAGATAATTAAAAGTGGCTGTAAAGTAACATTTAATGAGTTTGGCTGCCAAATCCACAATCAAAATAATAACTTAGTAGCAAAAGCATATCTGATAAATGATACCTATCAATTAAATGTATGCAAAAGCAAAGAAATTCAAGCAATGACAGCCACAGCTGATGATGATACTTATTTGTGGCACCAAAGGATGGGTCACCTAAATTTTACAGATATTAATAAAATTCCAAACTGTACACAAGGTGTAAAATTATCACAGAAAAAGGAAAATTGCATTTGCATTACTTGCCTGGAGGGCAAGCAGACCAGGAAACCATTTCCCAGTGAGGGCTCCCGAGCAAGTGGTTTGCTAGAGCTTGTGCACAGCGATGTCTTTGGCCCTGTAAGGTGCATTTCCATTGGAGGAGCCAGGTATTTTGTTACCTTTATTGATGATTTTTCACGCAGAGTACATGTATACTTTATGAAAAATAAAAGCGAAGTATTTGAAAAATTTATAGAATTTAAAAATCAGGTTGAAAATGAAGTAAATAAAAAAATAAAAATTCTAAGAAGTGACAATGGTACTGAATATAAAAACAAGAATTTTGAAACTTACCTTAAAAAACATGGCATTTTGCACCAAACATCGAATCCGTACTGCCCAGAGCAGAATGGCCTCAGCGAAAGAATGAATAGGACCTTAATAGAGCGCGCTAAATGTATGATTTTTAATGCTAAATTGCAGGATACATTCTGGGCTGAAGCAGTTGCAACGGCGGCATATATTGTAAACCGCTCACCAACTCGCGCTTTATCAGACGTCACGCCACATGAGGTATGGACTGGAGAGCAGCCTAATTTAAGTCATTTGAGGATTTTTGGGTGCTATGCAATGGTGCATATTCCTAAAGAAAACAGAACAAAGCTTGATGTTAAATCACGTAAGTTGATTTTTGTTGGCTACAGTGATACTACTAAGGGATACAGATTTATAGACCCTGAAACTAAAAAAGGCATTACTAGTAGAGATGTTGTCTTCTTAGAAGCTGCAATACAAAGAAATAAAGTAGATAAAGTACCTGAAAAAGAAGAAAATGTCAATGAAACTGGAATTTCTACAAATAATAACAGCAACAATGATAAGCAAGAAAGCACATTAGTAGAAAAGAAAATTTCACACTTACCTTTCACTGAAGAACATGAAGAACCTGTGGAAGAAAGCATAGTTAATGAGACTGAAATACAAAATGTTGCTATCTCTGATGACTCCAGTGAATTTGAGAATGCTAATGATGAAACATACTTACCAGATGAAACAGTCGATTCTCCACCTGAAAATTTCAGAATCATGCTCCGTCCTCGTCCACTTCCAAGAGCAAAGCAAGGTCCTAGTACTTTCACCTCACTCATGTGCATGACAGGTGATTCAACTATGAGTCTACTGAATAATGATCCAGAGAGCCTTGAAGAAGCTCTCAAAAGTATTAAGTCCAAGGAATGGAAAAACGCCATGGAAGAAGAGTATGAATCTCTGCAAAAAAATAATACTTGGACTTTAGTTGATTTACCACAAGGAAAAAATGTGATTCCCTGCAAATGGGTATATAAAACCAAGACAGATGAAAATGGATGCATCACACGTTACAAAGCGAGACTTGTAATCAAGGGTTACAAACAAGTAAAGGGAATTGATTACCATGAAAAATATGCGCCTGTTGTCCGTTATTGTTCCGTAAGATATTTAATTGGTTTAGCTGCAAAACACGATTTAAAGATTCACCAAATGGACGCAGTTACAGCTTTCCTACAAGGTGAAATAGATGAAGAAATTTACATGACTTCACCTCCTGGCTATGAAGACGAAAATAAAGTGTGTAAATTGAACAAGTCCATATATGGACTCAAACAAGCCAGCCGACAGTGGAATAAAAAATTAAACACTGTACTGATTGAGATTGGATTATCCCGTTCTGAAGTAGATCCATGTGTTTACTATCGCATATTGAATGAAACTGATATACTTTTCATAACTGTATATGTTGATGACCTACTTTTATTTTTTAATAATACCAAAACGGGTGAAGATATAAAACTAAAACTACAAGAAAAATTTCATATGAAAGATATGGGTAAAGCTAAGCAGTGTATTGGATTTAGAATAACACATGAAGAAAAGAATAAAATATCATTAGATCAATCACAATATATTGAAAAAATTCTTACCCGATTTGGAATGTCAGAATGCAAACCCATATGGACTCCATGTGATACAGATATACAGTTGAGAAGAGCTGATAATGGAGATGAAATATTGACTAACATCCCGTACCAAGAAGCAATTGGATGCCTGTTATACTTATCACAGGGAACACGTCCTGACATAGCATATATTGTAAACTCTTTGAGTAGATACAACGCCCAACCTACAGCACAACATTGGACAATGGTTAAGCGAGTCCTCAGATATTTAAAAGCAACTATAAATAGAAAGTTGACTTATGAAGGCAAACAAGATGGTAAAATTGAAGGATATTGCGACGCAGATTGGGCTAGTTCTGAAGACCGCAGAAGTTGCACAGGGTATCTTTTTTGTTTTCAGGGTGCCGCCATAAGTTGGTGTTCCAAAAAACAACCAACAGTAGCTCTATCCAGTACCGAGGCGGAGTACATGTCTCTATCAACTGCCATTCAAGAAGCTCTTTGGCTGAAACAATTTCAAGCTAATTTTTTCCCTGACAGCTCAGCCACTCCGATATTATTATATTGTGATAATTCAAGTGCTATTAGCATTTCAGGAAATGAAGGTTATCATCCCCGCAGCAAACACATTGATGTCAGATATCACTTCATAAGGGAGAAGATTGCTACCAACAAAGTTTCCGTAAAATATATGAGAAGTCAGGACATGCCAGCTGATATACTGACGAAGGGATTGCATCGTCCGAAACATGAAGCTCTCAGCAAATTAATGGGTTTACGTTCTAGGGGAGAATGTTGAATAGAACGTAAATGATGCGCCTGACGAAATCATCACAGCAACAATCTCATATCGATGTAATTTTGCTCACACGCTCTCTCTGCTATCGTACCGTATGTGTCAAACACCTATTGTATAATTTGTAATCTTCATTAAATTAATTGATTAGTTACGCTCGTTGTTTCTATTCCATCACACAATAACATAAAATGAGTTATAGTATTGCCATTCAAAAAATAAAATAGAATATATCCATACTTTTTGTGTAATTACATTATGTCTGTACTGTTCCTTTAATGTGTGGTGGTGGTGTTCAAGTATATCGTATAGTATTGTATAATACTATATGCACAATTTATACACTACTCCTGGGATAGTGTAAACTGGGTATTATGTAATTGAAATGATGGCAACCGACATTAATATATTTGATTATAATTTGAATGAAACCAAGTAAGAAATAGATTAGGTACCTATACACATTCTCGTCTTAAAATATGTTTCATTACTCTTCCCAAAAAATCCTACATATTTATTCCATAGAAGATATATTAATAGAACTGTACAAGTCGCCAACACGTAACTAGTAAGGTTATTTTTAAGTTTAAACAACATTTAACCTCTACGAAACTCTACGGCGTAGCACTCGTAGCAGCGTAGCACTTTCGTAGACAATACCTAATTTTCCATCTAGCTACACATTTACAATGAAAAAGAAAGAAATAGCAAAAGCATTGTTCCGTAACAAGCTTACGTCTGCTTACTAACAATATGTTTTTGCTTGGAAGAAAGATTGTAAAAACGTATGGGATTAGTAGGGACATAAGCCCTTTTGGAATTGGGTCTTGTTTGTGTAAGATAACATCTCGGGCTAATGGAATCGGGCAAGTAGAGGGGTGTTCACACGAGCTGAGTTGCATTTTCACTGCAATATTTGAAGGTTTTCGGTGAAAGCTCTGCCTATAATTAAATTTAGATGTAAATTTGTGTGTTTTTATTCTGTAGAATAAAGTGTTGCATACTTATAAATATTATCTTGATAAAATTGCCTTAATTATCGTTAATTGTGATTTCATGAAATCATCTAAATTTGATTAAATTAGCAGTATGAGGCACACCCACGATACGCCATACAAATGGAACCGAATCTGCACACTAATGTAAGATAGTATACAAATACGTGCGCATGCTGCGTGAACCTGTTTAGGGTTGGCGGACGGAACGAGCACGCGTGATCTACCTACTCGTATTGTGAAGTTATGTACGCACTTGTTACGCGTTGCGAGCGACGACCATGACTGAGTGCACGTTCCCGGCTCACGTTCGCCGCGGGGGGGGGGGGGGAGGTAACCTGGCTTTGGTGCGGGGGGGTATGTGTCGCTCCTGTGCGTAGTACCTATTGGCAGTGTGCACGACGACAGCGCCAACTAGCGGATGCGAAGTCGACGGCTGAATATGCAAGTATACTCTTTGACGGACTATGGACCATCTAATAAGTGGTACTAACTCTTTGGAAAATTTGTGGCTTAAAAGGCTTGTATGTGTCTTTATCTAACCTTATAACGAGAGATAAAGACAAAAAAAGCCTCGGATGACATTACGCTCCAGATGAACTTAATGCAATGCAAATTTATAAATAAGCAGCTGTGACAGTTCACTTCACTGGTGTCCGACAGAAATTTCTTATTTGGTCATGTGACACGCTGCGATCGTTTTCATACCCTCCACCACCTCTTTGCACGCAGCGAATTAGATATACTGTGGTAGAGGTGTTTAGTTTGGTGAAGATGTGTAAGAAACATTCATTTTGTTATTACAATTCGAAGTTGGGTGGCGTTTCGATGCTTCAAACGTCCACGCGACTCCGCGCCGCGCCACGTGTGTCGACACCCTGCGTCTAAACACCGAATCCGTAATAGATTTTCTTTTAACTAGTTTTGTTTCAAAGTTGCCCTGTTAAAGTTGGTTAATCGGCGGTCAATGGTGCTAGCTGTAGATTGGCTTTTCGGAGAACTTCAAAACACGAGTAAAGCACTTGGAATGAACAGGCTAATTGCCTGTTCGTGTCTGATAATTCTAGTATCTTCAGAATAGTTACTACACAACTATTTTGAAGATACTAGAATTATCGAATGACTGACACACAACGCATAAAATAACAGGGTTACATGAATTCATGAAACTTAAAGTGAAGCGACAGTGAAGGGAAGCAGTATGAATGGCTATTTGGAAATTTACACTACCATAATAACTTCACCGAATCGAAATAATGTCAACAAGGGCTATTCAACATTCATTGCTTCGCACGTAAGCATGCAACTTCAGTGTCTATTAACAAACACCGACTTTTCTCCGTAACATGAACGTTGCGTCGTTTACAGAACACTGCAGATGAAGTCGTACGTTCAGGACTATTACATCGTATAATGAAACTGGTCAGAAGTTCTGCAGTTACCTCAATGTAGCGAAACCATGGAAGAATGAACTACACATTTTTGTTTTTCCATTAGCGAAACTGTTATATTCAAATTAACGAACAGTCATTCTAGTTGAGTTAAGACTGAGGCCTAATTAGATATTTTTCGGGATGACTGTTTACTGTTTGTTTAGTTACCTCCATATATTATTTACAATAAACAGGCAATAGCTAAATGAAAGGTCCTAAATAATTGGTTAATGTCTCTGTAAGTAACGCAAAGTAGTTAAATGTAGTCTTTGTAAGAAAGAATCGAGCTGTTCAATTTAGACAGGACATTTTAGCTGTTCGTTTTAAGTACAAATAAGAGTATTTGAAATTTTGAACCACATCGGCAGATTAGCCGCGTTGCATTTATTAAAATGAATCTTTCACTACAGCTTCCCGGATATACATAATTATAACTAACCACTTTCGTTTCACATCCACACAGACTTTTACACGTTTACCAAACTATCATAGTATTGGGAAAAAATGTCAATAATGCGGTAATATTACAAACGAGGTAGGCGCCATGTCACACGGTGTATAAAAGCACGATTTCGACCACAATGGGGACTATCGTTTCTTTGCTCACCAGTTGGCGCCACTGTTGAATAAGGTCCAGAGGTATAGCTGTCAGGCGACTTTATAAGATCGGCGCCGAAACAAAAATTTCAATCTTGAATCTCATTAAGTTTATTAATTATAAATTACTATCATCGTATCGAGTAGCTATGTCGAATGAAGTGTCAATGTTTGCGTGCGAGGACGTCTGTGTGCGTGAGAGGACGTCTGTACACTTGTAAATGTGTGTGCACCACTACGCGGGCCAGCGATTCACTCACTATCTCCGGATGAAACAAATGACGGGGCGAGTTGGGCGCGAGTTGCGCGCCGGCTAGATTCAGGCGGGTGATTCCGTGGCCATTCTACATATATGTAGTACTATAAAATATTCTGTGGCCATGTTCTATGGAATGACACAGTAAATATGGCGCGCAGATTAAACCATAATAGACTCTTTATCAACGGCGTTATTAAAGTTATACATCACGCGTCGTATTAATAGTGTTTCTGTATCGGCTGTAAACAAATTAAAATGATTGCTATCTGCATTAATTCGATTACTTCGATCGCTGTTGAAACTGCAATTTTGAAGCTCGCATTTCATTTTAACGCGTGATGCATAATGTCAAGAGCATACATAACTCATGCGAAATTAAATAATACTGCCTGCTGTTATTGCAAATAATAATAGTACATTACAGACCAGGTGGTGAATTCGTAAATGTCCCAGATCACATGTTTCTGTGTCTCCATAAATATGCGATCTGGGGCTTTACGAATTACCGCCCGTGGTTTGTCAAAAGTTTTACGTCTTGCCTTGGCCAAGAAGTGAGATTTTCTCTCCGCGTAGCGGGCAGAAAATCCCACTTTATGGCCAAGGGTGATGTAAAATCATTTTCATTATAAGCAGGTAAGTAAATTTTGTCAAAAAAAAAAATGTTGAAATTTTAAATTTCTAAGTATCCGATTAAGTACCTACCTACAAATTCTACGATTTAAACTCTTTGAAAGTAAAAAAATATAATAACTAAAAACATCACACGAATAGCAAATTATTGTATAAAAAGAATTGACAGCTTAGATGTGAAATAGCAACAAACATCCAGATCCATTCTCTCGCTTTTACTACTGTAGCAGTAATAAAAATCTATCGTAAATTACATTTTCTGAAAGCTAAAATCCGTGGAACGTCATGAAGACAATTTTATGATAGAGCTGTAAAGTCTCGCGTGTCCTTTACTCATAGTGGAGTAACAGCCATTACGCTCGTCCAACGATTTTCTCCTCCAGTTCCAAATTCGAAACGAGCTCCATTAAAAAACGTCGACTCGCGATTTGAAACACGAACTCACAATCGCGACTGGCTGGTTTTCTCAAACGACAATTTTCTCATTTACAAGGTGAAGAAATTTCAAATTTCGAATCCAGCGACGACTTTGCTAATTAATTCGCACCTACTGTTTTAACGAATGGTAACTCGATAAAAAGAATGGAATTCGCAATAAAAAAAAAGAGAAGTTGTAATTGGAATCGCCGCGAGGGTCGGTCCGAATTGCGTTGAACTATAAATATACAACATTAAATTTTAATTGGGAAATGATTTAAAATACAATATCCCGATTCCGGGCCGGCTGTCGGCATGTTTCCGTTTCATTATTTAAATGCTGCCATTATTTGAGTTGATATTGCTAAATATTTGCATCGTTACAATTGAAAGTTTGTTTTTCGTGATTGAGTTAGACTGTAGACCTGTGGTAATAAACCGGGTTTACTATAGATCAGCTGCTTAAATTAATTCAATATTTTACGTCACACCAGGCCGAAAAGCGGGATTTACCGCCCTTGGGCGCTACGAAAAATCCCTTTCTCGGCCAGGTGGTGACGTAAAATCGTATACTAACCACGGGCGGTCGTAAAGAAATCCTCAGACCGCTAGATTATAGCCCTCGCCTCCGGCTCGGGCCTCAATTACCCGCGATCTGAGACTTTTTTTACTTGACCGCCCTAGGTGTGTAATGTAATATTACCTGTCCGAGTATAATACAGCTGTAAGCTTTCCTACATAAATGTAACGCACTATTCCATCATCCATTAAGTGCCAGGACACGGGGATATTTGTGGACGTATCGATAGCTTTCTAAACCAATGACGGATGTGATTGCTCTGCCGAAGGGAATTTTCATACGCGACGGGTGATGGATGAAGCGTGTAGAGCAGTTCCCGCGTCATGGCAAAGTGTTTGGTAGCGGGCTGGAATGGTTTGTGGTTGATATTATAGATTATGAAAAACGGGGGACTCGTAATAAAATGTATTTATTTCGCACTTTCATCAAAATGTACTATTCTTCTAGGTAGACTAGTTTATTGCCCATAAAAAGAACTTCTAGTATACATTATGTATACTTGGACTTTACGTAGTATCGACCGTATTTTCAGCGCATAAAACTCTATGGCCGTGAAATTCGCCGCCGTTTAGAGTGACTTATTCGGCCAACTTGGCTCTGTGAGATAAAATTTTATCGGAAAAACAGATGTTACAACACGGCGATTAGACACGAGAATATCTTATATCGTCGATCTTATTTCACGGACCACTCTAGCTCAGCTAGGGATGGGGAATTTTATCGATATCGTTAATTTTTTAAATTTTTTCTTTAAGTCAACCCAAGAGTAATCCCCACCACATGGGTGGGTATGTAATAGGGCCCAGTGAGGATTGTAGACTTCACTTTTCTTTGAAGTACTTAAATTTTCCCTTCAATGAAAAGCCCAGTGGCACTTTTGAATTGAATTTTGCACAAAAGTAAACTAAAAAGAGATGCAAGCCGGCTTTGATTGAACCTCGGACCCTCTGCTTGAGAAGCGGCAGGTTGAACCACTAAGCTTTCACGGTTTTCGAATATTTATAAATAAGTAGTGTCTACCTACAGTACAAGACATTCGAGATACAGTACGAGACATCCACGGTTGGACATTCCCCAATGCTTGCCACTTAGACCGGTCTTGTTTGCCACTCGAGTATTGTTTAAATAAAGAGTCATTGTCCGAACTCATATAGTATTTACTAGATCCTCAACATATTTGATATATGTAATGTTATTATATTATTATATGTATAGATGCAACACTCATTTGAACTCAGTAGCGACATTTTGATCATTGTGCACTCAATTAATCACTGATTGGCACAAATCGATCGGTGACGCTGTCTATTGATAGTTGATTACAAACTGAGTCACATACTTTTGCTATTTATGTCTGGGACATCGCGAATATATCAAAGGAGATTAAGATACAATCTTCTTCGCCCGCGTGAAATTCAGTCATCGCGTTCTCACGAAACGTAACCTACGTACTTCCTCGGGACTCGAACTATGTCCGTACCAAATTTTATCTAAATCGGTCTAGAGGTTTAAGCATGAAGATGTAACAGACAGACAGACAAACATACAGATATATAGATTTCCTTTCACATTTATAATATTAGTATGGATTAATTGTGGATAAATGCAGGCAGTACCTATACCTAACCATTTTTTTTAAAGATGATACCATTTTATTTACGAAGCTGTTGAACGTAACGAGTACGTCGATTGATTAGTCTCGCAAACACAACCGGTCTTGAAAATGTTAGGGTATTATGCACAATAGTTTATATTTGTTAAGTTTTACCAACATTGCCTCGTATAAGACGGAGCAGCTATCACCACGTCGAATATGGGATAGGGTTGTGCCACCAGGTGGTGCGCGGCTGCGTATCGATGGCACACGTCCAGCCCGCAATACACCATCTTTCTCGCACACTCCTTCACCGACTCAACAGTCTCACTCCACGACACCCGCATATCGACAATTTCACAACACTAGTTCGAAAACTACATTTTAAATGAAATAGTGTGCTGCGTCCACATTCTTCGATTAGATTACTCGGGATACGGAATGCGCGTGATTTCGATATATCGATAATGTGCGAGATGAGTCGTAGGCGCGATCCCTCATCTGTGACACGGCGTGTACTGGATGGAGCAGGTACATTGCGTGGGTGACTCGCTCGCCATTATCTCGCTTTCGCAGATAAGGAGCAGTGGACTGATAACGATAGAGACTTTGCGCAACGCCGACGCTGGCAAGCGTGTAATTCGATTGTCTTTGTCTCGCTAAAACAAATTCGGTCGAGCAAGAACATTTAATAACAGGTGGGGTATTGCTTTGGGGTGAAAGTCTCTGTTCTTGAGATTTATTTCTATCCGAATAAAATATTATTTAACGGTGCGAATTGAAGTTTTTTTTTGAGTTTATACTAAACTGTGTTGACTGTGTTGTGGTAGGTACTAGATACAGAATTTATATCTTGAAATTGCTATCCTAAGTATCTTCGAAACATGTTGAATTGGCTTGATATCATAGTTGTCACACAATATATTTTTCTCAAAAATGGCGGGGAAACTCGTCATTGTCTGCTTTCTGTCAGACCGCAAAGTGCGTCATTGACAATCAGTCAAAAATTTAAAAAAAAAAACTCAACTGCATGCCCCGGAAATTTGTATGAATTTACTTCCGCGGCATGTATAAGCGCAGGGAATGTTGTATGAAATTTCATTATCGTACAGGTACTTTTTTTTTAAACTGATAAATACGCGAAGGAATTCCCAAACAGCCAAGTCTGCATGTTCTGTATCTGTCAATTGACGCGAAACCAAACGTTTTTATCCGTGTCTGAAACAGCGCAATGTATTTCAGAACGGAATTTAAAAAAAGAACGATCCATAAAGAGCGGGAGTTCTTGTCTTGTATCAGATTTATTTAGCTAAATTTCATGAAAATAGTTTACTCGTTTGGTTTAAAAATTAATAAAAGGTCTTAATTTTTATAAAAAACGAGAAATCTACATGCGAGTTTTTAACTTGCCGTGTTAGTGTGTCTGTTAAAGTCAAATATCGGTGAATATGAAATAAGACTGGCGTTCCATTGGATTTGTTGTAAGTACTTGACTACCTTTGCGTGCGTGTCAATGCTGTATTATGAATACCTAATATCAAGGTTTTTTTTCATTTTTGAGAAAAGCACTATATAAGCCTCGGCACGTGAAAGGCTTTGCAGGCTTCGTACATATTAAAGGGCCTCGGCGAAGCCTCGGCCCTTTAAACCAGTACTCAGCCTGCAAAGACCTACTTTCCCGGCCACGGCAATAATGTACTATTAAAAATAGTTCATCGACAATCTTAGCGATAAGAACGTTCAAAATGTAACCTAACTATATATATGTAATATATCAAACTAATTATCTGCAAAATACCGAAAACAAAGTTATCCAACAGCAACGTTTTTGTAGACTATAATAAAATAGGTTTAGTCTCAGTGTTTATTTTTTGCTACTTTGTCAATAAGGGGAGGTTTTATTAGCAGCCCTTTGTCGAGTTGCCGAGCAAGAGGGTTCGAGATGTTTGCCCAGGGCCGGCGACTTAGCATTAAAACATATGTTTGTGAGTAATATTTTCATCCTCACCCGTTTTATTTAAATAGGTAATGCATTTGGTTTTAAATGTTCGTATGTTTCCAAATTCGTATTTTTATTATTGCTCAGCCTTGTCTATTAATAAAAGGATGTAATTTTGTTATACTTTACGTCACCTTTATTCCGAGCAATGATACGCATCGATGAATGTGTTCGTATTGACTGATTAATACTGTATGACCGAATGCTGATAATAAGTTGCTAGTTGTTATCCGGATTAAATATTTGGTCTTCAAATCTAAAACCAATTTCCTTGCCATTTTAACAGTTAATAAATAAATAAAAGCAATGAATATACCAACAATCATCATCATCGTCATCACCCTCATAGTACGTGTCGTATGTAGCCAAGAAGTCACCAGGCACCGCAGTGAAGGGATGACTCGCGGCTGCAGCCAGAAACTCCGACCAAAACGATCTCATTGTTTATTGCTCATTTACATACATATTTAAAGTCTTGACCTAATTCAATATACAACACACGTAAACAGAGCAGTAAAAAAAATATCGATACAATAAAACAAAATGACGCACATCACTAAAGCGATTCGAAATTTGATTTACGGGGCACGCGTTCGATTCTTTATTTGGAAATTCAATTTTAAAATTGGAATGTTTTTTTTTCACAGAGTAAATACGCTCTGGAGGCGCGTGGACGCGGACTGGCCTGTTATCAGCGTGTGCGGTATCGCATTGATAAGGCTCGCCCACAACAATTAACCTGATACTGCACCTTGCAGGAAAGCCGGGTTGCTGGCTAAGTATGCTGTTGTTGACGATCCGGAGCGGATTTTGATAGCAGTTAGGAACGCACTTTGCATCCATATTTGGCTTGCTAATAGCTAATTTTAATTGAGAAAATAATATGAGATCATTTAACCTAGCAATGTTAGGATGTGTTATGCCATAGAAGAAGTAAGGTAAACTTAGAATGACAACCTTCAAACAAATCAGCGTACGTCCGAAATATGTGTTAAATGCGATGATAAATTTGAACTCCATGAGCTACATCTAGATGGCGCTGTACAGGCGAAGTATGAAAATTTGAAGCTACCGGTCTATTTCCGATGTACGCCATAACGTAAGGAGATTGACAGTCATATATAAATACATTGTATCTAGTTATGCGCATCAGTACAATCAAATGGTCTTTGTAATAATATCTTACGTGATAAGATCTAACGAACATTTTACCCGAAATTACTGGCCACAAACAAAAACGATGCTCCAATCTTTATGAAGATAAAAATAAAAGAGTACACGGAGTGTTTTACCTTTTTTAATTCTTTTCTTGGCATGGGTTTCGTCGCATAGCGCCGACAAGAGTGCCAGCAAACAGTCTTGGTCCTTGTTTTGCACCATTCTTAAGAAATCACTGCCGCATTTTTATACAGTTTATTTACACTGCTTATGACTTTAAATGTCTTTTAAAGTAGACAAACTAGCACTTTTAATCCACATGATTCTGTTCACTGTATTTCAGTAAAGGACAGAAGGGTAAGTGAGTAGAAAAGTGAAGGAACTTCAATTTCGGTAAGTATACGCGTACGCGTGGAAGCGTATAAGTACGTACGCGTGGAATATAAAATTGCCGATAACTTTTCTTTCCGACATCCGATTTTAATCAAACATAGCTTATATGTTGCTCCAAATGATGCTCTATCTACCCTTGAAAACTGCATTCCAATCGGTTCAGTAGTTTCGGAGATTAACTCTAAAAAACAGACAGACAGACAGACAGACAGTAAAGATTTCTAAAAATCGCTGTTTTGTGGGCTACCATACATCTTTAAACACCCCGTTCCTTTTTTGAACTTTTCTTTCTATGTACAGACACGCCGGGTTCTGCTCTTTTATTAAAGTATGTAGATTTTGACCACCCAACCACATAAATGTGTTTTAGTAGATTAAAAGCGTAGTTCACGCCAGCCAGTTTGTAAAGCTAGTATAAAGTACAGTCGGCCAGTAATTACTGGTGCGAGTGTACGCCACTTCCGGCGAGCGAGTTTCCGGCGCTCATACGTTCGAACCTATTCGCCATTTCCTTTCTGCTTATCTGTCTGCGTAAAAGAGGGTTTTGTATTTATTGGTTTTAAATTAAAAGGCCTTATCTGACGATAATTAAGGTTAAGATTATAATTTTAAAGACCGTTAACGTTGATTAGGTAATGTTTTCTAATCGAATCGAAAACTACACAAAAATATTCTCGTAATGTACCCAAATTATGAAAGAAAAACAAAGCTGAACAAACACTGGCAAACACTGCGGACTGGCAAGTTACACATTTTTATTTTAGTTCTAAATTTGAATTTAAAATGTAGATGCAGTTTTTTCGATAACCGTACGTAAAGATTTACCAAATGAAGATCAACAGCTTTACACATAAGATTCAAATTCAAACACCGACTAAAACACTTCAACGTGATTCTCACACTATTTTGAGATTTTTCCAAACTAACACAGAGTTTATTTCGGCACAGTGCGATCTCGAATATTAAATCGATGCGTAACAACTCGGTAGCGATCGTAACACAGACTAAACAAAAACGTACGGCGTGTACCGCATGTAACGTATCTGTGGCCTACTTTCACAGATAACGCCCAAGGCCGTGGGAAAAGGGGCCATCTTCGTTTATCAATCAGATCGGCACGCCCTTGTGTAAAAACTGCGTGTTACGTTGACAGCGGGGTGGGTAGTTTCAGTCTCGTTTGACGGACCTGTTAATGTTAGCTCACTGTTGTTAAAAACGTCACTTTATTTTGGTCGATAGATACTAGAATAATCATGGATTATTTTGGAATAACACATGGTTTTTTTATCCCATATGCGTACATATCCACATATGTAGTAACTTACAGATCGGCATACAGGCTTCTCGTAGTGAACATCATGTTGCTTACCTGTAATAAAACATTTCTATTAAATTTTATTTATTACAATAACAATAGGGCAATCTCCGACAAATCGCGACGTAGAGCGAGCGAGCATACATGGCATGCCAGAAGGTTGCTAGACTGGCTGGTATTTATACCTTTCTTGAAGAAATCAGCCAATCATGCACTTTCTATAATGCCAGCTGCAAGCATGTATACACATGCTAGATACATTATCTATGCTATGAGTCTGGGTTAAGTTTACTTGAATAATGAGTGAGTTATTAATTACCATTGCGAAGAACGAATACAGGTGGGGTAAGTAAATAAAACGACCACAGCGAATGCCATGTTTTTTTTTTTAAATTCGGATAGGCAACAGTAACACTTTCCTTGAGATTGCTGTCAGACTGACAAACAGGCAGACGGCCCACCTAGTGGTAAGTGGTTACCGTCGCCTTTAAACATTTGTAACACTAGCAACACCAATTCGTTGCCTGCGTTGAAGATATTTGATATTTAAAAAAAAATGTAGCACAGAGAGAAAATCGTATTCTGAAACATTTGTCGACTTTGTATTTACATTTTCTATAATATTGTACCCTATTTTAAGAAAATAATGAAATACGTTAGTTCAGTGATTATTTGACATATTTAATTCGTAGTTACGTATGAAAATAGCGACTACGCCATGACTTTTAAATATATTATTCAACTAAAACTTAGACTAAACTTTAGTTTAATAATGAGAGGGTTATTTATAACCCCTTGTTCTATTTTCGAGTGTTATTTCGTTTTGTTTTCTGCTCGGCCGGGCGCAAACTCGACGCGGAACTAAAGGGTTTTTTTACAAGGCATCAAAGCATTTCGTTCAAATACAGCATTTGATCGTTAATATAGGAAAACGTTTGATTGGGAAATTGTTTTATGGTTTTCACCGAAGTTAATCGAACAATAGATTGTTTACTACTTTTTTTCATGTAAAAATATTGACAAACAGGCAGACGGCCCACCTGGTGGTAAGCGGTCACCTCCGCCTTTAGACATTTGTAACCCCAGAGGCGTCACCAATGCGTTGCTGATCTCGAAAGGGGAGGAGGAAAGGGCGTATGGGATAAGGGAGGATAGGGGACATGGGATTAGGGAAGATGGGATAGAAGGAAAGGAAAGAGGACAGCTTAGGCCCTTTATAAGAATTCCCTTCAATGTCTTCAAGTTCATGGTCCGTGGATGTAGCTCACAGTTTTTGTTCCTCACCTACCACAATTTAGTACAGTCAGCAGCAGAAGTAGATAAGCTGTCCAGGTGTTCAAAATGACCTACACACGCCCTTAACGTATTAATAATAAGGTCGTGTGTAGGTCATTTTGAACACCTGGACAGCTTATCTACTTCTGCTGCTGACTGTACCTACTCGTGAATACATGAAGTTCAATTATTTGCGAAATTAAATTTGAATTTACTACTGGACTTTTCGCCGAAAGAAAACATCGTCAGGAATCCTGCACTCTACGAAGTCATTCAAGGATGTGCACGACAGGGTTTGGGCTATAGTCCCCACGCGAGCCAAGTGCGGATTTGGATATAAATTTTCGACTTGCAACAAATATAGAAATGACATCGTAAAAGTATAATGGTTGTGTAGAACGATATACATAATACAGCAACATATTAAATTTACAACTCTCTAATCCTCCTATCTGACTCAACCGTTTGATTCTAAAGCTACTCTTGTATCTAATATCACAAGGGTGATAATTCCACGAAACGGTTGCGTAAGATGCGTGACATTATAACGAATCCTCTCCAATACCTCCCCAGGTGAGGGTGTTCCAGATTTATGTCACTTTTTACTGTCCGGCCGAGTGATCTATCGAGGAAGCCGACAAGGCTGTTTCTCATAAAATATGGACCACCTATTTGGGTTTTTCTCGACTGTGACGCTTGAGTTAGAAAACAAAATGATAGTGTAAAGATAAGAGGTATACATAGGTAACGAGATGACCCGGCGGACTCCGTCCCGCCTACCAGTCATGCGTGACGTGAACTATTAATTGCGGAAGACGGCGGAAGCAAATTTAAAATCATCATAATTTTTTTGCGTGCGTATCAAAGAAATATTTCCACATAGGTACATACATACATACACTCGAAAAACATAACCCTCTGGCGCAGTCGGGTAAAAATGGATACAACCCGAGCAAAGTCCGAATCATTTCAGTAGCACTACCATGAGTTTACAGTGACCGTACTCGCTAGCGACTACGTAAACGATTTGTATGAAGAATTTTAGTTCAACGAGTGACCGCCAGGGGCGCTGTACTATTCCTCATACAAATCGTTTACGTAGTCGCTAGCGAGTACGGTCACTGTAAACTCATGGTATTGCTACTGATTAGTAACGCGCCCGTGACATGGGACTGAATTGCTTGATGTTGATAAATGTGGGAGGGCAAGGGATGACAGATGGAACGTAACGTAGCGCCATGGAGGTAAAAAGATGTACTTACATCTGGAGCGAGCAGTGTCAATTTGGAAACAATAAAAATTGAACTTAAAGCCGTGAGCCCGAAGGTCGTTTTCATTCACAATTAAAAAAGGTGCCCAAATATTGGCGTTAACCTTTTTTTGTCTTTATCTCTCGTCATAAATCACTATATACATACATTGACCTATAATAAGTAATAACATATGGACGAACAGTGCCCAACAGAATATGTCAAAATATATGGAGCAAACTGACATTAGAAAATACGTTCCAATATGCTAATAACGCCTCTTTATAACGAAGGACGGACGGGTGCCGCAGCTGTTCGGGCACCCGTTTTGACGGGGCCATTTTTCTCCGGCTGATTGTGAATCCTTACTTATAATAGATCAACGGCTACATAGTATAAAACAAAGTCGCTTCGCTGTCTGTCTGTCCCTATGTATGCTTAGATCTTTAAAACTACGCAATGTATTTGATGCGTTTTTTTATAGATATTGCGATTCAAGAGGATGGTTTTCGTATATAATTTATTATACCTACTTAGTTCAACGCTCAATTCCCGCGGGAACGCTATAACCGAATTCCACGCGGACCAAGTCGCGAGCAGAAGCTAGTAAGTAAAGTAGGTACATGAGTCTTTTGTAACTTGAAATAAATGTTTTTTTTTCCGGAGCGAGTACTGTCAATTTGGAAAGAATAAAAATTGATCTCAAAGATCCGAAGGTCGTTTTGGCCTGGCCAAAAACTTGGTTACAGAGCAGGCTCCGGTTATAGCTTACTATATGTTACCTCCACGCGTAGGACTGTGTTAGAGGGTGCGCGCACGGGTGGCCGTGACAATAAAGTTTGTCACTCAAAAGTCACGTCTCCAAAACGAACTACGCGCAAAAACATGACGCAATCGTAACGTTCCGCCTGAGCTGAGCGTGCACGCGAGAGCGCGGGACAAGCGATAGAGGCACGATCGGCCTTAACGTTATCACATAAAATAATCGTCCGTAAATCGATTTTACAGAACCCCATATATCCGCCAATTCGCGAATCGGTTGAGAAATGCGACATGTAGAGCAGAACATACGTCCGGACAAACATACATCCATACTCGGCTACAAACACTCGTGTTCATCACACAAAGTTTGCCCCTACTACTACTACAGCCTATTTGCGTCCCACTGTTGGGTACAGGCCTCCTCTCATCACGAGAGGGTTTGGGCTATAGTCCCCACGCGGGCCCTGTGCGGATTGGGGACTTCACACACATCTTTGAATTACTTCGCAGATGCGTGCAGGTTTCCTCACGATGTTTTCCTTCACCGAAAAGCTCAGTGGTAAATTCAAATTGAATTTCACACATAAGTAAACTTAGAGGTGCAAGCTGGAAAAGGCAGGTTTGCCTCTAGCGGGATTCGAACCCGCGACCCTCGGAACAGAGGGCAGGGTCACTACCAACTGAGCCAAACTTGGACCAATACCGAAAAACGCTCTCCGCTGCCGCTCGTCGCGCGTGTATAGGCGTGGCGGAGCCTAGCTTACAAGCGACCGAGATATGATCGCCTGCAGCACTACCATGAGTTTACAGTGACCGTACTCGCTAGCGACTAAGTAAACGATTTGTATGAAGAATTTTAGTTCAACGAGAGGGACCGCCAGGGGCGCTGTACTATTCTTCATACAAATCGTTTACGTAGTCGCTAGCGAGTACGGTCACTGTAAACTCATGGTATTGCTACTGACCCTTTTTGAAATTAGAATCTACTGTTATTTACTGCGTTATTTATATTTTGGACTTGTTTAGGGAGAGGATTTTAAAGCGTACTTCCTGTACTAGGCTTTCGTGTCGAGGGTACATTTATAAGGTTAAAGTTTTTATGACCACTTGACGGCGTTGCTAATTGCTGTAGATCATGTCTTGTGTTTTGAAAAAAAAAAGGTGAAAGACTTAGAGTTGTGTGTTAGAGTGAGCGTACAAATTAGTATATTAGAAGGGCTATTTATGGACCTTGTGCGTGTCTCTTTATATTTATGTTCTAGGAACTCCTATATACCAAATTTCGTCCAAATTTTTAGAGCCGTTTCTGACATCGCTTGGATAAATCAATAAACAAACAGAGAAATATACAAGATTATTACAAGAAGACTATTGTTACCTTTATCAGCTAATATTTTACAAGCATAAGTAATAATTATAACTTGACACACGAGTATGTGAAGGTGATCGATACTTTTAAATACTTCCATTTCTACTAGAGCGTCTAAATATTTACCATATATGATTCACACATTATTTCCAGCCTGCCAAGCGCCGACTGGCAACACTCTTAAGGTAAGTCAAGCCCGAGCAAATATAACATAAGGGGTGCGTTCCGTAACGCGCTCACAGCAGCTTTGAGCGCGTTTCGTGACACTTTGTGAGCGTGCTCACAGCGGTCACGAAATTGATGACGCCATCGATCGACGCTCACGGTGGTCACGTTGCGGGGCACGGGCGCTGTGAGCGCAAGCGCCAAAGTGACATTTGATTATACATTTAACAGAGCATGGTTCCCTAAATAAAAAAAAGATTGACAGTTACTAGTGTGGGCGCCGTGAGCGTGCTTTTGATGGTTCCGAATCTAAAATGCGCTCACACGATCGTGAGCGTGACAATCGATTCGGGACACTTTGATCGTTGTGAACGCTGTGAGCGCTTTGAGCGCGTTACGGAACGCTCCCAAGTAGGTATTATTCATTATTCAAACATTAAAATTTCAGGTGCAATTACGTCACAGCACGTCAAACTTCATAACGGCCGTCCGTCGAACACGTATAACCTTTTAAGTGCCACAGACGCCGTATACCGGCAAACTTACAGCGTATAAGTGACCTTTACCTGTACGCATAGAGCTCAAATTAGCGGTACATGTGTGTTTGAAATGGCGGTCAAATAATTGATTTTTGAATTCGGCTCGAAAGCGTTAACTTCACAGTAGCATTCTCAGCTTGAGCGTTTGAAATTGGATATAAAAAGTATTTTGTAATTGGTATTGGAGGAAAAATATCTATACTTAATGGAACAGCGACTTCTTTCGATGCGTTTTGCGCCTAGAAGTCGTTTCTAGGATTTTCTTAGAAAGTACTGACAAACGCCACGTCCGCTGAAGTGTGAAAGAAGAACTAGTCGTATAATATTGTTAGATATAAATAAATTAAAATATATGTAAAGAAATTATAGTGTCATGAAAACGTGCCAGATGAAAATAGTGCATAAAAGTTACATTTTATATTTACTAAGGTTAACCTGTATTCATTTCATTTATAAATCATTTCATTAATAATAGGTACAGTTGAAAAGGTAAACAACACGGAGTATTTTACCAAGTATTCATCACCGCGTATTTCTCGTACTTCGCATTCGGGACGTATTTCATAACTGTATCGTCATAGTACCTAGATGATTTCCCTCATTAATATGCAAGGCGCGAGAGTACAGCATATTAGTTCCCCGCGGGAGCTGTAACCAGATAACACCCATGGAGCCTTCCACTTTATTTACATTCTAAGCTTAAAACAGCTAAATAATGCAACCAAGTTCAGACGTATGAAAAACACAGTTATTTACTCTGTATTGCCACTCCTTCCACTTTGGTCGGGTTGTGTTCGTCATTTCTTTATTCACACGTTTGAATTTCGAAACCGTTCATTTTCTGTACGACCAGCATTACAATCTTATTGCAATCTGTATTTGTCTTAGATTAAGTATCTCCTAGATGCGCTATATAGCGTACCCCGGTAAGGGATAGGCATATAAAATGTGTATGTGTGCGTCAAGTACATGGGGTGGCAAGGTGGGTAAAAAATTACCCCACTCCAATAACTAGCTATCACACGCGACTTTGACTGACGGTTAAGATTTAGAGAAACAATAGTGGTAAATGTAGGTAACTTACCAAATTTCAGCTATCTACATGGCTTTTATATATGTACAGAAGATATTTCCTAAAGTGGCACACGGAAAAACCTGTTATAAAGGCATGTAGTTTTTATTACAGGTTTTTCCATGTTTTGAGAGATTCCCAGATTGGTCCACCAAAATGGACTCCCTGTATTTCTAGCTAGGTAGATACCATCAGGTACCTACTACAGAAGAAATGAAAATGCAAGTATATGTTTACTCATTTATTTTCGGTGTACATAAATCAAAAAAAGATCCCGTCGAATGTTGACGTTTCTCCTTAGTGAAGTCGGTAAAAAATGTCTCAGTTGATCATCATTATTTCTCATTACTAGTTACCTACTTCGTGTGAAAGCGTTACTAACAAAGTGACTTACACATTCATATTATTATCATGAGTTTATTTATTTTATTTTTGCAGCATAGCTTTTCCCCAGATATTGGGTATCCGGTGGGCACTCTTATATTTCATAGCTGGTATCCCGAACCGTGGCTAAATTAAAAATACAGCTTGACTCATGGTGGCATACATAGTAAGCAACATCGTAATTTGGGCGGATAATATTAAAAACATCGGTATTTTGAAAATGATTCATTTATGTTATTATTCAAAGATAGTTGGTCAATTTAATGGAACATGAGCTAAATATAACTTACGTAACGCTATCATACCGAACAAGATGAGTTTAAATGGCCAAAATGAAATACTTACGCACGAAAGGTTATGTTTTCATAATTTTGCTGGGTACGTCTTTTATACCTGATGGTCGAGCGAATTATAATCGCTATCTTATAGGGGCAAACGTATGTTAGTAAGAACAGTGCACTATCATAAAATATCTGTAATATTTCTCTTATATCAAATAATTTTGTTGTTTACACGAAGTCACACTGACATAATGACTACTCTTTTTATTTGCCACAGCTCAGCTGTGGCAAACACAAAAAAGCTGGTACGCCGATAAGGACAAAAAATCTATTACTTCTCTCATCTTTCACATTAAGAAATGTATAAATGCATCCCGCTCGCACGCTGTCAGATTCGACATGCCATCCCCTTGGTATTTGTAATGCGTCCGACTGTTGGTTATGTTTTAATTACAGTAAATCGGTTATAAAATTATCAGAATTTTATGATAGTATATACATATTGTATAGATACAACATACAACACACAAGTTTAAGGGGGTCATGGCCCCCACAACCCTCCTTCCTCCCTTCGCTTTATTAACACCTACTCTAATCGGACTCATGAACGCATGTAAATTACACTTCACTTGAAACTTAATCAAGTATGACTAAACAAACTAAACACTAAGCAGACATCGTCTGTTTAACACTGTGTTTAACGTTAACACGTGTCAACGCGAGCAAACGTCACCCGCTTCCGTGAGCAGTCCGGCCGTCACGCCATCATTTGCATAATCTGTGTATTATAATCAGAGTTGCTGGCAGGTAACATCAATGGGGGCTATCGCGTGTGAATTTGCCACTAGAGGCGCTAGTGTCGCGTGAGGTCCAATAACATTCACTTTTCACAGGTTTTGGCGGGCTTCGTGACATAAATGATAATTTCTTTAATTTACCCGTTGAAAAGTGACCTCCTTCGTGAAATAATCGCAAATATGGATTATTTGGCGATCAATGTGAACGCTTTGAAAAAAAATGTAAATAATCCCAACAAAACAGAACTGCACAACATTGCGGCATAGCTACTCGATATGATGATAGTTATTTATAATTAATAAACTGAGATTCAACATTTAAAACTTTTGTTTCGGCGCCGATCTTATAAAGTCGCCCTTGACAGCTATACCTCTGGACCTTAGTCAACAGTGGCGCCAACTGGTGAGCAAAGAAACGATAGTCCCCATTGTACTGGCACGTTCAAAAAATAACGCTGATGAGTCCTTCAGCTGTGGTTAATGTAAAGCCAATACACGTGCTGTATACAGCTTTATAAGCTTGGGTTGCATCAAGAAACTTAACGTCCGTTAAATATGATACCAGCTGTAACATTCCACACAGAAACGCAATTTTCTCTAAGAGATTGCGCTCACGGATGTGACTTTTGTCGCCGGCGACAGTTTCGTCACTCGATCAAGTCCCAGAAGATGTATGGAGATGCGCACACAGATGACTTTTCTGACGCGTGACTTTTTCTTCAATTCGCTACGAAGACGTGACTTTTGAGGTGACAGTTTTTTTTTTGTCACGGCGAGTCAAGTCGCCCGTGGGCGCAGTCTCTAGTAAAAACGCGGCGGCCATGTTTAACGGACGTTAACTTTTTGATGCAATCCAGGCTCCAGCTCGAACTCCTTCGGTTTTTTAAAGTGAGAAAAGGACAAATTACAAAAATATATGTTTTGAACTTTTATTTGCATCGCAGCTCGTAAATATTGCGGTTAAGTATTCGTATGGCCATGTTTTTACCTACTGAAGTAATAGGTTGACTCATTGACCTATAATAAGTAATAACATATGGACGAACAGTGCCTACCAAAATATGTCAAAATATATAGAGCAAACTAGAAAATACGTTGCAATATGCTAAGTTTGGCCTTCGTTATAAAGAGGCGTTATTGAGCTGTTCGGGCACCCGTTTTGGCGGGGCCATTTTCTCAAGCTGATTGTGAATCCTTTCTTATAATAGATCAATGGTTTGACTTATAGAAGTCAACATATTATTTTAGCATATATTATATTAAATTTTAATATATTATTAACATTATTAACAGCAAAATGACACAAGAATATCCATCGTCAGATTTAATAAAGTACACAGTAAACAGACTTAACAGACGCAAACAACAACAAAGTATTATTACTATTGTCTCAACAGAATGGCGTGGCGAACGCTTTGGACTATATTACAAAGGCTGAAGAATAGGCGATTAGCTACATTTAATTATTCTCTCTATCCCTATTCCCATAAGATAATCAATAGAATTTTGTATAGTAACTAGTTTTCGCCCGCGACTTCTTCCACTAAATATCTTCCATAATCAGCCTTCCATACTACTACTACTAAAACAGCCTATTTACGGCCCACTGCTGGGCACAGGCCTCCTCTCATCACGAGAGGGCTGGGCTATAATCCCCACGCGAGCCCAGTGGGATTTCACGCACATCCTTGAATTACCTCGCAGATGCGCGCAGGTTTCCTCACGATGTTTTCCTTCACCGAAAAGCTCAGTGGTAAATTCAAATTGAATTTCGCACATAAATAATTTCAGAGGTGCGAGCCGGATTTGAAACCCGCGACCCTCTGCATGAGAGGTGGTAGGTCAAACCACTAGGCCACCACGCCAGCCTTCCATAATCTCATTCAAATCAGCTGAGCGGCTTAGCGTAAAAAGGGTAATCGAGGTTACATTTGGATCTATAATATTGCTACGAAGCCTATACGAGCCTTAAGATCTGTAGCTACAGATCCTTAGATATCTGTTTAAAATGACTGTCTTTACGAGTTTTTATAGTCTCGTAAACAGGAGTTTCTCTTTTTACTGCCGGAGATTATTAATGGAGTCCTGAGTCTGGTTTTAACACAATGTTCTCTAGGTAGTGAAACAAAGGTCTCATATTTCACTTTATCCCTTTGAAATAAAGTGCTGCTTTGGTTTTAGATACATTTACAGAAGCCATCACAAATGTAAGTAGCTTGGTTGGTACGTCTGAATAAATATTTCATATTTTTATAGCGTCCGTGTTAATAATGTACACATTTTAAGTTTATAACTACTGAATCATGTGTAATGTCTGTAACGGTAACTTTACAAGTTCACTATTAATGTAATGTAGCTTGTTCAGCTGTTAATTCGTCTTACTCCAATCTCTTCTTCAATATACGAATTGATGCATGGCTTATAATCTCTACTATATAAAAATAAGTCGGGTTTTCCTCCCTGACGCTATAACTCCAGAACGCACGAACCGATTTCCACGGTTTTGCATTCGTTGGAAAGGTCTCGGGCTCCGTGAGGTTTAAGGCGGTACGAAGTCCGCGGGGTCAGCTAGTCTAATATATAAAAATTAGTCGGGTATTCCTTCCTGACGCTATAACTCCAGAACGCACGACCCAATTTCCACGCTTTTGCATTCGTTGGAAAGGTCTCGGGCTCCGTGAGGTTTAAGGCGGTACGAAGTCCGCGGGGTCAGCTAGTCTACTATATAAAAATAAGTCGGGTTTTCCTTCCTGACGCTAGAACTCCAGAACGCACGAACCGATTTCCACGGTTTTGCATTCGTTGGAAAGGTCTCGGGCTCCGTGAGGTTTATAAAAAAAAACCAAGGCGGTACGAAGTCCGCGGGATCAGCTATTTGTTATAAATGACGCCATAAAATATGTGCCAGACTTCAACTATGTATATGTCGACGAAACGATTCTTAATTTAAGAAACCGGCTATAAATAAATGGTTGATGATTGAGTATTTTGTTGTTGTTGAATTTTAACATCTCTGGGAATCGTTTTTATTCTCTTAAGTCTTTCGTAAATTAGATTATATGTATAGGTAGCTGCCTACCAAAATATCATGCGGAGTATGATGAATTTCAGTGAATAAAGTGCGATGAAAGCGCGTTTTCAATCAATTAAATTAAGCAATAATAAAAGAACCATATTCACAATTATGGCTTAATTTGTGTACCGCATATAATTGTCCGTTTTTTTCCGTAAAGCACCGCCTTTCAGTATTTTGGATGAGTAATGTGTCCACAAATTTATAAGCGGTGTATCGTACGGTCCCGCCAAGTCCGGCGTCCGGCGTTTGATGCATTATGTTTGGCCACCCTAGCGGCACGATACTTCCTATATAAAAACATATACGAAGTTTAATTGTCGATTTCAAATATATAACAGTCTGGGGTTAAATTATTTTTTGGTTTTCCTTAACGTTATTTTTTTTATTGGTGTCAGCCTAGGTTCGGTACCCGCGATTTCGTCCGCCTTTTTTTAAGCGTCATTTTTATTTATAAAAACTTATATTAATGGATTTTTACATACATATTTAGGTAACTTTAAATTGTCAAATCGTTGCTTCGCCCTAGCAGGGTATATGCTGAACCTTTCATTGAAATCAACATCTGTAATACCATGGTTGCAAGAAATAAATGAATTATGAATTATTATTCTCTCTACCCATCGTCTCGTTTTAATGTTAATTTTTTCGCGACTTTTCTACAGCCTTGTTACTAATACCTATAGATATAGATAATTTTAAAGGTTATAAAAAAAGGTTCCATGTAATTTCGTTCTAGTCTAGTTAAAAGTCCCAACGCCAGTCTCGCGCTACGAACATTAGCTACGCCGTAGCTCGTAGCGGCGCGTAGCACACATTGCCAACAACACCGATGCTGGCAGATTCTGATATTGCCACAACAGCCTATTATGATTATGACCCATATCTGGACAAGGGCTTCCTCACAGAGTGTTTATGAATAGTGACTGACTGATCTGTCAATGCACTGGTCAAACTACTGGACGGATCGGAATGAAATTAGGGCTTACTAACAGTTATCAGAAAGCTAAGAAAGGATTTTTGGAAATTTCACCCCTAAGGGTAATAAGAGGGTTGAAAATTGGTATGCTCTAACCGTATTCCACCCAAGAAGCTGTGAATATTAAAAACAAGAGGTGAGTTTCTTAGTAAGCATTCAAAATATGAACAGAAATTCCTCAGTATTTAGTAAATGAAATATTTAACTTGAATTGAAACAGAAAGTTTATTTCGCTTGCGTTAATAAACATCTAAATCCCAAAGTTCTGGGGTCAAGCCGGGTCACGAGGTCGGGAAAAGGAGAAATATTAATAACTATATGATTGAATCGGTTTAAGGAAACAGAAGTATATATTTAGATTTATTTTAATAGTCTAAATATAGGCATGGTTCTCATAAATTAATACAATATTGTACTTAAACAACATTGAGCAGAGTAAAGCACCTTTTTACCCGACTGCTCCAGAAGGAGGGTTGTTTTTCGATTGCATGTATGTATTTATTTATTTCAGCTTTATTACACATTGGTAAAAACGAATTGTGTGTAGAAAGTCCCGCGTGGGGACTATAGCCCAAACCCTCTCGTGATGAGAGGAGGCCTGTGCCCAGCAGTGGGACGCAAATAGGCTGTAGTAGTAGTAGTAGTAGTAGTGTAGAAAGTAGAAGCCGTGGTGGCCTAGTGGTTCGACCTACCGCCTCTCATGGAGAGGGTTAGGCCATCGATTCCGGCTCGCACCTGTACGTTTACTTATGTGCGAAATTCAATTTGAATTTACCACTGAGCTTTTCGGTGAAGGAAAACATCGTGAGGAAACCTGCACGCGTCTGCGAAGTAATTCAAAGATGTGTGAAGTCCGCAATCCGCACTGGGCCCGCGTGGGGACTATAGCCCAAACCCTCTCGTGATGAGAGGAGGCCTGTGCCCAGCAGTGGGACGCAAATAAGCTGTAGTAGTAGTAGTAAAGACGAATACAAAAGGCGGACTTAATGCCATAAGGCATGTATGTATGTATATTTCTTTGGCACTCTCTGTAGCATAAACAGCTTGATGGATTTTAGCTTGTGAGGTGTCGCTAGATTCGTCTTGATTGTGAGAGTGGCACTGGGTATATACCCAAAAAATCCGATTACATACTAACTGCTAATATCAACAGTTAGCATGCAATCGGTTTTTTTAACGTAAAAAAAATTATATATCAAAGTCAAGTTCTGTTACTTATCTGGATTACTCTTCACACTCGGCTTAAATTCTAGCAAAACTTTAAAAAAAGTGCCTTTTTTGACTAGTTGCTTATAAAGTAGCGTCGACGTCAAAGAGATATTTACACTTTTTCACCCTATTAAGTTGTATTAAAGTCCAAAAGTGTAAACATCTCTTTGACGTCGACTGTACAAGTTTTTGTTTAGTAAATGTATTATTGTAATAACTATTTTTACCCATGTCAACATTATGTTACTCAATTTGACAACTCTCAAAGTACTCCACGGAACTATAGTAAATTTCCGGGTCGAGTTTGATGAATCCAGGAGCGTTCCGAAATATTGGGAAGCCTGCATTTACATACGGGACGCGTGACATTTTCAATTATTCCCGGGAAATATCCCACTTTCTCTCGCCTCCACGACTTTTATAGAGCTACCGGTAACGGTAAAATGGGTATTTTCAATCACATTTCCTTTTCAGGTATAAAAATAATAATGGGAGACAAGAGCGGATCCAGCTTTTGACTCAAGGGGGGGGGGTCACGTCATACAACTCCCCCCCCCCTTTTTGCGTCAGGGGTTAAAAATAAATAATAGCAGTAGACCTAGTCCCCCTTGACCCCCATGACCCTCCCCCCCTGGATCCGCGCTTGATGGGAGAGGTCAATGGGTCAGTATCCCTATTAATATTATAAATGCGAAAGTAACTCTGTCTGTCTGTCTGTTAATTCTTCATGCTTCAACCGCTGGACCGATTTGGATGAAATTTGTTATGGAGATAGTTGGAGTCCGGGGAAAGGACATAGGATACTTTTTATCCCGGAAAAACGCATAGTTCCCGCGGAAGCGCGATAACTCGAAGTCGCGGGCAGAAGCTAGTTACTTAATATATAATTCTACTAGCTTCTGCCCGCGACTTCGTCCGCGTGGAATTCAGTTATCGCGTTCACGCGGGAACTAGGCGTTTCTTGGGACCCCAACTATCTCCAAGCTAAATTTGATCTCAATCGATCCAGCGGTTGAAGCGTGAAGAGGTAACAGACAGATAGACAAACAGACAGACAGAGTTACTTTCTCATTTATAATATTAAATATGAATATAATATTGACATGGGTTAATACAATATAACACTTACCTACTACATAAAAAGCCGCGTTGAATGCTACAGCATTCAATTTAGGTAAAAATTTAGACCGTACGAGTACTTCCTTATAATAATGTTAAAGGACACTATGTAGGTAAAATACTCAAAAAAAGGAATTTGAATTAAAAATAACGAATTTACAAAACAATAGGATTCAAATTTCGTAATATTTGAGTGAAATGTGGTAATGCCTCGACTAAAAACCGTCAGTCCGTCAATACGTATGTTGAAGTATTACAAAGTTAAATATTTGGGGAAGGCAGGTCTCGGTGTGAAAGTCCTTCGGCTGAAATGATGGAACGAAGAACTTTGTTAAAGTGTAAATAGAAATTGTCATAGGATCCATTTATTTTCTAACCCACTATGTGGTTGCCAATACTTGTAAGAGCATACGTTTACCAAAGAACTGTTCATTTTCATCACGAATTAGACGCCAAACAAAATTATCTTATCTTATCTAGCCTATTAGATCCCACTGCTGGGCAAAGGCCTCCCCTCCTCTCTTCCACGCCTCTCTGTTCTTTGCCAGTTCTGGCCGATCCGATCTAAACTTGTCTAGGTCGTCGCGCCATCTCCGTCTAGGTCTGCCTCTGCAACGATGTCCGTCCCGAGGTAGCCACTCGGTGGCTAGTTTGGCCCATCTGCCATCGTGCATGCGGCAGACGTGTTCAGCCCAGTTCCACTTTATTTAAACAAAATTAACATTATTTTTATGATTCATAGTCCCAATGGTCTTCCAAAAAACTTTCCCATTTGAAAACCCATTAAGCTCCATTATAGCAAACTACAAGTAAGTTGGCACGCATTAAGCTCTATTTTAAGTGGACTTATTTGTTTTAACTGAACTTTCGAGTCGAAGTGCTTTTTGATTACCCCACTGTGGACGTTACCTTTAGTCCGGCCTTGTGTAATTAATGACGGAACAAAAAAAAGGGTTTCATAGCAGGAAAACATACTCGGTCCCCAGCAGTGGGTCGTAAATAGGCTGTTGGGGTGGTAATCGGTGCCGACTGCCTATACGTAACTTCATTAGAGATCTTTTACTATTTAAAGTCCCGCGCCTTCACATTTCAAAACGCTTATTTATTATTATTTAAATAGCACCACCAACACTCTCAACGCATAGTTGATGGCTGTCTCAGCACGCACACATGTGTTGAGTGTTGGTGGTACTTTTTAAATACATTGAAGCGTTTTGAAATGTGAAGGCGTGGGACTTTAGATAGTAGAAGATCTCTAGTTCTGTGTACCCTATCATCAAAACTGTACATGGTTCCCGTTCATAACACTTTTTAAATTCTTTTACTATAAAAATGCGCCCTTTCTAACGAAGAAGGTTATTTACTTATTTATTTAAGTAGTACCAACATCTAATAATACACAACAATAGAAATTATGTAGAACCATTGAGCGAGTTACAGGAACTCCCTGATAGATACAAGATAAGAAAAAATAAGAACTCAGTATAAGCACTACGTCACAAATACAAATTTCATGGTAAACGAAAACAGACTAAATACAGATATAGTTATGCGCAATGCGATCATCATCGTCAACTTATTGATGTCCGCTGTTGGACATAAGTCTCTCATAAAGCCCGCCAATCACGACGGTCCTCGGAAACATAGCATCCAGTTGCAATATCTCACACTATGTTTGCCGCGCTTCGGCAATATTATCGACCGACACTCTTGTCGTGTCCCGAGGTATCTATAACCAGCGTAGGTCCTATTTCGTACCGTTCCCGTAGGAATTCCGGTAAATCCTCTCTGAGAGCTCCCCGACACTCGCTAAACAACATGAAGGACCATGCATCGACGTAGTAAGCTGAATTTTTGTATATAAACCTACATCACTCAGTAACGGAAGTTTTATAAAAATACACGCGTAATTAGGTATGGTTAAAATATCACACACATGCACTATCAATGTGGGCAACGGTACACAGTCCATAAACGAATATTATGGGGAGCACAATATACCTACATGAAAATGCGACGTAGATCAAGTGACAATATGAGTGTCTTCTCAAATAAACGTCGCAGAAATCGCAGAAAGCAATTTGCAAGTGTGTAGGTACGTTTACCGTTAAAATGTGAACGACACGAGTTCAAAAAACGAAGGGAAAGGCAAAGGAAATCCGCGCTCTGCCGCGTTTTCATAAACCGGAGGTCTTCCGTTATTATATCAAAAGAAATCCCAGTATTAGCGAGTGTCACTTAACGACCCGTTAAAAATGCAGAAAGAGTCGCTCCAAGTTTAATATGGTGTAGAAAATTGACAGAATTTTTGGCGAAGACTGCATTTTGTGGCCAGATTTGATGCATGTAGAGAGATATGAGGAGTCTTTCATCACTTTTCAATGACATTTTGGCAATGAAGTTATGTTTCAAGTCACAAGTGATAGACTTAAAAACCCTTAACTATGGATTGTCAAAAGGCAAGATTAATAACCTTAACTCATACTAAAAATGTTTATGTATTTAGGAGACATCAAATGTTGTAGAATTTTCTAATTCTTGAAGCTATGATACTATCCTAAATTCCTACTACTGGCCTAGATGACGGCGGGATTGGTCCAGTTGGTAGTGACCCTGCCTTCTGTTCCGATGGTCGCGGGTTCGAGTCCCGCTCGAGGCAAACTTTGTGTGATAAACACGAATGTTTGTACTCGAGTCATGGATGTTTAGTATTTATATATGTATGTATTTTTCTATATAAGTATTTATATCGTTGTCTAGCACCCATAGTACAAGCTTTGCTTAGTTTGGGGCTAGGTCAATATGTGTGAAATGTCCCAAGATATTTATTTATTTATATTTATTTATTAATACTACTGGCCTGTCTTCTTTATCTATCTATCTATCTCATGATATTTCTCTAAATTTAATCATATTCGCTTCTGTTGTTAACTCCAAAGATACAACAAAAGGTAGGTATTTCAATTTACAAGACAGCTTACATAAATAATACAAAGCAAAGAATAGATGGGATAAAAACTTCGTAGAGGATAGCGGGGACCAGCGTCCATTTCATTATCGCAATAACTGGAAGGCGGAGAGGGGGTATTTTTGATAAATTATTAAACAAAGTGTCGGTAAGAGACACTTCGAAATATTGCCACGAAATAACAAACAACAATTCGTGAGAATTTTCTCGTAACTAAATCATTTGAAGTGGTAGGGATTTCTATTTTACTCATCAGTCACTGACCTTAAGAAAATTATGTTTTTATACCGGATATTTAATTTAGAAAAAATATCAAAGAACTGCTTGTAATGTAAAATGAGAACGAACATAAATATTGAAAAACCAATGTTCAATAATCATTTCGCTTTCATTTTAACAACACGAGACTTTACTTTTCAAGAAATATCCAATTACAATTGAAACACTGCAAACCAAGACTCATACTTAATACACTCATCAGCAATGAATTCAGGTCACTTTGTATGGAAAATACTATAGAAAAGTGACCCGAGTTCATTGCTGTTGAGTGTATTTACGCATAGGTAGCCATTGCCACGAGAGTTGAAATCGCACACAACACCAAGTCGTGAATGACACGGGGATTCTGAATTTACTGTTCTTCTTTCGCACACTGGCAGAAATAATATATTTAAACATTTCGTAATTAGTAAGAAATGTTTTTTTGGATTAAAAATATTTTATTGATGGAAATTCACCGTGTTGTCGTTCTGAGATCCTTAAAATCTTAAAATATTGCCAATTCTAAGAAAAAAATATATCAAGAGAAATTGGTATTCTTGGGTTTATCAATTTTATTGTTGACTTAAAAAAATATTGACTTCGAGAAGAAGATTCAAGAAGCTTTTTTTTACTGACACGAAGTAACTTTGCTCTAACGTCTATAAGGAGAAAACAATTCTCTTGAAGTCGATTAACTTGCTTAATTTCAAGAAATCCTTTCTGCCTGTGTACCGACAGCCGTTCTTTATGTAGGTATCTGTGTGCGTTATCATTCACATCTCTCTTGACGATACTTACGAGTCTAGTGTAACAATAGTGAAGCAGCATCTCATTGTGAGAAGATAACTACCGACCGGTCAAATTTTATGTACCCAAGAGAAAGTTAAATTATAGCATAACAGATCAGGTAGTTAGTTTTAAGTTACCCTGCCATTTGCCAACACGAACTAATTAATTAGTTTAAGCTTAATAAGATCCTATGAGTTACCTCCCCCCTAAACAACAGCCTGTTTGCGTTCCACTGCTGGGCACAGGCCTCCTCTCATCACGAGAGGGTTTGGGCTATAGTCCCCACGCGGGCCCAGTGCGGATTGCGAACTTCACATACATATTTTTGAATTACTTCGCAGATGCGTGCAGGTTTCCTCACGATGTTTTCCTTCACCGAAAAGCTAGTGGTAAATTCAAATTGAATTTCGTTCTCAAGTAATCTCAGAGGTGCGAGCTGGATTCGAACCCACGACCCTGTGAATGCGAGGCGGTAGGAAAGACCACTAAGATACCACGCTATTAAGAGCGGGCGTGGAACTTTAGTTTTTTAATTAGTAAATTAGTAAAGGCATACTTATACCACTCATCACAGTGAACTATAAAATTTTCTTAGTTGATTTCTAATAAAAACCTCGATGAAAGCTATTAAATAAAATTGGAAGCCCGAAAATGCCTTCACGTGGCTCCAGAGCATCGGCTTATTCAATTTATGTTCCATCACGGTGCGGGATCAAAGCCAGTCAGTATTGACCACTTTTATATTATTTACGGCTCTCTATTTCGAGCTTCGTGTGTTTTGCTTAATATCGGCAATCAATACAAAGTTTCCATGGAAAGACATTTGTTAGAACAATGTGCTATTTCCGGACGAAGAACGGTGCAACTGCTAAATTCTTTTTTTTAAATTCAGAAGTGACTAAGGATATTGATAATTGGCTGATTTGAATGATGGAACGCAACGAGGCTAAAGAATAACGTTTCTTACACAGTACCTACTCTTTATTGGACGCCACAATAAAAACACAAAAAATACACAGTTAACAGGTAAACAACAGGCAGACTTATCGCTAAACAACGATCTCTTCCAGTCGACCTTATGAGTTAGTTAATTAAACCGCATCATTATCTGCTCTAAATAGTCATTTTCGCGACTTGCTAGGAGGTCCTGGCAGAACAACAGCCTTGTAGTCCTTCTACTGCAACATATGCTGAGTCAGAGCCTATTCATGCGCCCACATTGCGGGCCCCTTGCACACCCATGTGTTGAAATTACTTGCCCTTTTAGTCAGTTAAGTATATCTATGTGTGTTTTGTATTGAATAAATATGTTCTTCTTCTTCTAATTTGTGTACGTAGAATTTTAGGCAGATCAGTATTTCAATATTATACATAGCAAGATCGTAATACTTGTAGGTACCTAAGAAGTCACTTTTTATGACTGCTATTATGCAAGTATTGAAATACAAATACAAATTCTTTATTTGTATTTGTATTTCAATACTTTATTTCCACTATCAATTTTTAATAATCTCATTACCTTTAATTTCCGCTGAAAGATTACTATGATTTATAAATGTGGGTAGTTTCATAATGCACCTGACGTCATAGTCGAACTACCCGCACAGAGCTTCTCATTAATGCCCCCAAATTGGGCCGTGACGTGATTAACCAACCCGTAATGAGAGAGTTTAATCTGCACCCGGTGAAGCCGAAATTGTGCGTCCAAGCGCATCAGCCTCTAACTAAAGAGCGCTGATAATTGTGCTGTCAATACAATCGGTATTAAACTGTCCAAAATTCAATTATACATAGCCACGACTCATCGTCATCAAGTGACGTGCTTGAGTAAAATTCGACTCAAAAATGGGGTGTTAGAAGTTTTTCGTGCATGTGTGGGTCTGTGCGCGTGTGTGTAAGTGTGTGTGTTGTGTAATAATATAATGAAACACTCACAGGATACACAGAAGCCGGTCGGGGATTATTTTAATACACCACTTGCAACACACTGCAGTGATGACGTCACTTGTGTCACCCACACTACTACACAATTACCGGAGTGGGAATGGCAAAGTATATTATTGTATGATGCTCCATTACAACAAGGTCCAAAAGTGTACACGTATTAATACTGACAATAACTTGACCGTATGAAGGGAAATTTTTAAATGAGTATTTAATTTGTAGCTATAGGTGGATCGTTTGAATTATGTACCTACAGCTTCTGTCCGCGACTTCGACCGCGTGGAATTCGGTTATCGCGCTCCCGCGGGAACTATTCGTTTTTCCGGGATAAAAAGTAGCCTATGTCCTTTCCCGGGACTCCAACTATATTCATTCCAAATTTTATCTCAATCACAGACAGACAGACAGTTACTTTCGCATTTATAATATTATAGTATGGATGTGTTGTCTGTAAGCGTACACATAGAACAAGGTACAAACCCTCTACGCGTACGTTAAGACAATAACCCGTATCCTGCGTATTAATTGCGGTACATCTGCCCGGGTAAGCCTAGCTTAGCGCTAGCCCAGTTTATCCGGGGATAGAATATTGCCCAGGCACGTTTTTGTTCTGCGGCTTAGCGAAGGGTAGGGAAGCCTAAATAAATTAAGCCTGATTAAATTAGATAGTTCACAAGTTTTTGTGATGTCTGCCTTGACCTTTTGAGAAATCAGTTAGTTACGTACTGATTTTAAAGCGGTTAACAGAGAAGCAATGACAAAACAATTTTATCCTGCCCATCTATATCTATTATAGTTTTTTTTTGCAATGATACTAATCTATCGTTTAAGGTCACTTCTTCTAGTAGTGTAATTATGTTTGTTAGCTATTTAGTCTCACCGTAATGAAAGGAAAACAAACAAATTCCATAGAATGCAATCGGCTCCACTGTTTTGGCGTTCTGAATTGAGCTTTATCCTTCTTTGACGTTTGATTATTTTTCCAACTGTACGAGGATATCGTAAAATTGACTTTTGCTCAGTTAAAGCCTTTGTGAAGGCTCATAAATGTGCAACAGGCTTGGCAAATAAACAACGGCCTTTGGGAGCTTGTCAAAGGAAAAATAAAAAGGATTTTCACGGTCGACCTCCCGCGATATTGACGGTCAAATATGTTCACGGTAAAATCCTAGATGCTCAGTTTCCTTGGAAAAAACAATCTAAATGATGATGATAAAATAAACACAAGTACCTGGGCGACCGAAAATAGCTAAAACCGAGATTTCTCAGATATGATACCTAGATCGATTTGTCGGCCACGAAAACTCCTATATTCCAAATTTCGCCCAAATCGATAGAGCCGTTTCTGAGATCGCTCGGATAATAGTACATTACAGACCTAGGGTGGTGAAATCGCTAATGTCCCAGATCGCAGTGTTCGGTTCCTTCGGTTCGGGCAATAAGTATGCGATCTGGGGCTTTACGAATTACCGCCTGTGGTTTGTCTAAAGTTTGACGTCTTGAATTGGCTAGGAAGTGAGATTTTCTCCCAGAAAATCCCAATTTACGGCCAAGGGTGACGTAAATAAATAAATAAATAAGCAGAGAAAGCGTTTAAAGTATAAGATTTTAACCATATTACAAAACATACAAAAACATGCACCGCAAAAGCGCAGTGCGAATCGAGTTTAAGAACAACAAAAACCGTTTCGGAACGCGGCCAACCGCAGAGCTGCCAACTGTACAGATTCAACGAAACGTCAAACTTGTAGGAATGATCGTTTAATAATTACGCACAAGATGCCGCTGGCGATCCATCATCGTTGCGATCAGTCAATGCCGATTACGGAACAAATCGGGTTGAGGTGCTGAGCTGAACCCGAAGTGGGACTATGCTAATTATTGGTAACTTCGGCTAATTCTGATTTATTGTCTGCCTTGACTTGATATATTTTAGCACTTGAAGTGAACCCGCTGAAGTGTTGATTAAGAATTTCATTAAATATATTTTACGTCACCCATGGCCGTAAAGTGTGATTTTGTGCCCGCTACGCGGAGAGAAAATCTCACTTTCTGGCCAAGGAAAGACGTAAAACTTTTGACAAACCACGGGCGGTAATTCGTAAAGCCCCAGATCGCATATTTATGGCCCTCACCTTCGGTTCGGGTCACAAACACCTGCGATCTGGGACATTAACGAATTCACTGCCCTAGGTCTGTAATGTACTATTTACATAGCCAAAAGATACTAATAATTCTAGTGTCAGTGAACAAAATCTTCACAGCGATCACAGCGGTACGTTTCATAAAAAAAAAAACTATCCAGTGCTGTTCAAAATCTGCTCGAATAGTTCTTGTTAATGGGAAAATAAAGCGCGTTGGTGATTAGGCGGGCAACACTGATGGATCGCGCGCCTCAAAATGGCCACAGATCCATTATTTTTTCCGTGTTTTTCTCAGGAATTCGTGTTCCGTGGTAGCAAGCATAAGTCTGAATTCTGAACGCGATAAAACATTCTAGAGATTTTTATGAAAATAATCAGTTAATGGACTACGAGCAAGGTCAGGAAAGTAAATAATTTTCCTTTTAAATCCAAGGCTTTTACTTTATATTAATGTTATTCCCCTAAGCTAATAAAATTTAAAAAATGGTGATTTGTAGCAATCATTATTACGTGAAAAGCAAGTAATAAAATAACTCAATTTCAATAACTGAAGCATCTTTGCACAACTTTGTATCTAAATGTGTAATTTTATCGAGACGAACATTTCCAAGTTTCTCCAAAGGACCAGTAACGCCATCTATATCACGCATACTACTAACGGTGACCACAATTTCCTACACTAACCCATGGCGAGTAAAGCAAGTTTAATCCAAGTTACCGAAGCTCGTTTCCTCTGCAAAATGGTCTGTGTACTATGTTTTACCTGCTTTACCTGTTGGTGTTTCAAGACAATTCCAAGTTAAACTCAGTTAGTGGCGACCACACCGCACTGTCTTTGGAGCATATAAGTACTGTACCTGCAACACGAAACTTCGCTGTCTCGGAAAGTTAGCTCTAGTTATACAGTACCTGTGATGCGGGTAATGTATCACGTATGTTTGTCTTATTCGCACATGTTTTGATGAAAAGTGACAGGTGCTTAATATTGAGTTGGATCTATCTTTATAACAAATATGAGGATTTTTTTTATTCCGGTCTAGCTTAAGAACCATTTTGACAATAGAAAAGCATACAAATTCAGCAGCTGCACTCTGCTTCCTCGTAATGTAGGCTAAGGAAAAATAATGGAAACACCAAATAAGAGCACATTAGTTATCAAGCAAATGTAGGATCAAATATATAATATACAAAACCATGGCTATTAAATGTGATCAGAAACAAGGAAATTATATAGACTGACAATCTCGTTACATAGCGGCGTATATCGGAAAAGCTCAGTATATCCAGGGGCAGACACATCAAATATTGAATTTAAAAAATAAAATAAATTTCGGGCGTACGCTGATTTGTATGATGGTTGTCATTCTAGCTTACTTTTTCTAAATGTATTATATATTACTAGCTTCTGCCCGCGACTTCGCCCGCGTGTATTTCGGTAATCGCGTTCCCGCGAGAACTAAGCGTTTTTCCGGGATAAAAAGTAGCCTATGTCCTTTCCCGGGACTCCAACTATGTCCATACCAAATTTCATCTCAATCGGTCCAGTGTTTGAAGCGTGAAAAGGTACCAGACAGACAGACAGAGTTACTTTCGCATTTATAATATTAATAATATGGATTATAACCTATAAAGTGTCCCACTGATGGGCAAAGGCAAGGTATTTTTCGCTACTCTCCTCTATTTTATGCAAGCTCCCGCCAATCTGGGTCAAATGCGTCCAAGTTGTCCCGCCATCTCCTTTTGGGTCTACCTCTATGATGTGATTAATATTTTTTTGCTGTCTAATAAGACGAATTTTCCATAATTCCGTCCAAAGCGCCCTCTACCGAGATTATCCCAAGTTATTCCACGAAGGCTTCCAGTGACCGTATGAACTTTGGCATATGGAAAAGTCATCCAAAGTCGATCGGAGTTATATCTAGTGCTCGAAGTTCTCAAGGCGATAAGGCAGCTAAGTGCATGGAGTCTTAGGAGATTAAGTTGGCTCTTAGACAAATTAATTTGTTGTTTAGGAACTGAGTCTAGCTTAATTAAGTAGAATAAAATATTTTATACTAGCTTCTGCCCGCGACTTCATCCCAGTGGAATTAGGAAATAGCGTTCCCGCGGGAACTATGCGTTTTCTGGGATAAAAAGTAGCCTATATGTTGACCAGTGTTATTAACTACCCCCATAGTACCAAATTGTGTTGCAATCCGTCCAGTAGTTATCGAATTAAATCCGGACATACATACAAACATACAGACAATTTTTCTTAAAATTCTTATTTTGTGGTCAGTATCGTTTATATGTATACTACAGTCCCCTCGACTTGATAGTTGTGTAGTGTAGGTATCGGTATATAATTTACGTATCGAGCGTGTAGCGCGGCGGGACTACAACAACAGCCTGTTTACGGCCCACTGCTGGACACAGGGCTCCTCTCATCACGAGAGGGCTGGGCTATAGTCCCCACGCGTGGCGGGACATGCGTCGACAAGAAGATTTTATTGCTATTATTGTGAATAAAAACAGCAAATTGTGTTTATCAATTTCTTACATTAAGAAAAATAAAACCATCTTAACAAGCACAATAAACTAAGTAATTAGTATCAGTACTGGATTTGAAGGATGTCGTCTATATAACGTATATTCTACAAAAGCATTCGAAAGTTTGAATCAGGCATGAATTAGTCTATGACTATGCATTTCAATATCACATTCAAATTAATGAACGCATTAATTAATGCCTAAATCCTGTTTATTATAATTAGATATGCATAAATCAATTTCATTACAATTTGCTCTGCTGTTTAATTTCAGTTGGCACTAATTAATACATTACGCTGCTGTCACGCGTGGCGTTGTTGTTGTAATATGGGCTTTGTAGCGATTGTAACAGGGTGCAGAATAATCTGGAATAATAGACGTGTCGGTCTCCCAGGCATAGCTGATGAAGCGAGGGCCGCTTTGTTCGTTCATTGATTACACAAATTGTGTAAATAATAAAACGTTATTATAACATACATACATTACAATACACAATAGTAGATTGTTGTTGTTGTGTGTTGTTAAACTTGTTAATGATGAAAGGCACCCATTACACCCAGATATTTTAATTTTCGAGTTCTAGCGAGAAAATGTATAGTTTCAGCTGTGTAAATGGGTACCTTCTTAGTCGCGCGTAAGGCTAGTTTTAAATATAATAATTTAGTCAAGATATAATTCTAAAATACGAAACCCAGCTTCCCCGCTACGACCATTTGAATTTTGACGTAACGCAGCTGTATTTTTGCTTTTAATTTGCAATCCGTGAATTGTATCGTTCGTTCTGAAAGCTGATTGCGCTCCGTTCAATACCAACAATAAAACGAAATGCGGGTCGATTCACCATAAATGCTTTTCAGTCTAGGTATTCCTTTTCTGTTCAGAAATTATTATGAAACATTGACCAGGCCCTACGAAATATACAAAAGTAGTTTTGCTAATCTCTTGTTGCTTTTTATTTTCATGTTTGTATTATAATCTAGTTGCCTAACCTCTTAAGTGTTGTGGTTTATGTGGTTTGAATGATTTCTTCTTCTTAAGTAAGAATCATTCCGATATGTTAGTTCGTTCGATTCAGTCACCGGGGACCCGTAAATTATGATCGAAAAAAAAATGGCGCCCGCATCCCGACGCCATTATCGCGTCGTGAAGTATGGCGGAGTGCTTCTCGCATTGTTAAGTGAAATATATGCCGTGTTCAGAACGTGTTTACTGTAAATGTTTTTATTTTTCATGCCAGTGAAGTATCCGTATTTATTGGAGTGAATATTTATTATGACTACCTAGGTACAGTCAGCAGCAGAAGTAGATAAGCTGTCCAGGTGTTCAAAATGACCTACACACGTCCTTAACGTCTTAAGAATAAGGTCGTGTGTAGGTCATTTTGAACACCTGGACAGCTTATCTACTTCTGCTGCTGACTGTACTTGTATATGGGTTGGTAACATTATTGAATTTTGAAAAACTTTTTTTGCATTTATCGTTCATTCGTAGCAATATATCCATATCGATATCCATATTAGTATTCTGATTATGGAGGGTTGAAGTAAAGGAGCGCAATCTTTATAGTTCCAAAAGTGGACACCAAATCGGGTATATTGGGGGCGCTGCGGTCGCCACTCCAGTCAAGCCACCTAGGCGGATAGTCTGCAGTAGCGCCTTCAGATGGCGCTGCTGAGGCGAAAACGCAGCAAAAACGGTTGTGAGGAGAGTGTGTTTTGTTTTGTTGCTTATCAAATCCGCTGGACACGTTTTCAAATGTTTCGTCATATAAGATTGATCCTTACGATTTTGCGATTATAACAATTCTATAGTCGTCGCTAACCAAAGTGACGACCGGGGCGATACGAACTTCTATGGTGAGGGTCGTGACTTTGCTTTACGGCAAGTATGGTTTTGTTGAAAACGCTCCGACTTAGGCTTCCAATATCTTATTATATAGGGTTCGTTATTTTCATTACATCTCTTAAATAAAAAGATATTAATCTGAAACAAATACAAATAGGACTTAGAGCAAAAAATTAAATAATATTATTCGGAAATACTAATATCGAGAGAATATTCGTTGACGACATTTCACTCTTAATTCCGTTAAATTTAATCTTCAAAATGTAGTAAAAAATATGCAATACAATTTATGCTTTCATTTATTTCCACTATAAAGCCTTATGATGTTTGTTCCAAGGTTTTAGACGTTAATTGGGAACCGGACACCGCCTGCGCCGTTTGGTTTGCAACTTGGCAGTCTTCATATTAAACACAGTAGCGAATAGCGTACTTGAATAACTTTTTTTTTTGATAAAAATAAAAATATCGCGACTGCATACTGACTTTTGATATCCAATCTCATTCTCACAATCAATACGAATTTGACGATACCTCACAAGCTAGAATCCATCAAGCCTTTTAGGATACAGAGCGAAGCAAAGAAATTTACATACATACTTAACATTCCAAAAAGATCTCTACTTCTGGCGCAGTTGGATAGTGACAGAACATGTATGTAATTTAAGTACGTCAGTTTAAAATCAAGATTTGATCGTGATCAGTAACTGGATCAAATGTTTACGAGTATTAAGATTAGTGAAATTATGAAATCAGCCATGTCAATTCAATTTGTTAAGTTATATGCTAATCTGTTTGAATACTCATAAAATGTATTTATTATTTGAATAATAAATAATAATAAAGTATTACAGTGGCACTGATTTTTTGAATTTAAGACATTCATACTACGCGGTGATGCGTCTACTGCGGGAAAGCTCGAAATATTCCGTTCATTGTAACTCTTGCATCGATATTTCCGCCTCTGCCTGGAGCAAGCCGGTGCTTCCTGGTCCGTACCGGTTTACACCAGTTCACAGGCGGAATGATATCACACCATGTAGCCATCTTAACAGGTTACAGAAATGTTCAACTTAAAATTAGGATCCCATCGCGTATTTTAGGAATTGTGTCAGGAGAAAATAATGAATGACTTACATTTCACAAGAAACCAATCCTTGTTGGTTTGTCGACTTACCTGAAAATGAAAAAAATATGATCAGTGAAGGATATTTAAAAATTAAAGCATTATGAATGTTTATAGCTAAAATTTCGCCCCGTGCCACACGGCGGACACGGCCTATAAAAGCACGATTTCGAACACAATTCGAATCAAGTGTCAATATTTGCGTGCGAGGACGTCTGTAGACTTGTAAATGTGTGTGTACCACTACACGGGCCAATGATTCACTCTCTATCTCCGAATGACACAAATGACGGTAAGGGCGAGTTGCGCGTCGGCTAGATTCAGGCGGGTGGTTCCGTGCCCATTCTGTATGTAGTACTATTAAATATTATGTGCCCGTGAAATACTTTTAATGGGCGATAACTTGTTCAAACGTGAGTCCTAATTACAGGTAATAACTTGTAATACCTACAATACGCGCCGAATATCCATTACGCTGATTCAGTAATGTAATCTGCCCTCATAATTAAACGTCATTAATAGGGTTTACTCCGAAAGTTGGCAACGTCGCAATTAGCTGTCACAGATTTTGCTGTTTTCATTAATTTCTGAATATTACTGAATGAAAACATGAATTATCGCTCTATGGTTGAATAAACATTAAGTATAGATTGCAACAGTTATCATAGGAACACGAAATTTTTAGTATTATGGGAGTAATATCTTTTGAAAACTTTCCATCGCAGTTTCCATTAATTTTAATGTAATCTTATCATTTGAATGCCTAACCAACAAATATAAAACGAGACGCGTTATTCAAGCATAGAATGATATCTTCCTTTTTAATTCAGCAATATTGAGAAATTAATAAAAACAGCGGAACATTTGACAGCTATATGCGACGTTGCCAAATTTCGGGATAAACCCTCATACTATAATCAATCCTGCAATAGGCTCACGTGTCTTGGGTCTAATTCCCGATACGCCAATTGGAATCCGCTCTGTTTAATTAGATATCAGTCATTTTAATTAAATTCATGCCATGGGAGAGTTTGTTTTACAAATAAATGAAGCCGTGGTGGCCTAGTGGTTCGACCAACCACCTCTCATGCCGAGGGTCGGGGGTTCGATTCCGGCTCGCACCTCTAAGTTTACTTCTGTGCGAAATTCATTGAATTCACCACTGAGCTTTTCGGTGAAGGAAAACATCGTGAGGAAACCTGCACGCATCTGCGAAGTAATTCAAAGATGTGTGTGAAGTTCCCAATCCGCAATGGGCCCGCGTGGGGACTATAGCCCAAGCCCTCTCGTGACGAGAGGAGGCCTGTGCCCAGCAGTGGGACGCAAATAGGCTGTAGTAGTAGTAGTAGTAGTAGTAGCTGTCAAAGGCGACTCTATAAGATCGGCGCCGAAACAAATTTTATATCTTGAATCTCATTAAGTTTATTAATTATAAATAACTATCATCATATCGAGTAGCTATGCTACAATGTTGTGCAATTCCGTTTTGTTCCGTTTTTTTTTTTCCATATTTGCGATAATTTCACGAAGGAAATCACTTCTCAACAGGTAAACTAAAGAAATTATCATTTATGTCACGAAAATATTTATATTTATGCCGCCAAATCTAGTGAAAAGTGAATGTTATTGGACCTCACGCGACACTAGCGCCTCTAGTGGCTAATTCACACGCGATAGTCCCCATTGTATAATTGAAGATGTACAGTGAAGAGCAAAAATATCATGTAGGTATGCGGTTAGTGTCAAAATATGTACACAGCGACTCTATTGATGTGTGAATAATTAAAAAAAAACAAAATTTATCATTTATTCAGCAAATTGGCCACATAGGGGCACTTTTACACGTCAGAAAAAGAATTTACCATTTTAATGTCGCTGTATACATGTTTTGATGCTTTGGCAGTTAATAATTATTACTTAAGAATTAATTTCCATTGAGTGACAATAACATATTTTTAGGTTTATTGATGTAAACAATTGTGCAATCTAATAGTCACCTCCTGCAAGTAAACGCAAATCGTCAAGCTTTCGATCATACAAAAAAGCACGGATTAATTGAACAGAAAATCGTCATAGATTACATTGTTGTTTACATCATTATTTAGAAAAGGGGATAACTGCCTGGTTTCAGTCTCGCAATAGGTCCTCTATTTGGATCCATTTCACCCATTTCCCCGAGTCACAGATTAGATAGCAAATTCCACATGAATATGCAAAAACACCGAAAACCCAAACACAAAACAACATCTCCGATCGCTTTACTGTCCGCCGTTGACAAGTTTATATGCTGCAGTATACGACGGCACGGCACAGGCACCAATCGTAAAGCCGCATCGTAAAAACGCCCAACGGCGCCCTCTCGCGCCGCATTGGGATAGAATACATAAATTCAAAATTGAATAAAAAGATTCGACAGAACCAGGGGTGAGGTTGGTATATTAGGATCGACTGATACGTTAAGAAGAAGAAGGATGAATTTGGAGGAGGCTATTGGCAGTGTGCACGACGACAGCGCCAACTACCGGATGCGAAGTCGGCGGCGCAATATGCAACTATACTCTTTGACGAACTTTGGACCATTCTAATAAGTGGAATCACCACTGTGACGAAATTGTGGCCAAAGGGCTTGCCTGTCTCTTTATCTAACAGAGAAAAGAAGCCTCGGATGACATTACTCGCTCCAGATGTACTTAATGCAATGCAAATAAATACGCAACAGTGACAGTTCACTTCACTGTTGTCAGAAATTTCATATTTGGCCATGTAACACGCTGCGATCGTTTTCGTACCCCCCTACCACCACTGAGTTTGCACACAGCGAATAGGGAGATATGTTTGTATAGAAGCTGGTGGCTTTCTGTGGCCACTGCCTACTCCAATGGGAAATAGGCGTGAGTTTACATATGAATGTATGTTAACATATGACAATTTATAATGTTTACGTCATAAAGAGGAAACATGGAATAATAAAGATACTTAGTTTGCTGGGTTGTATCGGAAGTGCTACCACGCATGAAGAACCGGGGTTCGAACAAGTTTCTTGTACGATTTTTAAAACAGTGGACCAACTCATAGCGAAAGAGTATCAAGCTAAATATTTCATGAAACGAACACACCTGATTCAAAATAATGTAAAAAGTCCAACCAGTATTAAAAAACAACTACCACAAAAGCCTATTTACGTCCCACTGGGCCAAGGCAACCCTCTCGTCTCAACCCTAGCCTGTGCCCAGCAGTGGGCCGTAAATAGGTTATTGTGGTTGGGCTAACGCCTACTCTCATCACATTTTTGGAGTTCGTTAAAAGGTAATGCACTGCTTATCCCACTGAAACCAAATCTAGTCTGGTCGGTGATTTTTATGAAAAAGAAAGAGTTGGAGCTGAGCAGAGCGGTAATTTCATAACCGCATCAACCGGGATGAAATTTTTACCCGGGCGGGCGCTCGCTTAATGAAAAACACGGATTATAACGTAATGACGTGCACCCGGTCATCAATCACGCGGTGATTGGGTATTTGCTCTTTATTTACTGTGTATTTGGATATCTTGATTAGGCTTCGTGTTTAACGTGAGTTGACACAACGCCCCGGCTCGATGAATAGGTTGACTTCACTTTATAGCTTACATTTTCAACGAGCTAATCGTGTTTATTATTTATTGAAGTCTGTAATGCTTAATGTAGTTCGCAATGCTTTCTATAGAATGTTGTCTGGTGTATTACTGGGCGGGAAGTAAAGAAAAGAAAGAAAACATTTATTCGTTACATTATGTGTGTGATGTTGTACACACATAAAAGACAAAAAGAGCAACATTTACACAGAAAAAAAGAAAGAGTATGTCACGAAATGCTAGCATTGATGCAGCGCTGGTCTTTCGTTGGGAACATTTGGTGAGACCACCAAACCAACCAAGCCAACCAAGTATAGGACTTCTTACTGGCTAAGTTTCTTATTAAACTTATGATCTTAGTTGGCTATAGCTGAGAAATCTCAGGTCGTAGGTAAGTAAAATGTTCTTAGAAATAGAAGTTGTCACATCAATTGCTTGGTAGTTGTGACAACAAGCTTCAAGGTCAAAGCGTAAACCGTTATAAAATAACCAATTACCGGTGTTAGACCCAATACTGGCCGCAACACAACAAAACCGACACTTGCCTCTCTAAATTACAATCATCGCTACCATCGCTCCTTCCACACGCCGTGTCATTCGGCAATGCTTCAGTGCGCCACCGATGGATGCGCAGTGCGGTACGCTGCACCGCAGTGGCCAATCGGGGATATCGGCAGTTCGCCGATTATAATGCACTGCACGGGTGAATCGATTTGCGCAGTTCTTTACGCAAAAATTTAAAATTGGAACAAGCTTTGAATTTAGGCATTTAAACGAACAAAAAGCGAAGTCCTCTGCCTCTGGGCTACGGATAATACCTAATCGACTGCTGATTTGTAGCTATGAAACATAGAGTGGAGATCCTGAAGATTTCGCTTAGCTGGGCTTTTAGGGTTTTTGCATGACTGGTCATGCCCTATTAAACAAACATCTGTACAATTTCGATATTACAGACAGCCCCCTGTGCAGAGCCTGCATGGAGGCAGAGGAATCAGCCACTCACGTCCTCTTGGAATGTTCTGGAGAGGCAACGTACCGGGCAACACACCTCGGAAGCCTGAGGTCGCTCCAGAAAGTCATCGGCAACATCAAGGGTCTGCTAGACTTCCTTCAGGAGCTGGGTTGGCAGGAGTAGCCCCGCCAGCCCACAACCACGCAAAATAGGCGCATCTAGACGTCGAGTTGCGGAAAACCAGCCCGCGGAAACCTATACCTAGGGTTTTTGCATATGTCTACCGCAATATCCTTGTCACGCTGCCTGCCATGCCCTTTTATTTTTGGGAGCTTTTTTTCAATGCATAACTTCACCCATGTGTCGTCTTCAAGGTTTGGTCTATCGCCTGTGTATAGTGACATGTAGGTACCGGTTGTGTGCCACCTTAAGGGCTTGCAAGTCTCTTGCCCAAAGACGGACGAGCGTAGACGTCTCTATGCACAGTACCTACAAGAGATTTTTTATGAAACTGGTTGACCGCTAGTTCATATTCCTCAGTAAGAAACAATATCGCGAATATTCGAGAAGCACGTTGTGCCGATGTGACGTAACGTGGGGTAAGGACATGAAATAAAAGCAATTTAAAGATAAAAATGTCGTAAAATATAATAAAAAGTGGTGGTGTCGGATAAGAAGTGCTAAGTAAGTGGCGCGAGGGTCCTCCACGCTCGAGACTTGTTCAGTAAAAATCTTCATAATTCGTACTTGAAGTCGAGTTGGTCGACTAATCGATCGACAAGTTGCGTGCGGCACGTTAAGCTGCAGCCACATTTAGTATAAGTTAAGTAACCGCAGACAATTTTAGTCCTGCAAGTACCTACTTGCAACTTGTTAACGGTTGCTTGACAAGGAATTTAGAAAGACCTCTCAATGAGGGCACTTGTTCTGCGTTTCATATTGCAACACCCACAGAACACAGATCGAGATAGAATGCTAAAGTTTACCTACCGCGCGTGGAAAAAAGTAGAAATTATGACCACTTTGCTCGCTTCTAAGCTCAGTTCGCTTCCGACCGCCTTCCGCGAGCAACGTCACATCAAAAAAAGAAAATGACTAAGTGTGCCGTAATTAACTGTACAAACAACACCAGCGTTGGTGGAGTTGGTCATCAGGGTGTTTACCTATCATCGGTAAGTACTTTCTGTCTGTGAATGGAGTTACACGATCAGTATTTCATTTATCTATTGTTATTACAAGCTTTTATTTAGTTTCACATGTCCCGATGTTTGTTTGATTAGTTTGTTTGTCTGTCTGTAATCAAATCTTGCAAGTTGAATTTGATCCACTTCCCCGTTACCGATTCAGCTGAAATTTTGCATGAATGTGTAAATCGGATGCCAATGCTAAATTATTATGACACAGAGCTGTACCAAGCTGTACCGCGGTACCAAGGCATTGTACTTTAATTTAAAAAGACTCGTTTTAATAATAAGTGTAAGTGTTAAAACATTTTAAAACTATTTCGCATTATGCTGTGGAAACGAATTATCATTTTTCTGTCGAGTTTTATCGATATGTAAATCGATTAAAATGCTAAAGATCTTAAATCGTTTAGCCGCTTGACAATCGATGCTGTTAAATCGGAGTCGCGCATTTTTTGTTGCCCATCACTAAATTACTCTCGTGACGTCATCGTAGCGACGCAAAATGTTACACGCTTGGTTCCCATACAAATGGACGAACAACCGTACTCTATAGTATCTGATCTCTGTGGCAACACCAAATTGCAGTGAGTCAACATGAGTAATAGTGAGTGTGTGATCGTGTTTGCAAAAATAAACCGACTTGGTTTAGAAGGAGTGGAGCCGTAAACTACCTATTTAATAGAATGTGGTTTCTTAGTTCATTGTTGCCAGCTGAATATTTTGCTTTTTACTATTTAAGCCGCAATATGTTGAGGTCCGTTGCTTCATTCCTTCTCAAGCTTTAATTATTTAAATGTATACAACAGTTACTGAAGCCAATACATAAACATAAATAATTTGAAATTATAACGACAAAAACTCCAATTATAAAACAAGAGTCGAACCTAATTTAAAACACATCGTTCGAAATTAGAATCCCACCGAGGAATGGCGCCATCTGCAATGACATTACAGAACAATAAATATGGCGTCCAAGTTTGGCCAGCTTTTGCGGGACAGCAAAGGGGCGGGCGTTATCGATGGATAGATTTTGACGATGATGTACGATGTTTTACGACAGCTAGCTAGAAAGAATCTCTATCTAGCTTGAAAATTACCAATAGTTATTTTGAAATACAAGTTAAATATTGACGGTTTATGAAAGATGCTATTGTTTGTGCGGCAGATCCCAAGTGCAGTAAACAACTTATGTATGTACAGAACTCAACCATTCAGTATGGGTCTCATACAATAAAATACAATTTATTGAACTTCACACACTAGAGATAAAAATACAGAACAAAAGATCATTAGGTTCTTACATCAATAATGTAAATGAAAATTATGCAGACATATGATACTAGTTGATAAGAAACTAATTCCGTGCTATACATCCGTCGCCGCTGCATGAGAAATTGGTACCTCGACATCGTAGCGACGACTATGGAGGGTTGAAGCAAAGGAGCGCAATCTTTATAGTTCCAAAAGTGGACACCAAATCGGGTAGACTGGGGGCGCTGCGGTCGCCACTCCAGTCAAGCCACCTAGGCGGATAGTCTGCAGTAGCGCCTTCAGATGGCGCTGCTGAGGCGAAAAAGCAGCGAAAACGGTTGTGAGGAGAGTGTGTTTTGTTTTGTTGCTTATCAAATCCGCTGGACACGTTTTCAACTATTTAGCCATAAAGCGCTCCTTACCAAGACACATTCCACACTCCATAGCGACGACCATTAAAACATGATTAAAACTAACCTGGAAGCGTGGTCGCGTAAAAGAAATTTCAAATTTCGAACGCGAGCGCCAACCTGCCAGTAGGTACATCTAGTAAAGTATCGGTTATTAAAAGCCATAAAAAAGTTGCCAGCGTTATTTAATCAAAGTTCCCGACTCCACGGTCCGAGTCCGAGGAAATTAAAAAACTTGCGCACATCCGAGACACTTAACAGTTGAACACAAAAGATCGAGTTCGGATAAGATAAACATGAACATATTTTTTCTTGAGAAAACCTAATTTCCATGATAAGGTGTCCTAATTTTTACTTCGTGTTTAGTTTATTTCAGTAGAAAGAAATACTGCTCGGGAATCATCATTTTATTTTTAACTAAAACTGAAAGACGTAGCCGACTCAAAGTAAATTCTAGGACTTGCTAAAAGACGATAAAATAATGATTATGATGAAAATAATTTCTGTAAGGTGCCAAAGTTACTAGTGGTCATAATTGTTAAACCATTTCAGCCTTAGTTTTCATTTAACACATTTTATGTTAAGCAGACAGCGTGAATCCACACCGTACATAGAGCTTTATTGACACACTAACCAGCTATTCAATTATTAACGGTACTAAATCACGGAACGGTTAACACTAAATCTAAATTTAAATATTTACCTCTATAAACTACAGTTAACTAAGTAGGTAGAAATTCTCCAATACATCCTAAGGGATGTATTAGAGAATTTCTACCTACGAACATAAAGTTTCATATTACATAAGAGCGGCGCTGACAAACACTGTGATATTAGACAAGTTAGCGCATCTCGGCCACTGAGACACAAATTAAACACGCCCAGATGGCAAAGTTCGAAAGCCGTTCCGTCCGCACAGATAGATGTCGTTTAAGTTGAGTTTAATGGCAAGTGTCACACCTCCAGAAACATAATCAATTTTTAGGAGTATTAGGAACGACCTTTTATAATTTTTGCATTACAACCGGAAATGAGAATTTTAAAAACTCCTGTAGGCACAACCTTTTTGATTGCCAATGTGGTCTGATTTGGCACTGGCCACTTACAATTTAAAATGTTTCATTTTTATTCGCTGTCATGTCATGTCTTGCATATAAGTTGGTGCAAATAAACGACTCGGAATAATTTTCCCTATTATTATCTTCAGTTAATATTCCTCCGGCACCGCTGTCTGTTACAACTCCTTCCGCTGTCTAAACTAAGCGATGTCCTTAAACCTGCGCCAACATCAACTCTCCAAGCCCTATAGGCTGCAGATGACGTCACATGGCGCACCGTTACGCGAAGGAGCGATTATGATGAAGAATGAAGAATGCTAGCTGCGACGTCTAGTGTTTAACCGGGCGTTGGGCCATTACACTCGGCCGGGTAACCGAGGCTAATGTCATGTAGTCTCGTTACAGTTTATATAGAAACGGCTATAGAGCCGGCGACTTGTTTTAGGGGTTCTGTGGAATTCTTTTGATAATCAAGTAATTCATCTCATCATCATCGTTTCAACCGAAAGATGTCCACTGCTCCCCCAAGGCGCGCCACTCAGACCGGTCTTGTGCCAGCATCCACCGCGTTCCCGCGACCTTTACAAGCTCGTCACTCCATCTTGTTGGAGTCCTACCGACAGCTCGTCTCTTTGTTTGCGGACGTCACTCGAGAACTTCCAGACCTCATCGGTCATCAGTTCTGCAAGCAGTGTGGGCACGCTGCCACTTAAGGTTCGCAATTCTTCTAGTAATTATTACTGCTGTGTAATCAGGTATTCCAGTGAAAGATCTTTCCGGATAGATCAACACCCTCTTACACGCTGGCAAACGATTACGCGCCAAATAGCAGTGCTCGCACAGTTATGTTCCGGTAAGGGAGTAAGGCAGCCGGTGAAATTACAGGCTTAGAGGCATTTCTATCTTAGGCCTCAGTATTGGCGACGCATTGGAAATCTAATGTTTTTTTATGTCCATGGGCCGCAGAGACCGCTTACCATCAGGTAGCCTGTTTGCTCGTTTGCCTACCGATAACATGAAAAAAACTACTAAAACTACTTTGATTATATATATGTTCGTTTTCCATGGGAACATAAAATAATAAAAAAGAACCTACTATACTATCTTCTCAGTTCAGCAAATCGTGTTCAACGTATGGAATAATTAAATTTTAAATGTCAATAAGTACATTTGCAGTTGCGCCGATTAAATCGAATTAAATTATAATATTCATCAGCGAATACACTTCACATAATCATATTATCGAAATTATAAATGCACAGTAGAATACACGTTTAAAATCTGAAAACTCATTTATGAATTCACACGTCATCCAACAATGTTGTAGACAATATACCACTCACGCCCACTGTGCAGCGTACTTTAAAATATCCGAGAGATGTCTTACATAAAAGCATACTTAAAACCCATTAGGCCATCGTGTAGACGATTACAATGGTAACGCATTAACGTCTTTATGCCATTGTCATAAGCTTGCGTGAAATATGGAAAAATTTGGTAAACTTTACGTATGATGTATGAATTATGTTCTCAGCAGAAATAGTAAGTATCATTGTAATAGCATAGCGACAAGAATTGTCGAAATTTAGTGACGGTGGGCACGCACTGCTAGCAGACCAGAAAGTTCTAGAATGCTGATCGCAGACCAGAAAGTTCTAGAATGCTGATCACAGACCGGAAAGTTCTAGAATGTTGATCGCAGACCAGAAAATTCTAGAATGCTGATCGCAGACCAGAAAGTTCTAAAATGCTGATCGCAGACCAGAAAGTTCTAGAATGCTGATAGGTATCCACCAAAGTGAATGACCTGCGAAGTCGCGGAAGTCCGATGTATATCGGTGGTCAGGTTTCTAAGAATTAGTTTCATACAAAGCATTATGAAATCATTTCCAAACTTCCTTTATCAGAAATTCCACGTTACAATGCGGTCAAATAACGTAGGCAGGATGACGGAATGCTGGACGAAGTGGAGACAATTAGGAGAGTATAGATAGAGCCTGAGAAAGAATAAGAAGAAAATAATGCAGGCACTCTTCTCTTTAGTGAGAATCCTACGTTTAAGGGAGAAACCAATTTCTCTGTCTAAAAAGTCGTACTCGTATCGTCTCTACGAGTATGTTAGAGAAAGTAATTTACGCACATAAAAATTAAAATGGATTATCAAAACCAAGTGAAGATTTCCATCCGCAGAAATTCCACGTTGAAATGCTAATAAATACCTCGTGTTTTAAACAGCGCATTACGCCGCACATATCCTTAATCCCGCCCAGAGCGCCCCGATGAGTGCCATTAATTCTTTTGTGCGGGAACGGCGTGTTTTATATCGTTCATTTCCAGCTATCCCGCGGTTTGCCATCGAGAATGTGTAATCGAATTATCATTTAATTTCCTACTGCCTTTTCTTTGATGTTTTATTATATCAGTTTTATCTCACCATCTACTATACCTATACTTGTAGCCTATTTGCGTCCCACTGCTGGGCACAGGCCTCCTCTCGTTACGAGAGGGCTTGGCTTGGGCTATAGTCCCCACGCGGGCCCAGTGCGGATTGGGGACTTCACACACATCATTGAATTACATCGCAGAAGCGTGCAGGTTTCCTCGCGATGTTTTCCTTCACCGAAAAGCTCAGTGGTGAATTCAGTGAATTTCGCACATAGTAAACTTAGAGGTGCGAGCCGGAATCGAGAAGTCGAGAAATTCATTATCTCACCATCAATGTACAAAAAGTTTCTTGCTTCTTCTCTAATAACTGAGATTAAAAGATAGTACAGTCGAGTTCATCAATATGTGTACACGACCTTATTACAACGTGGTAAGGTGCAAAAGTGTGTATATATTGGCGAACTCGACTGTACCTGAGCGACCGAGCTTTTCTCGGTTGAAAATAAGCTCAGAATGAGTTTTCTCGGATATATGAGACCTAGCTAGCTCAGTTTGTCGACCCTGTAAACCGCTAATTCAATATTTCGTTCAAATCGTTAGCGCCGTTTCGGAGATCGTCTGAATAAATAAATACCCAAATAGCTCGTTTAAATTATAAGACTTTTTGCAAAGAAATAAATCTATATAATTGTATAGCTATTAAGCGATAAGACCGCCTGCTGTCTGCCATACCTTTTGTGTAATTACATTATGTCTGTACGGTTCCTTGAATGTGCGGTGTTCAATAATAGTACATTACACACCTAGGGCGGTCAAGTAAAGAAAGTCTCAGATCGCGGGTAATTGAGGCCCGAGCCGGAGGCGAGGGCTATAATCTAGCGGTCTGAGGATTTCTTTACGACCGCCCGTGGTTAGTATACGATTTTACGTCACCACCTGGCCGTGAAGAGGGATTTTTCGTGAAGAGGGACTTGCCCTTGCCCTTGTAGGCCAATTACTTGACATTGGCGAAATGGTATTTAAAAGAAGTTGTGGAAAGTTGTCCTGTTTTTTAGTCGATACAAATAAAAAATTGTTTCGAGACGAGGCAAGTTAAGCTGTTTCACTGATAGCCTAAGAATAGAGTGTCCAGTCTTAATTAGGGCTATACAGACAGTCCTGTATCCGTTCCCAAAATACATTTTTAATCCGTCCGAGATCGGATCCGTCCCGCCGAGTGGTCCCGTTATAATTAGGTCGATTATCCCGCGGCCACTCATTAATACTACCCTAATTCCTTCACAAATTCAGGGAGCCTTCGTAAAAAACTAAAAGAGCAGTAGCGAAATTGGAACAATTATTTTACATTTATTGACGTAGGTATACGATACATGTTGTCAAATATTCTATGATGTAAAATGTACATCTTACATTGACATTTCATCAAAGAAAGTTTACTAAAGTTACTAGACTTCTGAACTTAAACGACATAGATACAATTTTACGGAGGTAAAATGATAATTAACACAGGTGTATTGCGATGATGAAAATAAATCCGCACGTTTTATTTTTTCGTTTTTTTCGCCTTGAATTAGAAACAAAAAGCCCATTTTGTTCAGGTTCCTCTTTTATCAGTATTAAGTGCGGTCATACGTTTATCTTACCCCTAAGTACAAAAACCGTCTTACCGGTTTAAACCGGACCTCGTCCGTACGCGTGTTTGCGGCCGCGTTAATCCCGCAGCGTTAACGCGGCGTTCACGCCATTAGCCGCCCGCAAAAACCGCGCTGATTCAAACTCACTGATATCATCACTAATCATGTACGAATGTCAGAGGCGTATCCGTCAAATTGACAAACAACTCGACTCGTTGAATTAGAAACACTATACAAATAGCAAAGTTTATTTTTTGTGTAAAAGATCAAGTTTAAAGGTAGGACTGGACTGGTTATCTTTTCCATATGCTGTTGCCCTAAGCAAATACCAAATGGGTTCCACGAGCTGCTTGATTATTACCATAAAAACAGCATAGTGCCGTGCCTTTAGAAGTGCTTTATTTTTTTTACAAGACTGGCTCAGTTGGCAGTGCATGAGGTTGTCGGTTTGAAACCTTCTCGAAACAAACTACGAGCGACACTCTGCGTTAACGCACGTGAACCGCGCTGATTCAGACGCTTTGATAATAAGCTTTTCTTATTTAAATTCCTGGACCTTGTTTTGCCTTAATTAGAGGTCGAAATAAATACCTAATTTAAAAATTTTACTTTTGCTGAAATCTTGAAATTTTAGATGAAGCCTCCAGTTACATTACTGTTCATTCAAAGCACTGTGCGAAAGAGTCTCTGGGTTTTATTGATATTACTTTACTGCGGAATTTTTATATATCCGTTTCTCGTTTAAAATGCTAAGGACTATTAATTTTTAACGATTCCTTTATAATATTCAAATTATGCTTTGGATTCCGTAACGACTGAATGGTCATGAAGTTGCATCACAAATTAGCTTAAGGAGAAAAATGCCCACATTTATACACTACAATGAATAAAATAAAGAAAATGTATACCAACATTCGTACAGAGGTTACAAAGCAAGCAAGGGCAATTGCCTCATAAAGGTAACCAGTGAAAAAAGGAAAATGTAAACTAATGAGATGTATCATGTTAGAATTGGTTCTCGACCACTGATCCACGTACGGTACGAACACACAGATAACATGAACTTCCTTTTAAACAAGGTTTCGAGGGTTGAAGTAAAGGAGCGCAATCTTTGTAGTTCCAAAGGTGGACACTAAATCGGGTAGATTGGGAGCGCTGCGATCGCCACGCCAGTCAAGCCACCTGGGCGGATAGTCTGCAGTAGCGCCTTCAGATGGCACTGCTGAGGCGAAAACGCAGCGAAAACGGTTGTGAGGAGAGTGTGTTTTGTTTTGTTGCTTATCAAATCCGCTGGACACGTTTTCAACTGTTTCGCCATATAAGATTGCGCTCCTTACCAATACACATTCGACCCTCCATAAAACAAGGTGCCCTAACTGCCTCTTCAAATATTGTCACGTCATAATAAATTTGATATGAAACAAACAAATAAACAGTTGACAGTACCATCATTTATCTTGACAGCCGGTAACAATTGACAGCCGAAAGAGGGTGGAAGGGTTCGAATTTTGCAAATATCAATAGGGAGATTACGACGCTTTTGTTTATCACAAAATGATACAATATTGTTACTTGTAACCATCTTGTAACTTGTAATAGACAATTTATACTTACTTTCTTAAAAAACACCAAGTAACGTTTACATGTTGAAAGTGAAGTGTGTTTGAAGCCGTGGTGGCCTAGTGGTTCGACCTACCGCTTCTCATGCAGAGGGTCGGGGGATCGATTCCGGCTCGCACCTCTAAGTTTACTTAATGTGCGAAATTCAATTTGAATTTACCACTGAGCTTTTCGGTGAAGGAAAACATCGTGAGGAAACCTGCACGCATCTGCGAAGTAATTCAAAGATGTATGTGAAGTCCCCAATCCGCACTGGGCCCGCGTGGGGACTATAGCCCAAACCCTCTCGTGATGAGAGGAGGCCTGTGCCCAGCAGTGGGACGCAAATAGGCTGTAGTAGTAGTAGTAACGTTTACATGTTACATTTTGTTACATGATAGAGATAAAGAGAGATAATTTACATTAACTTATGTACATTTCAAATATACTTCGTTTTAAGGGCCTTATCCCACTTGCGATTTGCGAGCGAGTTGAAAGCGTTTTTCAATACAAAACTCGTACGCGGCGAACTCGCGGCGTGTTCGCCTCCATACAAAACACGCTCGCAAATCGCAAGTGGGATAAGGCCCTTAGGTACATTCAAGGGCATTAATATGTATACACCTTTGGACCTTAACACAACGGAACAGGATGCAAAAGTGTACACATATTAATGCCCTTGACTGTACACTGAGAAATACTTATGTAAAACATGAAATGAAAATATATACAGAGGTAAAAGTCACGGAGGTAGACGTAATTTATTAGGGTCGCAAGCGGAACAAATGACAGATTAAGGTAATGCCTTTCAAAAAGCGTTTACTTACTTTTATATTCCTAAGAAAGTGAGCAAAATATGTCGTGTTATGCTATACACAGGGCAGTTAAAAGTTCATAAAAGTTTTAGAGTTTAAAATGGAATCCGACGCAGATCCAGATATAATAAGTCCAGAAGTCAATAACATATTATTTATTAAGAAATTATAAGTAAGGATAATACATAAATATGCGTAATAATACGTAAATGTGCGAAATTCAATTTGAATTTACCACTGAGCTTTTCGGTGAAGGAAAACATCGTGAGGAAACCTGCACGCATCTGCGAAGTAATACAAAGATGTTTGTGAAGTCCCCAATCCGCACTGGGCCCGCGTGGGGACTATAGCCCAAACCCTCTCGTGATGAGAGGAGGCCTGTGCCCAGCAGTGGGACGCAAATAGGCTGTAGTAGTAATACATAAATATATATATAACTAGTTGACAGTAGAAATTAAAGGCACTACGTGAACCTTTCCTAGAGTACAAACCTATTAACCCATTTCCATATTTCGTACTTGCTCTATAATAATAGCCTTTGTGTTAAACAACATCGAATATTAAAGACAAAGACAACCGAACCCAACTTACGGCTACGAGCGTAGCACCTGCTACGCGAACTCGTAGACCGTCTACGAGTTTAGTTTCTACAACGCAAACGTTCAAGGTAATTTTCCACTATCAATAGGCCAAGATCCCTCTTGCGGTCCCGCGCAAGCTGAGAAGCCTTTTACCAGACCGTTTTAAAAACTCGCAATAAGCAAATTTTCTTTAATAATACCGCAAAAAATATCCTCAAAGGCATTAAGAAATATTAAAAGGACATTACACGGGAAAGCTTCTAAAGCGTTGTTTGCGTAAAGAATCTCCAGTGAATCATAACGGGTCCGCTTTATCTCTGTGGTTCCACAATGGCTCGATAGCGTCGGAAAAACTATTCAACCTTTATCAAAACGCCAGCGCCACCTGTTGGGGACAAACAAAACGTCTTATCTGGCAACACTGCCCCCGGACGTTCTTACAGGGAGTGCTCCACAGATAACGCTAACGAACCGGGTTGCCAGCACGAAAAATCACGTGAATAGGTTGGGAAAATTAAAATAATTGAAGGCGCCGCGTTCGAGTGCTCGCGTTCGGGGTTGCCATTACGAAAATTAAACAGGCGAGGCGATTGCATGCGAATATGAATTATTTTTAAAGTTCTAAATACACTTTAAAGATAAGCCAATGGATAAAACGGGGCGTGCAGGCAGTGTGTTTTGGACTCGATGGCAAAAAGCGAACGTCATTGCTGCAGCTAGATGGAAAATACCGCGTGTTTTGACAAAAAATGATAGGACACCGTAGTTTAACACGTTCGGTGCCAACTTTTCCGATTTGCATACAAAAGCGGCTAGCGGTAAAACTTTCCAGTAACGACACTCTAAAACTATGTTAATTACAACATATGTGAGCATTTCACTTTACATGGCCATGGATAAATTTTTCTACACGTAAATAAAACAACACTATTAACGGGACTTAATCGCATAAAAAAACCATTTATATTTTACCTTGACGTTTCGGCCGCGATGCAGCGGCCGTGGTCACGAGAGTCTTCTCTATATAATAGTGTGTTTAATATGAGTGTGTATCGCGAAAGTTTGAGACAATGTAAATAAAACAAGCTCATTGCTCGCTGGACTGTTGGCCGATGGGGTAGGCCTGCAATAAGATGGAGCGATGACCTGGTGAAAGTCGCGGGAAGTCGGTGGCTGCGAGCGGCACAGTACCGGTCTAGCACAGGAGGCCTATGTCTAGCAGTGGAAGTCTATCGGCTGATATGATGATGATGATGAAATAAAACAAGAAACTTACTGATGTTTGATCGATCAACGCACAGCTCAAGGTACTGGGAGTAGAAAGCTGTGCCATGTAGGTTCCTTGTAGATTGTAGGGGAGCACTAAGAGATGGGTTTCCCGAAATTCCTACGGGATCTGGGAAAAATGGGGTTATATACTACGAGAGACGGTTAGTCACAAACACAACTATCCAGGGCCGGTATTTCAACATTACCAGTTCCCAACCGACCCGCTAACCGGCGTTTAATGTGTGAATTATCGACCGTAATGGGCAATAAATCGTGCGGCGTTATTAATTTGAACGCGTCCGTTAATGGAGATTTCCAGAAAATTGTAGGCGAGCCAACATGACTCACGAAGTACCTGTACTAAAAGGCGCGAACCGCATTTGAACCCCCGAGACCTTTCACGTAAAACAATGCAGATGATTATAAATCCAGTATTTTTAACGGGAAAATTTCACAATAGGTTACTTAGCTGTCACAGAAAGATGACAGCAATGGTCTTCCAGTGCCCAGGGAACCCTGAAAATATTTTTTGAAGGGAATAAACGAGCGGCAAGAGCAAGACAAAGAAGATGGACAATTAGACGCGGCCGCGGGCAATTTGCAAACTCATTTGCGCTATTAATAACTGCCGACTGTACCACGCCCTTCGAGCGCCGAACAGTCGAGGGTGTATGGGAACCTGGTTCTGATACGCTTTATACTTCTTTGTATATATATTTTTTGTTTTTATAATGACTTTTTATGTTACAATATCCCCCAATCCACACTGGGCCCGCGTGGGGACTCTAGCCCAAACCCTCTCGTGATGAGAGGAGCCCTGTGCCCAGCAGTGGGACGCAAATAGGCTGTAGTAGTAGTTGTACGTTATAATGTAACATCGTAGTATGGCTCAAGGCTTTTCCTTTTAGTATATGTACAGACCTATAGTCAATCATATATAGGGCATTAATATTTATGAGCGAAATGAGAAGACGATGTAAGGTGGATACACTTTTGCAACCTGTTCCATTGTCTTAAGGTATAAAAGCGTATAAATGTTAATGCTCTTGACTGTACAAAAAGTTCAAGTAATACCTAAGTAAAAGTGAACTGGAAGTGGTTGAAGTGTCCATAGATAATTTATAATGTAAATTTCATTGTCATTAAAAATAATATGAAGTTGATTAGGTTAATATTCTATATTTAATTCTATCCTCGCAATATATGTCGCTGACGTTGTCTGTGAATTATATAATTTCGATTATCGCGTTCCCGCGGGAGCTATGCGGTTTTCCGGGATAAAAAAGTAGCCTTATGTCCTTCACACGGACCAGAAATATCTCTTTAGGTACCCCATTTATCTAAACCGTTCTAAACGGTTTTAGCATGAAGAGGTAACCGAAATACAGGGTTATAATATTAAAATGGTAATACACTAAATAAATGCAGTACTTCGTCACAAAGTAAGTACTTCAAGTCTGAACTTAGCAAGAGAATGTTTGACGAGACGAGACTGCGGTGGCGGGTAAAGTTGTCGCGTAGAGTTGTGTACCTTCCTGTAGTTTCCTTGAGGATTTGTGTTCAAGGCTTCATGGGTAAGTTAGGTAATTGAATTACATTTATAGCTCTTCTGAGGCGGTCTATGTGGCGATCCTAGGAGGAGGCCCAATGTGCTATTGTTCAGCAGACGTCATCTGTCTGAAGTGATGATGATTATATTCTTAGTGCTCGGCAGAGGTCAAGCTGCATCTTTTTACACAACACTTTAGTGTACAGAATAAAAACACACAAATACAATTTTCAATACAGAGAACAGACACATGTACAAAGGCGAGCTTCCCTAGAATTAATTTCTTCCAGCTAACCTTTAAGTAGTGGAGAGGAAACAAGTTCATGAGTAGACAAATAACAATGTACAGAAAAATAAAGAAACGAAATATAGATACTTATCAATATTATAAATTATATTGTAATACATAGAATACACAAACTATTGTTGGTCTATTGAAATAGACCACCAGCATAAATTATAAACATTGATAAAATAATGAACGTTTCGAACGAACGAAGTCGAAGTTTTTGTCAAACAAGTTCATGTTTCTTTAACTTGTGATTGCATGGTCATGTATACATAAATTGAGTGCAAAAATAAAACTTAGGTACTTGAGAATATTGCAAATTAAAATTTACGTTGGCTACTTGCAAAATTAATATTTTGAGGCTGTTAAACATTTCGTTTAGAAGCCGTGGTGGCCTAGTGGTTCGACCTACCGCTTCTCATGCAGAGGGTCGGGGGTTCGATTCCGGCTCGCACCTCTTAGTTTACTTATGTGCGAAATTCAATTTGAATTTACCTCTGAGATTTTCGGTGAAGGAAAATATCGTGAGGAAACCTGCACGCATCTGCGAAGTAATTCAAATATGTCTGTGGCTTCAAATAACTCCCCAATCCGCACTGGGCCTCGTGGGGACTATAGCCCAAATCCTCTCGTGATGAGAGGAGGCTTGTGCCCAGCAGTGGGCCGTAAATAGGGTACATTAGGCTAACCGACATTATTTCTAAAAACTCAACTGAAATTTCAGCCGCAGATTTGTTATATATTAAAAACAATATCACAGACAATAGGAAAAGTAACGAAACCCGATTGTCTCGACTGGACACGCATTTGTCGTATTCACGAGCAATATCAAGATGAATGGCGGCGGCCTCCCGCTGCGCTGGCGCCGGTTTCAACCCCATTTTTGTATACACATTTATAGTTACCATAGAACAAAGCATGTCAACTACTATTAAATACACTTGTTATTACTGCAATCAGGGTCACCGCGACCGAATTCGCCTCTAGAGACGCTTGATGAGTCCTAAGACTAGTGTTGCCAATTAAGCACATCATGTGCCATATTACATTAAAGCTTATTACGCGACTACGCAGTTTCGACCATACTAAAATTTTAAGTGAAAGAACTGTGAGGGTTTCTTGTGGACTTCGGAACCCTAAAAAGACAAGTAAAAAGAAAAAGAAAAAAAAGAAAAATACGATTTATTGCCACATAAAAAAACACTTAAAAAAAAAAGTAAATATATAGAAATACAAAAAAAGAATTAAAAAAAAACTAGTGGCAATAGGGTCAGGTCTCAGCATTTGCTGTGAGAACGCAGTCTGCACAGCGCTGGTTTTCAGCCTGCACCCTCTCTCTGCTAGTTGTAAAATTAAATATTAAAGTACAGCGAGGAAGTACTTAACCTTTACGCTACTCACATTGTTAAAGAAAATAAAAAACAGAAAAAATAAAATGTACATGATAAGAACAGATTGAGAATATACTTGGCAGAAATCGGCAAAGCATAACAGAAGAGCATAAGTGGGTTGGGCAGGTTGGGCTCAGAATGTCCATGACTACCATAATAATAATTGAAAAAGAGATTGTTTTTGTTAGAAAATAAAGTAAGATATTTATTTATCTACAATTTCTATAAATGAATATGAAATATATGAGTAAGTAAGTAACACTTTATAGTACAGAATAAAAACACACAAATACAATTTTCAATACAGAGAAGAGACACATGTACAAAGGCGAGCTTATCTGAAACCCCAAATGTCACAGTGTCATTTACTTGACACTATTGTATTGACATTGACAGCCACCCATGGACAGTGGCGCCAACTAGTGAGTAGGAATACGGTGGTCGTTGGCCCTCATTACAATAACTACAACAGCCTATCCATGTCCCTCTGGCTGGGCACAGCCCTAATCTCATCTCGTCTAGGCTATTTGTAGACCCTCGCGGTTTTAATGCGGACTAAGCTTCACGCAAAACCTTGAATTACTTCGCAGGTTCGTGCAGGTCTCGTCGCGATGACCTTCAACGAAAAGCTAAGTGGTAATTTAAATTGAATTTTAGGAAGGCGTAATTCGAAAACCTCTAAAGGAATGGATTTAATTTTTTTAACACGTCTGTTTTATGAACTAGTTAGAAAGTTGAAAAAAATTAAAAGGACACGTATTTTTTATTTTTTTCGTAAGTCGTAAATTTCATACAGAAAATTGAGATAAAAAAACTCCTCACTCCAAAAGGGCGTAGGTACATCAAAAATGACGTAAAAGCTCTTTCTGCGCATATATAGTTCTGCGCGAAGCGCCCGCTCTTTAGCGAGTCAGTTAATTGAGTGAGATGACGTCACGCACCAGTCACTACTAAAACACAATTTTCTCTAAAAGTAATGAACAAAAAAATCTGAAGCTTTTTTATTGACTCCTTTAGATAGAGATACCGAAATGCTTTTCGAATTACGCCTTACTAAAATTATGAAATGTTGTCAGCTATGACCTTTACAAAACTCGCCACTTGACGTATCTTCAGAAAGCGATAGCACTCTATTAAGCCACCTTCCCGAATATTCGAGAATATTCGAGATTCGAGCTGGCAGCCTGCCCGGGCTGATTACATTCGAAAGATACAATTTCATTTCTCGACTGCGATTCACGTCGCCGATGTGTTTTCGTCCATTCTGTTCTGCTGCTCTTATTGCTTGAAATGTACGAGTATGCATGCCAACATCAGAACAGTACGTATGTGGCCACTTTTTGTTATTATTGCATGTACCCTGATATGCGCGTATGTACATTTCTTTTGATACTATTGCGTGTCCTGTGACATCATGTGGGAGAAAAAAATTGGGAATTTAACGAAAAAAACGAGAATTTGATGATTTATTTATATTTCACCCATGGAAAGCGGTGACGGGTAGCTAGAAGCAGTACAACAGTTTTTCGTATAGGTACCTACCTACCTATCTTATCGATTTCAAAACGATACTTCTAAAATGTTATCCATTACACTTCCACTAGTAGATAGGTAGCGGAGTACTACAACTAAAAACTTCACTTTGAATATTTATTTATATTAGGTACTAGCTTCTGTCCGCGCCATGATATGATAATGCCAATTTTAATAAGAGAAAAACTGGATGGCACATAGAAAACCTCGACGGTTGGTCGCATACCGTAAAGCTGCAACAAATGAAACGAAGCCTGCACTTAAACATGCTAGACGGCAGCGAGCCAAATTACAGCGAGCTGTTTGGACACCGTCGGAAACTAGAGTGGACAGAGCTACAAATGCGAATGATAAATTAAGTTTAGGCTTACATAACGCTTCCCTTGCGAAGCCTTTAAATTGAGTCGTCCCCGTATGCCGCGGATTGTTTTGCTGCGTGCATGGTACAGTCAAAAAGGACTAAGTACAGTCAGCAGCAGAAGTAGATAAGCTGTCCAGGTGTTCAAAATGACCTACACACGCCCTTGACGACTTAAGAATAAGGTCGTGTGTAGGTCATTTTGAACACCTGGACAGCTTATCTACTTCTGCTGCTGACTGTACTTAGTCCTTTTTAGAGACTTGCGCGCGTTTTCTATACTATACTAATAATAAATTTGTAGAAGAAGTCGCGTCTGAAACTTTAAAATTAAAAGAAACTATCAAGTCGGGGGGACTATATAAACGATACTGAACACAAAATAACGTTTTTTAGAAAAAAATGTATACATATATGTCCGGATTTAATTCGAAAACTACTGGACGGATTGCAACAAAATTTGGTATGGGGGTAGTTTATAATATAACAATACTGGTCAGCATATAGGCTACTTTTTATCCCGGAAAAATGCATTGTTCCCGCAGTAACGTTATTTTCTAATTCCACGCGGACGAAGTCGTGGGCAGAAGCTAGTGTTTGACATTGAAATTGAGTTGAGTATGATACTTAGTTGATTTTATCAGTTATTGTAGTTTTAAATATGTAAAAAAATAAAAAGATTTCTAACACGCAGTGGGTATAAGTTAAGTAACAATAAAAAGTGTATACTTATTTATTTAAAAGTACAGCCACATCGTATACATAACACTTTAGTAGTAAACAACATGAAAACTAAGACAATACTGATATATACGACAGTTAAGGAGTACATAACAATGACAGTGCATGACATGAGCTAGAGATCTTCTACTATCTAAAGTTCCGCGCCTTAACATTTCAAAACGCTTCAATGTATTTAAAAAGCACCACTAACACTCTCAACACATATGTGCGTGCTGAGACAGCCATCAACTATGCGTTGAGAGTGTTGGTGGTGCTTTTTAAATAATAATAAAAAACAAGCGTTTTGAAACGTGAAGGCGCGGGACTTTAGATAGTAGAAGATCTCTACATTAAGATAAGAAAAATACTTTACTTATACTTAATTTAGGCTCGAAAGACTTAAGTCTTTACCAACGCTAGCTCTGCATGAAAGAATGATTCGGTGCGGTACCTGAGTAGTCTCGAAGCGCCAACCAAGTGGGTTTGTGGCACGAAACAGTGTAGTTAGGCAGCTATCGAGGAGTGAGGACGGTGGTGTTAGGCAGTTATCGAGGTTCTCGCGTTCCGTACGCAACTGTTATATTTATTCTAAAACGGTATGACGGGACGATGTATTCAGATCGTTTACTTTATCGACGATTCACGACAGACTCGCTGTTTCATGACAGCTATAAAACGCTAAGACCTTCCTTTATTTCGTCATTTCGCGTATTTTCTGAACGCACAGAGTAGCTAGGCTATGTTGTACACGCTTTAAGCTCGAATCACACAGAACGCGTGCGGAGCTCGTGCACGCTACAAAGTAAGCTCCCGCCGCGTGTACGGTACGCAAGCGGTGTGTCATGTCTCACGAGAACGCTACGAGTGTGTACATGTACAATGCATGAGTGTGCGTATTACTTTTGGTGTGATTACGAGTGTGCGCGTGACATGTCAAAACAGTGATCGTTAACTAATTGGCTATGGGTGAAAAATTACAATGTGCTCGATTATTTTTTTATGGATAGGAATAACCTTCCGTATCAAGAGAAAAAAATCTCAGAATTTTCCGTGCCGTAGATTTTGCGAAAATAAAAGAAATTGATTTTGTGTTTTGACGATTGAAATAAAGGTGTTTCCTTGGTCCAAGTATACTTCTTGAAAAAACAATAATGTCAATAGTGTCAACACTTTTTTTCAAGAAGTAGTGCTGCATACTTGGACCAAGGAAACACCTTTATTTCAATCGACATAACACAAAATCAATTTCTTTTTATTTACGCGAAATCTACGCCACGGAAAATTCTGAGATTTTTTTCTCTTGATACGGAAGGTTATTCCTATCCTTAAAAAAAAATCGAGCACATTGTCATTTTTCACCCATAGCCAATTGAATTCATCATTGTAACCCTCATCAAAGTCATCCATTAAACATGGTTATATTACGTCAATTGCAATTAAAAGCATATATTCGAAGTCGTTGTATACACGAAATATTTTCAACAAACTTCACTCAAAACAACCACAAGCATACGGCAACAGAAATTGCAAGTCACTACACCGATAGCGGATGATACTGAACGCTTCATTATCGAGAAAGGTCAAGCGCCTTTGTGATGAATGTTGCCAGTTTTTTACCTTATATTCGCCGCCACCCGGGGTTTTACCCGCAATATCGGGACTTACCTGCAACAAAATGAGTAACATCAATCATGGTAGGTACACTTAGCGATGTTATATAAATGATCGTTAAGGCGCCGACAAGACCTAAATTGACTTTATTTAAACAGTATTTAAACGAAAACTATTTGATTTTGTAAGACGAGTAAAGTATATGTTAATATTCACTATATACTTCAAAAACTTGCTATTGCATAAAAATCGTGAAGTTACGTCTTCAAATCCTATTTAAACGGTTCTATAGGTTTATTTTTTTAACGCAGAATTCTATAATTAAATACGTTATTCCGTCATACTCATACCAAAAAAAAAAGAATGCTAATTTATATTGTTCATGCAATGTGGGTTTTTTTTTATCTTCATTTTTCTGATTTTGTACGTATATCGCCCACATGCCGCGGTCGTGCTTCTCGCTCCCTCAAATGCAAACTGACTTTCTCCACTGAGACAGTTGCCTGCCTCGACTGCTCAAGGTCAGCTCTTGTCAGCGTCTTAATGTTCGGTGTGCTATCGATCAACTCAACGTAAGTGAAAATAAAAATGATCTTAGAGTATATATGGTGTTTAGCCATTATTCTCAATAATTTAAAAAAAAGCAGCGACGGAAAAAATGTCGACGAGTTTTGAACGGGAACTGATTTTCTGCAACCATAGTTAAAACGTGAAAGAAAGAAACAGTTGTGCTGACCTCACGTAAAGAAGGATAATGGGTAAGGAGATGATCCTATGATCGCTATTTACAATATATTCTATGATCTCTATGTATGTCTGTTTTAATTTGAATACCTAGGGCACTGTTCTATTAAATAAAAGGCTGCGGTAATTAAAAAATATAAAGTTTAATTTCGAGCACTCGCACACGCCAAGAATTTACACGAGAAGAAGTTACCAACATTTAAAAAAAATACCATTTTGTGTTGCAGTGTTGCCAACAATGTCAACACCCCTATTTTTTACGTCATGGTAAAAATAACCGTGAACACGCCCAACGAACAATGACTATCGAAATTATGATAATCATGAGAGTAGGTACTTCAATAGAAAGCACTTGCTTATCAGTAGGCGTGGAGCTACTTAAGAATGTAGTTAACTTGGTTAACCAAGGTTCCTTTGAGCAAGTATACGTCATCGGTCAAACGAATGAGGTTTGCGTGACCAGAGTATAATTTGACCATTTGATCGAATTGGCTTAGTTGGTAGTGACCTTGCTTACTATACCGATGGTCCCGTGTTCGAATCCCGCTAATGGGCACGGAATCCACCGCCTGAATCTAACCGGCGCGCAACTCGCGCCCAATTCGCCCTTACCGTCATTTGTTTCATCCGGAGATGGAGAGTGGATCACTAGCCCGCGTAGTTGGTACACACACATTTACAAGTGTACAGACGTACCTCGCACGCAAACATTGACACTTCATTCGAATTTTGTTCGAAATCGTGCTTTTATAGGCCGTGTCCGCCGTGTGCTTGAGTATAATATTTACCAATCTATTTTTCTACGTAAGTATTTATCATTGTCTAGCACCTATAATAGTTCAAGCTTTCCTTAGTTTGTGGCTAGGTAAATTTGTGTGAAATGTCCAGTCGTCATCAGATATATCGTAGCATGCGAGGTACGCACTCTAACTTCTTGACAATAAGGTCGTGATCAGATATATACCTTGTTCACTTCCATATATTTGATGGCAACTGTACCAATAGTTTCTTTTTAGTGCTACAGTCGGCTACAGCCGACGAAGCGTATCGTAAAATACAATATCTACCTTAAGTCATACAGTCCAAATTTTCATTTTGATGGCAATGAACGATCGTGGCCGCCACGGGGTGAAATATAATTTCATTACCACGAGGGGATGACCGCGAGCCTAATCTTATGTAATTAATATTCAGAATTAACCCCGTGGATTGTGTACGCTGTAATTTAGATGTATACTCGAAATGTGATTTAAAACGGCCATAAATTATGAAAATGATCCAAACAACATTATCCACGCACGACGTGGTCCGAAAACGTTAATATATTCACACATGGAACGGTTCAAATCAAATAGAGTTTCTGTTCAGAAATACAATACAAAACAATGTTATTGAAGTATTATATTTGTTTTTCATGAAATACCACTACAGCCTATTTTACGGCACAGGCCTCCTCTCATCACGAGAGGGTTGGGCTATAGTCCCCACGCGGGCCCAGTGCGGATTGGTGACTCAACACACATCCTTGAATTACTTCGCAGATACGTACAGGTTTCCTCACGGTTTTTTCCTTCACCGAATAGGTAAGTGGTAAATTCAAATTGAATTTCGCACATAAATAATTTCAGAGGTGCGAGCCGGATTTGTACCCGCGACCCTCTGCATGAGAGGCGGGAGGTCAAACCACTAGGCCACCACGGCTTTATTTTAATCATACTAATTTCTCTACAATTTTTAAAACAAGATCTCATGATTAATCACGTATGTAATAAATAAGTAGGTAAATATTTAAGAGTGCTCAAAATATTCAAAGTCAAGTTAAAGCACTTTGTCATATTTATGCTGCGCCACGATATATCGTTATATTATACGAATACCTATCTATTTTATAACGTAAAAACGAACTCTACTCTGATATCGCCCATCATACAAAAAAATCTCTTAAAGTTAACAACCTATTTCGTAGAACAGCAACCTGATAACTCGCCGAAATTTCTTGTTAATTTTTAACTTTCGCAAAAACGCAGCCCATTCCAGCAATTTCAGCATCAAAAAGGCGCGTTTCGCATGTAAATTTCACAAATGCTTCGGTGTTACGTTTCATAACAAATCATAACTTCAATGAGGCCGTCAGAGGACGTGTTCCGAGGCTTTGTTGAAATGACGCGAGAGCACGCGTCAAAGCATATTTGTTACCGGACTAGGTGTCGGCGTTTTGGCGACGCATAGAGAAATGCTTTTCAGAAAGTCGACCCCTATACAGAAATGTATACATCCGATATACAAACAAACATGTTGTATGACTTTTTGTAGCGCGGTTCATATAGCTATCCTTTTTAGGGTTCCGAAGCCAAATGACAAAAAACGGAACCCTCATTTATTCGTCATGTCTGTCTGTCTGTCCGTCCGTATGTCATAGCCACTTTTTTCCGAAACTATAAGAACTATACTGTTGAAACTTGGTAAGTAGATGTATTCTGTGAACCGCATTAAGATTTTCACACAAAAATAGAAAAAAAAATTTTTGGGGGTCCCCCATACTAAAACTCGTTTTTTTTTTTCATCAAACCCATACGTGTGTGGTATCTATGGATAGGTCTTCAAAAATGATATTGAGGTTGACTGAATAGTTTGCGCGAGAGATACTTCCGAAGTGGTAAAATGTGCCCCCCCCCCCCTGTAACTTCTAAAAAAAATACATGATGTACATTACAATGCTCCACCGAAAATTGGTTTGAACGAGAACTAGTAAGTAGTTTTTTTTTTCAAAACGTCATAAATCGTAAACCGCAATTTCATGGGCCAGTCCGTCTCTCACTTGGCCGCTTTTTACACTTCGATGTGTATCTACAAAATTATTGTACTGTATCGCTGCGTGATCGCTATAAAAATTCGCCATCTGTCTTGTTTTTAACACTTCACACTTCCTTTTTAACTTTTAACTTTACATAGCCTATTATATTAATCATATATAAATAGTCTATTGTTATATTAATAATACTTACTTATTAATATATGTATGTATTATTGGCTGATTTCATTATTTTTCCTTTCCTTTTCTAGGTACATAAATAAAACAAAGTTCTCAGTGAGGTTCGTAAGAATAATTAAATAAAATCACTTCAAGCATTTCCCCTTTACTATTTGAGCTCTACGAGATTGAAAATTCAACAGTGAATAGCCTTCATAAACTGTTTGTCAAATAACCAAGTCTGAATAGGCGGCTGAATTATTGAGTTTGTAATGAAACTGCACACAAGTCATTGCAGCCACATAATAAACATTTCAGCCTGCATTTGACGCGAAAGAGCGTTACTTCTCGCTGGCTGCCTCCGCGCTGCCAAATGGTATTATTGTCTGTTACTTTGTAATGTAAATAAAAAGGGTCAGTATTTTAACTTCTTAAGCACATATATAGATAAAATACATAAATGGTTTTAATAAGAAGAAGTACATTTCACACTATTGATCCATAGTAGCTTTAAAATTACTTTTTTTTGTTAATGATTAAGCACCAAATTAATGACATTTTTTTTTCTTAACTTTAAATTCTGACAACGGAAAAATTAAAAATCTTATATGTAATTTGAAACTGGCCACTCATTTAACGAATTTATTAACAAAAGCTGTCATTCGAATTCGACTTTATAAAAAAAACGTAGGTAAATCATGTTCGAATGAATTCGAATAGAGAACCGCGTCGTCGAATCCGCCAAGGTGTTTTTTTTTGTTCAACATTTTATCGGTTGAAATACCGACACCGGGACATTTTCTTGGCAAAGTTTCCGCGGAAGACAGCATTAAATACCTTTTTCAAATCCCTCAAAGGAGGTGTCAGAGTGGAGAGAATTTAACTGTTCCGTTGGAGTGGCCTTCTGTGGGGGTTTAGTGTTTGAATTTAAATTAAGTCAGACTATGTTTAAAGTGCATCTGCTCGCTGGCATTTCTAGACGTTACCTGGGACTAAGGATTATTCTTTGACAAGATTGTTTTGGCGTTGCAGTAAAGTTGTTTTGCGATAGGTACGAGTATATATGTGTAGTATATGTGTAGAATCGTATGAGAGTGTACCGTGTCGTGCGTGAGGGTACAATGGTTTTTTTCATGTCATTGGTATAGGCAAACGAGCGCACAGCCCACCTGATGGTAAGTGGTCACTGTGGTGCCTCATTAAGAAACCGTAAAGATCTCGAATGCGTTGCCTACCCTGAGGCCTAATTTGGAATGCCTCTGTGACAGACATTTCACCGGCTGCCTTAACCCCCTACCGGAACACAACAGTGCAACCACTGCTATTTGGGATAGCAGCTGAGCATTTTCCAGCTGAATACTTAATCATCCGTGGCCAAAAAGAGGCGTTTGTGCTTATAGGTACCGGGTCTAAATCGAAGATTGTACCAAAAAGTGACTGTTGACTCACCGCATGCCGCAGTTAAACTTTTTTAAATATTTATTTGCTAAACAATATGCTTATTTAATTCCAAAAAATCCTAGACGCTATGAAGCGATAAGATCTCCTGTTGTATGCCATACATTTTGTGTAATTACATTATGTCTGTACCGTTCCTTGAATGTGTGGTGTTCAATAAAGTATTGTATTATATTATATTGTATATCCTAGCTGCTATGTAGAGCACGTCTCGGCATGGAAATGACTTATTTCCAAAGTAAACACGGTCTGTTTGCGAAAATACCGTGACCGGAAAGTGGCATGGCGGATAAACTGATTGATAGTTTAGAAACAACTCGCGGAAAATAATAGATAGTTTGTATTTTATGATTCAGCAGAAACTAAACGCAATTGGTAGTAGATTGCATGCATCGAAATGAATAGTACCAATACAAAATGAGCATGTACAGTCGCCATCAGAAATATCTGAACAAACAAGGGTGATCATAAATATTAGAACATGCACCCTAACACCTTGACAATAAGAACGTGTTCAGATATTTATGATCATCTTGTTTGTTCACATATATTTGATGGCGACTGTTCTATATCTGAAATCTCACACGACAAAAAGTAACCCTGCCATCTAAAAAGTACTCAATTTATATTATGTCTCGTTGTGTTAGATACTATACAAAAGGTATGACAGTCCGGTATTCTGTAGTAGTGTGGGTGTCACCCTAACGTCATTAGCACTGCTGTGTGTTGCAAGTGGTGTATTAAAATTCAAGATTTATTCAGTGACGACTTTTCTAATGATTAACTATAATATTATAAGTATAACTATTATTAATTTTATTATTGCATGAAAACTGTTATTTTTATTAATTAATTCTATTAACATAAATGTAAACATTATTTTAAACTGTACTATAATAATATTCTTACAAAAAATAGGAACTATTTATGTAGATATAAATAATAATAAAAATTGAGTGCCCTTACAGGGTATCATATGTGAAACTCTTTGAAATAAGACCATCTGTATAACCATATGATTGCAATAAAATTGAATTGAATTGAATTGAATAAAATAATCCCCGACCCCCATGTACCTATCCTGTGACGGTTTCATTAAATTATTACATTCATTTATGTTTAACTCGTTCCATTTTGTGAGCTTACACAAGTAAATGACAATTGTAATGCGCAAATAATTTTTGCAGAAAATATTTCCTTCATTTTTGTTTTATTGCAATAAAGTGGCAACTCGACTTTGACGCTACGCCCGACAAAAATAATTACAGATGGCGAACGAAGACTATTCCTTCCTTGTTACGTTTAGTTCGGAAGTCGACATAATAAACGTAACGTCGCATTCATTCGGAAATTAACGTCAGTGTTCTAGCCACGAAAACATACGCTGTTGCCGACCCAATTATGAAACTGGGATATTCAAACAGTATGTAAATATATAAACCGCACTCTAAATAATTTAAAATACATTTAGAAAGATATGAATTACGACGTTTACTTTAAGAAATGAACTAAACTTATTTTGCAAATGTAGTTTCATGTTGAAACGAAACGTTCGTTGTAAGAATATCACACTATTTTGTAGGTTAAATCGCATTAAACTTGGACACTAACACCCCCTTCGGTAACTTACAGTTACTTCAGTAAATGTGGGCTATTGTGTATACATACTACTTCTCGCCACACAGTCATCTATTGTACAGTCTTGTATAGGTTGTCAACACTAGAAAGTTTACATTCAAAGCCGGATACTGTCCATCTATTTACTGTTATTGTGTCAAGTTGAGTAGATGAGGATATTATTATACCGACAATACCACTAGTTTTAAAAAGTAAAGAAAGACATATCAATCAAATAAACGCAATCCTCATCCTCCATTTCTTTACAACGATAAATTCATCATCATCATCATCACCATCATCATATCAGCCGATTTGACGTCCACTGCTGAACAAAGGCCTCCCCAAGGCTCGCCACTCGACCGGTCCATTGCCGCTCGCATCCACCGACTTCCCGCGACCTAGAATACCTTAGTATGAAAATATTAAATCATTAGCTAAGTAAAGTCTTAGGTACTAAGTCTATGGTGTTCAGCGAAACGGTTCACGGGTAAATCGATACGTTGCATGAAACTCCATGCACATGTGTGCCACTTACATTGATTTACAGCAAATACAGGTTGCACGTTACGTTACGTACGTTAAATCAATCGCTATTTGCTCTCGTTAAGTCGCTTATGCGTAAAAAAGTTAATTGAGTTTAAATGCATCCAATTTTTCTCAACAAAATGAACTCTTAATTTTCCTTTTATTAAAAAAAAACAAACTGGCGAGCACTAACTCAATCTCGGGTTTTCAATCACATATTTAAAAAAAAAAACAATATACCAGAGCAACTTTATTACTATCTGTACTAGAACAGTATTATACTAAAAAATCAGTTGAAACTTTTTTTTCTAAAACCTTTTCATTACACTAATGAACGACAGAGTCCTATGCAATGCAAGTGTTGGCGTCGACTCGAAATGCCGACTTCGTTTTCCTGAATACGAATAGTGTCACGCACTGCGTTATAATTAAAAACATTCCTCTATATGTTATAAGGGGCCTGAGATACTTAAAGCGCTTTATAACCGTCGTGTTTCCCATCGCATTTTTTTAAATATAAGAACATCACATTGGCCTCTTTGAAACTGGTAAAGCGTCTTGATATGATAAAGTGTTCTGGAAATGTAAAGAAGAGTGTACTTGCTTTCTTTTAGATACTTCGACTACCCATCTGTTTCTGCTCCCAATTCCTAGGTCCCAAGAAAGGATGGAGTTCTCCTTGAAGCTATATGAGAATTAAACCATTTAAAATCCATACGGAATGCTCCACCAGCGGACAATTGTCGTATATTAGCTGAAAGTTGTGCGGGGCACGCTCCAACTTCCAAGTGGTCGTTTTTTTCCACACTTCGACGGTTCTTCAGAAAAAAAATTGAACTCTTAAGAGTTGAGAACTTACGCTTGAGAGAGATATTCCAGCTAAAGTGCAGCTTAACAATGGATTGTATTGGAAATGACTTGGCGGGTTGATGAAGCCGGGGATTAAGCGCGGAATTGGTTAAGAATTATCTTAGTTTAATCTGAAAAATAATTTATTTTATCAATTCATTAAAATGATTGTTTTAAAAGTATTTTAAAACGATTTAAATATAACTATAAACATAACTATTCGTTTAAGCGTTCCGAAACTTTCATTCTAGAAAATCTTCTGAGAATATATTTTTCACAGGCGAGCAGTGTCACTTTTTCAAAACAACGTAAGTCGAACTGCAGTTTTCTTTCAACCAATGCATCATTTATTTTAAGATTGGTTATAGTTTGACTAAAATACGAAGCAAGCCGAAACGTACGTAAATCATCCGTTATTTTGAATGAACTCGGAGAAAGTCAACCGACGCTTTTGTCCACCATTCCCGACTAGCTAGCGCCATCTACTCCGTGAAACGCGAACTAAAACTCATTATGACAGTTCTAGAAGTTTCGGTCCACTCCCTCTTGTAGTTAGGGGTCGGTTATACACCCATTAGGCCACAAAGAACGTCTAACTCCAGTACAAAGCGCAATGCGAATGTAATACCAGACTATTAGCAGCATTAACTAAGCGTGATTTAGTGATTCTATTACGGTGCAGGCATTTCAATAATAGTGTTAGACGACAATGTAGAGCGTATAATGGTAGTGGGCTGTGTATATTGCCATATAATAAGTAAGCATTGTGTTCCATTTCTGTAGATCATGCTATACGTATACTGAAGGATGCCCATCCCTAAGTACTTATTAGGTATATTTTTCAAATAACAACCAAATGAAGTTTGGGTATTTTCAATATTCAAAATCAATATAGGTATACAAAACTCTTCCGTCACTGACGACGCACAGCCTAAACTATCGTCGCAGGAAGCTGAAATTTGGCATGTAAATTAAACCCGCTCTAATTTACCCACGAAGGTTAAAAAAACAACAAAATAACTATCAATGAAAATAACCTAGTAAGCAAGTAAACACAATCAATTTGACACTTCATTGTGACTGATAATCGCACGTTGACAGTAATCGTCGTCATTCGATGCTTGACTGTAATCGGTTAGTTTAATCGATATTCGATTCTTTGCCGCTAGTGGTTCTCCAAACATGAGGCTGAAACGTATATTTACATGAACACCCCTCCAACCCCCACTGGAGGGCACACTGAGTGCACTGTCTCATAAAATATAAAATATTATAGTTACTTTCAAGTCGATAAAATATACATTTTCTTGAGTAAATAAGTCGTGAAGGTAAAATTTTAAAATACCAAAATATTTTTGACCTGTTGTAGGTATGTAGTTGTGGCCCGAATTCATATGAAAATTAGAGAAAAATTCAAATATGGAACGTCAACTTTCGTACACAGACAGAGATACTAAATAGACGAGGTGCTTTAGCTAAGTTTTTTTTTTCATAACCTTCATCCTTCTTTTAAAGTGTGTATTTCAAAACGTGGATTTTAATTTTCATCATTATACTGTTTCATTATTTTGTTTGTGCTAAAGTGAGTTTATGACTTGCGTTTTTACACTTTAAGTAGCTAGAACTACTGAACGAACTTCACTTTATAAGTACAGGAAATAGATACAATTTCGAATGGCAATGATCTACTACAAATATAAGTGATGCCGTTTGTTGAAGCTAGTTAAAAATACAGTAACGATAAGTAGCTAGAACTACTGAACGAACTTCACATTTATAAGTACAGGAAATAGATACAATTTTCAATGTATGCAATGTTCTACTACAAAATATAAGTGATGCCGTTTGTTGAAGCTAGTTAAAAATACAGTAACGATAAGTAGCTAGAACTACAATTTTCAATGTATGCAATGTTCTACTAAAAAATATAAGTGATGCCGTTTGTTGAAGCTAGTTAAAAATACAGTAACGCCCAGTGTGCCGCCGCGTTTACGCAGCGTACCCGCAGCGGCTCGACAAATATTGTTACGTTATGATAAGTGGGCAAATAGAGTGGAGGGTGTAATTCAAATGTCTACCTCCATATCTTACTATATCTATTACTAGTGCTTTTACTCGACTATGAATAGTTGATGAGTATTATGACGGTAAAATTAGATATTAATAATTGTTGTACTATAATTTTCACGTCCACGTCAAATCCACGGTAATCGAAACGACTTTTGCGTCAATTTGTCGACCGGATTGGTCCGTTGGTGGTGACCCTGCTTTCTGTTCCGATGGTCGCGGGTTCGATCGAATCTCGCTCGCACCCATAATGCATTGCTTAGTTTCGGGCTAGGTCAATATGTGTGAAATGTCCCAAGATATTAATTTATTTTTATTATTATTGCGCGCCAAATCAAGTGCCAAAGTGCACTTTTTCGCGCTAGTGACGTGATTATTTACTTATTACACCAGTACACACGAACTGTACCACATAGTGAAGGTAAAGGGATTGTGGAGGGAATGGTATAGTCACAGGGCGGACACGGCCTATAAAAGCACGATTTCGAACACAATTCGAATGAAGTATCAATGTTTGCGTGCGCGAGGACCTCTGTGTGCGTGCAAGGACTTCTGTAAATGTGTGTGTACCACTACGCAGGCCAACGATTCACTCTCCATCTCCGCATGAAACAAATGACGGTAAAAAGGGCGAGTTGGGCGCGAGTTGCGCGCGGGCTAGATTCAGGCGGGTGATTCCGTCGCCATTCTGTATGTACTTAATAGTATTAAAAATTCTGTGGTACAGGTATCGTCACGAGAGTTTCACGCACACAACAAAATAGTCATGTAATGACACCGGGATTTGGAATTTACTGTCCTTTATGTAGCTGTGGGTGTTATCATTCACCTCAGCTTTCGTGCCTGTAGGTACCATACCGGAGATGCCGTACGGACTGCGTTAACGTAAATATTAGAGGAGGCGGCAGATTGTAGGTACTCGTTCCGTTTTTAGGATACCTCGGGGGTTTAGACGGATATGTAATGCTATGAATGCCGAGTTACTTTTGGCAAATTTTATTTTAGGCAATCGTTTGTGGAAGTGATCTTTACAAAGGTTACATTTTATAAAGCTCCGTATCACTCGGCTTGTTTTCGGCTCACTTTTGAGTTATTGATAGAATTGATATCAGATAGAGACTTTGATAAAACCTGGAACTAGTATACCAAGAAAGTATACTCATATGTAAAAATTAAGTAACACTATTTACTAGACAATGGAAGATTAAAGAACACTTCACAAGAGTTTTAAACCGTGTGTCAATGGTTTTCTATGGCCCAGAAATCAAATAATCTTCGTTGACGACAGACAACAGTGCTCTAGTTGTGTTTCGGTAGGGAAGAAAGCCGATTAAAATGATCAGCATAGAGGCATTCAATCTTAATATGGCATATAGGTACCATTTACTATCAGGTGGACTATGTGCTCGTTTACGAACGGATGCCATTAAAAAAAGCGTTTTGAAGCCCTCACTCAATGCCCTCTACCGGTTTGATGACTCTCATTCTCGTGGCTCCATCTATTTCAGTAAAAGAAGACGTTCGCTCCAATTTTAAAATCCGAAGGAGCCACGAAGACGCCCGAGGGCGTCCGAAACGTGGCGGGCACGAATCTCCACGGACCGAAAGTTAAATAAAGGGGTTATGCCGGTTATGTATGCAAATATGGCACACTTGTGAATTGAGGTGCCCGAATTCCTGCAATAAAACTGGCTGGGACGAGATTTTCTTAATAAGGAAGTCCGTGACGATCGCAGTCTGATATTGAATTTCAGTCTCCAGTTGGCGAAATATTCTGTTCATGTGTTTTTTTTCAAACTGAGCAGATTTTTTAGAATCCAAGACAATGCATGCTTGTCAAATTGGAGTCTAAAAGTCATAGTGACTGGAGGTATAATTTCAACCACACAACCAAAAGCTCAAACTTTGCACAAGGCTGTATAATGGTAACCTAAATGTTCTTTCCACGCCCATAAGCGCCAATTACTCTATATAGGTCGCGTGTTATTGAGACGGGCAACTCACGAATGTGACATTTGGGTCACTCACCCTAAGATTACTTACCTATATTATACCTAGCAAGTAGCAACCGCCGTCCAGCCGCAGAGGTCGGGCGACCACGCAATTAAGCACTTTTCCACAAGGTCAATGGCTGATATCCACAAAGTACATATACATGTATTGTAGCGTGATTAATGGTATGAGATGAAGATGCTGCCCGGAATGGGATATGCTTGTTTTACTGCTGTGAAAAAAACAGTAGACGGCAAACTTGATTTCTATTAGTGTCATTGAGTGGTCAACATCGCCTATAGACGCTTGCAAAACCAGAGGCCTCCCACTCACATCCGAAACACGCGACAATCCATATAAACGGAACTGTAACTGCACACAAAATAATAACGGTAAACAAAACGTGCGCGCGTGTGCGTGATTGCCCGTTCTTATTCTGACCAGTTTTGCTATATTCCGACTGGTGGTGTGAGATCACCTGTTTGGTCGCGGGGAGGTACGTATCGCTACTGGTACGACAGTGCCTATTTACTTTGCGTCATACTTAAGATCATGTGGTAGCCAGGGTATGTGTTTCTTGTCAAGTCGTATTTTATGGCACGTGAAGTTACAATAGCTTACATTAGAATCCCGCGACGTTATTAGTTAAAGTACTTAAAGTTTGTCTATATTATTAACTAGCTTTTCCCCGCAACTTCGTATGCGCAGAAATATTAAAAAGTAAAATCCCGATTTTTCCCGTTCCCGTGGGAATTTTGCAAAATCCTTTCTTAGCGGATGCCTACGTCATAACATCTACCTGCATGCCAAATTTCATCCCGATCCGTCCAGTGGTTTGGGCTGTGCGTTGATAGATCACTATGTCAGTCAGTCAGTCAGTCACCTTTGAGTTTTATATATTTAGATTTGATCTTCAAGCTCAGACTTGATACGTCCTCATTTAAGGTTCATACTGTATGATAAAAGCAGGATTAAATATTTGCAGAGCCTTGAATTATTAAACGACGCGCTGTAATCGTTTTTAACTTTATTTCCGCCAATCCGAGTTTTCATGAAAACATCCAGACTATAGCCCAAACCCTCTCGTGATGAGCGGAGGTAGGGTTGCCATCTCTTAAAATGAAAAACCCGGACTGTGCCTAGAAAAAGCCGGACATTTTACCCTAAAAGCCTGACCCACAACTAAAAGTCAAACATAAATTTATAAAGCCGGACATACCCTTTTTTAATGTTAACCCCCATTTTTTCCCGTTCCCGTGGGAATTTCGCGAAATCCTCTCCTAAAGTTCCCTTATACTTTTCAAGGAACATACATGCCAAATTTCAGTTTTTTTCGATCAGTACTGACATGACTCACAGTAGTGATGATGATGATGATCATTCTTCGCTTGAGGCGCTAATAGAAAGCCAAACAAAAGCCGGACAGGCCGGACATACTATTATGAATATTTGGCCCGACACAACTCGAAAAAGCCAAACACGTCCTGCTAAATACAAACAGATGGCAACCCTAAGCGGAGGTCTCTGCTCAGTATTGAAACGTAAATAGGCTGTTATGTTCTTGTGAGACTTAAATCTCTAACTCTCTTGTTATCACACCTACGACACTTCATTCAAACTGAACGTAATTTGCACATTAAAATATTATCTTGTACAAATACGTGCGCGTGTGTGCGAGAGAGCACGTTCCGACCGGTTTTGCTATGCTAAGCCGCGCACGTTCGCCGCGGGCGGAGTGAGGTAACTTGTGTTGGTGCGGGGCGGTGCGTGTCGCTACTGGTACGATAGTACCTATTAGGTATACAGTGTGTGTAGCTATTACATTATACTCGTATCGGACGTAGGCCCTGCCTAATAGCCGGGTAATTTGTTGTCTGCCGTCACCGGGTGATGCCTATACCCGGATATACCCGGCCACCCGAGCGATGTGTATCTTACGGGATATATTTAGGAGCATGAATTATTTAGCCGGTTGGGTGCTCTCAGCTTTCAGCCCATGATTTCGAGCTTACATCGTGATATTTGAACGTTTAATTTTCATCAGTCTGCTTATTACAGCTCTAACGACACAGTAGCCTAATGCGTCCCACAACTGGACACCGGACACGGGCGGGTTTGGGCCACTTGGGTTATTAAAGTTTAAACGCTATGCAGGTCCCAGTGCCAATTGGGAACTTCACATTTGTGCGAGCTTGATTTGATACGCAGAATCTCTGAATTAAGTGGTGGATCAAATCACTAGACTACAAGTACTACAAAGGCTTGTAATATTAGGTCCTTACATATGAAATTGGCGTTTGGCGAACTGGCAACTTTGATTCAAAATATGTGGCGTTCGGCTAGGAATTCCAAATTCAAATTTATTTCAAATTTAAGACCATGTATTTCTGTGTTCGAATTACGAAATTTATTTGTTATCGCGTCATTTGTTTTTCTTTCACATCGTTCTGTTCACAATATGGAGAACTTAAAATATCGCTATATTTACGAATATGAGTTTCACCTCGGCACTAGTGCTGCAGAAACGGCTCGTAGGATTAACAATGCGTATGGGGAAGCTACTGCAAAAGAAAATACGGTACGTTATTGGTTCCAACGTTTCCGTTCTGGAAATTTTGACCTACAGAACAAGCCTCGTGGACGGCCGGAGACACAAGTTGATAACGAAGAATTAAAAGCAATTGTGGAAGCAGATCCATCGCAAACCACGTCAGAGTTAGCGGCAGGCTTCGGTGTGAGTGATAAAACCATTTTGATTCACTTGAAACAAATTGGAAAAGTGAAAAAACTTGAAAAATGGGTACCGCATGAATTGAGCGACGCAAACAAAGAAACACGCGTCGAGTGTTGCGTTTCACTTCTCAACCGGCACAATAATGAAGGCATTTTGAATCGTATCGTTACTTGTGATGAAAAATGGATCTTGTACGACAACCGGAAACGTTCTTCACAATGGTTGAACCCAGGTGAACCAGCCAAATTCTGCCCGAAACGAAAGTTGACTCAGAAAAAGGTACTGGTAAGTGTCTGGTGGACTAGTGCCGGTGTCATCCATTACAGTTTCTTAAGATCTGGGCAAACAATCACGGCTGATGTGTATTGTCAACAATTGCAAACGATGATGGAAAAGCTAGCCATTAAACAACCCAGACTGGTCAATCGATCTAGCCCACTGCTGCTTCAGGACAACGCTCGACCACATACGGCACGTTTGACGGCCGCAAAACTACGGGAGCTGCGACTGGAATGTCTTCGACACCCACCATACTCCCCGGACCTTGCTCCAACTGATTACCATTTTTTTCGGAATTTGGACAACTTCATGCAAGGAAAAAAATTCAATTCTCACGAGGCTGTCCAAACGGCCTTCAAAGATTTTATTGATTCTCGCTCACACACTTTTTTTAGTAAAGGAATCAATGAACTACCTTCGAGATGGCAAAAGTGCATAGATAGCCATGGTACATACTTTGACTAAATAAAAAAATAGTTTCATAAAAAAAAATCGTTTTCATTTCTGCCATATGAAACGCCAATTTCATATGTAAGGACCTAATAGTACACTTTATTACAAATAAGGAAAAGGATTCCTTACGGCAGCTGTCACACCTTGCATGCCCCAGTTTTCCGAGTTATACGCCAATAAATCACACACGCAGGTTCGAAGGAAGGCTCTAAATCTTAGAGATTAATGTCTTGATTTCGTCTTCAATGTTGGAATAGACATGAGTAACGAGACGAGTTAAAAGAATATCATGTTGTCAACATACAGATCTCAATAAAGATGCTTTAAACTTACAATCATAAACAACCAACATCATCATTTCAGCAGAGAGACGTCCCGTCCACTGCTGGAAATAGGCCTCGCCCAAGGCTCGCCACTCAGGCCGGTTAGATGTTTCCACTGGGTTCCTGCGACCTTCAAGACGTCATCATTCGCAAGATTCATCTCGTTCGAACAAGAAGCCTACCGACAGGTTTTCCCGGTAACAGAACAGATCTATTAAAAGGATCCTTTGTATTAACAATGTATCATTCTTATTACAGATCGGACCTAGGTGACAAGCAAAAAAAGTAAGTTTTTTTTTATACCAATGGTATAGGCAAACGAGCGCACAGCCCACCTGATGGTAAGTGGTCACGGCGGTCCATGGACACCGAAATCCTATGATCTCGCATTAAGATCTCGAATGCGTTGCCTACCCTGAGGCCTAAGATGGAATGCCTCTGTGCCAGAAATTTCACCGGTCATAGTCATAGTAATTAAAAGCGAACATCTGAGGATTGGAAGTCGATGTTCACTAATGATCATGATAATGATGCATTTTGGAACATTAACACGCATTAAAAGCGTTACCAACAAACATTACTGACCTAATTTCGAAATCCCTTAAGCAACGCACACAGCTATCGTACAGGTAATGATTTGCCTTGAGGACATAAAAATTGGAATCGAAAAATCCCATTTCCGACAACATTCGGGGATTTCGTGGTAAAAATTGTCGAGCACGTAGCTTTCCCGGCATCGAGTGGGAGCATGCAAATGTGGCACTCGCGGCGAGGGCCCTAACCGCGATAATATTATCTTTAAAATTCTCCGGGGCGACTATTGGCGGAGCTAAGTACACGGCTTGTTGGACAAAGGGTAGTATTGAATATTGTATTTTTGGTAAGTACGTTTCTTTTTTTTTGTGCGCCTGAACTTGGTACAAAGTTAATCAAGGCAAGCCGATTTAACACCAAGTTGCCAATATCGCAAAATAAAGACAATATAATACGACTGGCATGACAAGTTTTTTAAAAGTAAAATTCAGCTGGCCACGTCACATTGTAATATAGAAAAGAACGCAACGTATAAATATAAGTAGAGGTAACTTATAAACATAAGTTGTAACTATAAATGTAGTAGACTGATAGTGTTGCCACTCAAGCACAACTCAATCTAGCTAAGCCGCGATTTTATTGAGCACGAACAGAAATAAAAGTACAGGCCATTCAAATTCAGGCTGCGCTCGTCGTAAACCGGTAATTGTTTACCCGAAGAACTGGCGTCTGACTTAACCGAATAAAGTGTCCACCGGGTCTTAATTCTGGTGGATGATTTGGTTTCTCTATGTAAGTCACGAGGAATTTTTGCGCGTCTTAGCGATATTTTACTTCTATTTTAATTACAAACTTGATAAAAATATTTCACGGAAATACCCGATTCGTAAGAACCGTTGAAACATGCGGAATCCAACAATATATAAGTATGCATGCATACAGTGCATTTACAGGTCGTATGGAGGTTGAAAATTGTACTTCTGTGTTTCTATTTTGTACAATAATAATAAAGTGTTACTAACTTACAGTGCAGTCAGTGAGTGAATAATCGTTTTAAAAAAATGTTTGTCTGTAAAGTCGGTTTACGGATGATAATTTACAAGTGATAACGTCACGTAACGCTACAACGCTACTATTGCGTCATGCTTTTTCGTTGACGCAGTAATTTATAAGACGTTATCACGTCAAAAATATCGTGAATAACATACCTAGCTATGTTACCGAATTAGCTGTGACATTTGCAGTTTCAAAATAATGATGTTTAACTCAAACATTTGTCAAAGGCCTTTTTTTAAAGTCAGTTAAAATGAATACAGACGATCAAAAATCTGTATTGAAGTCATCGCGAAATTGCAATAGCATCCAAATATTAAAGATAATCCTATTTCTCAGGTGTTGCGGATCTTTCGTGGTACTTGGCAGCCTTCCAGAGATAGGCATCAGAATGTTCAAGTGGAGATCAACTATAAAGGGGGAGGTAAGCCGTTGCCGGTGGGGTATTGAATATACTACCGGTAGAGCATCGGTGTTTTATGATTACTTTCTTTACATACCTAAGTCTTATTTTGAAATGTGACCTGAGGTTTTAATGAATGAATGCTGTTGATAAGAAGTTCCAAAAAAAGTTAAGCGTTGAAAGTGTTACTTGTATGTCTAATGTCTATCTATCGTTTTAAATGTTTACAATTTGTCATTATTTGTTGTTATCGTTTTCATTTCTGTCCATTTTTAAATGTTTTTCATTTTTCCTGTGTGTTTAGAAGCCGTGGTGGCCTTGTGGTTCGACCTAACGTCTCTCATGCCGAGGGTCGGGGGTTCGATTCCGGCTCGCACCTCTAAGTTTACTTACGTGCGAAATTCAATTTGAATTTACCACGAATTTGAATCCGCACTGGGCCCGCGTGGGGGCTATAGTCCAAACCCTCTCGTGATGAGAGAAGGCCTGTGCCCAGCAGTGGGATGCAAATAGGCTGTAGTAGTAGTAGTATTAGTATTTTATGTTGTAGTGTCCGTGAATCGAACTTACACCTGTTAATGCTCCAACTATAGCAGAGTATGTTACACCATGGGCGCACTTTGGATTAGAGTGATTTCGTACATACTCGTAATATCGGTAGGTTTCTTCAGAGTTACATTTCTTTTAACAGTAAGATTAGTGTTTGACTTTCTAATTGGCTGATTGCAAGAATAATATAGACATCAATCAATTTTTTTTTCAGGGACGCGCGACTTATGGTCCGACTACACGACGCGCGGAGCGTGGGTCGGCGCATCATAAGCGACAACACGACTCCATAAACACTATCATATTTTGACACATGTTTAATTTTGTCGCTTGACGCTCCGCGCAACGCCCCGCGCGTCGCCTCGCTGGTCCCTGAAAGAGGCCAAAGAGTGAAACCAATGTCACAGTATATCTAATAGGTACTACGTACGTACCAGTAGCGACACGTACCTACCCCCCGCACCAACGCCAGGTTACCTCACCCCGTCCGCGGCGAACGTGCGGCGGGAACGCGCACTCAGTCATGGTCGTCGCTCGTAGCGCGTAAAAAATGCTTACATAACTTTACAAACCAAGTATAGGTAGCTCGCGCGTGCTCGGTCCGTCCGCCGACCCTAAACAGGTGCACGCGTGTTTATACACTATCTTATATTAGTGTGCAGATTGGGCTCCATTTGTATCGCGTGTTGCGGATCTGCCAATGTCAAAGTCGTACTGTAGCGTCTTGTATTCAAGCCACGTCTGGCAGATTGGGCCGTAAACTCGCTACGTGGCCCTCCTGTCTAATTATAATCCGCTAATTGCGGGCCCAGAGGGTGCCATCTTCTAATTGGCATTGGCAACGCCCTTAACGACAAACGTTTAGTATTGGCACGGTCTAATGGCTATCGATTTAGATCTTTTTCTACGTCTTTCGGGGATTTATTCGATTAAAAGGGTAACCTATGTAAATTAATTAATTAAGGGAGTGTTATAGACTGCTTTTATTTAACACATTCACTACGAACAGTCCACACCGCGGGCACTTTTTTCGTAGCAGATTCTTTTTTTTATTGTAGTTCGTTTTAAAAACGATCCCTTTTGATTAGAAAGATAAGTTAAAGGCTCGATTTAAACGGGCCGGTTATTAGCCGGATGTTAGATTTGCGTCCGATTGTACTAACTTAGGTGAGGGGAGAAAAGTAATTCAAATTCGAAAAGAAATTGCGATTTATCTGGAGCATATTTTACCGTTGTGACAATTGTCAGAGGAGAACGACAGTTCAAAGTTCGTTAATTGCATTTATAATATTAATTAGGATTGTTGAATGCTAGTGGTTTCGTTAGGTACGCTTTCACGTCTTAAATACTGAATCAATCAATATCGTGAAATTTTGAATACCTTTACTAAGGGTACAGTGTAATTTGTGAATACTTAAAGACTGTGCAGACCTAAAGACTACCAGACCAGATAACTACATATATACCTAAAGTTTACCACTTTTGCTTATACCGTACAGCAGACTATGCCACTAGATACATTGACCGTATAAAGACTAAATAAAACCTAAACTGTCGGTGGTACGACACAAATTAAGTTCCGGTAAATTAGGATGGTGTTAGGAAGTACGATCGGCGGAAATAGCCGAGACGATAGCATCGGGCGCTTCGGCCGTCTTCGAGAGACGACACGACCCGTACGCAATGAACAAGAACAGCAGGTGGGCCATACATATTTTTTAGTATGAGTTAAGGTTACAATCTTTCCTGTGGACAGTCCAAAGTTAAGGGGTTTTAAGGCCTAATTTCTTGCTGGGCCTTTACATACATACTTGTACATACAAATCCTCACTTGTGACCTGTATGATGAAAACACAAGTTATATAGAATGGCCACGGAATAACCCGCCTGAATCGCCGCCGGCGCGCAACTTGCACCCATCTCGCCCTTACCGTCATTTGTCACGTCTTACACACATTTACAAGTGTACAGACATCCTCGCACGCACACAGACGTCCTCGCACGCAAACATTGACACTTTATTCGTATTGTCTTCGAAATCGTGCTCTTATAGGCAGTGTCCGCCGTGTGGTATCGCCACAAGAGTTGAGGTTTATGATAAGTTGATAACACAGAAAGCTACACATAGAAAAAACGGCTATCGGTGCGAAAAAATAACAGTACATTCAAAATCCCGGTGTCATTACATGACATGTTGTTGTGTGCGTGGCATCAACTCTCGTGGCTTTACATACACACCTTACGGAGATGTGGGGTGTAAGGCATGTATCTCTCTTTATCTAACATACTAAACGAAAAATAAAAAGGCAGCCTCGGCTGAAATTTAAGGCTAGTTTTTGAATTGTGACATGACAAAAGCGATCTTTCGGTTGGCTTACCTACAGATTGCTATCTACGGAACACTGTGGCTTGAACTTGAATGCTACAAGGGTGGTGCTAATATTATTTGTAAGACACAATGAAATCCAAAAGTCAGCGTTTGTTATGTAAGTTTGTAGCAAAGCAAACTGTCAAACACCGAATGCCAAACGTGAAACGACTGTCCGCCTAAGCGATATTCGAGCACACACGGGGGAGAAAGCACTTTTTGTAACATGTACTTTTTTCACGTTCAGATGTGTCAAAAGTTGTGATTTTGCTACTACTACTACTACTACAGCCTATTGCGTCCCACTGCTGGGCACAGGCCTCCTCTCATCACGAGAGGGTTTGGGCTATAGTCCCCACGCGGGCCCAGTGCGGATTGGGGACTTCACACACATCTTTGAAATACTTCGCAGATGCGTGCAGGTTTCCTCACGATGTTTTCCTTCACCGAAAAGCTCAGTGGTAAATTCAAATTGAATTTCGCACATAAGTAAACTTAGAGGTGCGAGCTGGGATCGAACCCCCGACCCTCGGCATGAGAGGCGGTAGGTCGAACCACTAGGCCACCACAGCAATTCAACGATTGCGATTTAGCTGTTACGTAGTAACTTTTACTTTATCTGTGCCTATTGCCTCGACCGACTGTATGTTTCATTGACTTGACTGTGATGCGTATTAGTCGAAACTATATACCATCGAGTAGCAACAAGTATCAAAATACACCAGCCAATTGAAGCACAACTTTAAAAGGGCCAGATTTAGGTCCAGAATTTACTATTAACATTTTTTTCTGCGCATCCGATTTTCAACTTTATGAAGGAAAACAAAGGGTTCGTTCCCGATTGCACAGACGCGTTCAATCAATCGGACATTTTATTCGCGGAAACAGTAATTACTTCAACTTGTTATTTTCATTTGAATCGCTTTTTAAACGAGCTTTTTTTAACGCGATCGTCGGTTGGAATCCGATTTTTAAATTAATGAAAAGCGATTGTGATTGTGTGATAATTACTAGCCGTATTTTAAATGTGGGCCTTTCTACCTAATATTAGTTTATTTCTGATACAATTATTTGATTGGATGGAGTGTTCACACTATATTCATAGTAGTTATTTCACAATAGAATCTAGTTTCCAAAACTAACATAGGTATAGCTGCACATAACGAGCACATACATTTTAGCATTCATGTGTATGACACACACAACTGTGTCATTTCTACATCCCCCATACACCACGTCTATATTTAATTGTTTAGGTACGTTAACGCACCCCCAGGGATGAAATATTACAGGGTGGCAGCGGAACAAACCTCCAAGGGGAGACGATTCCCAAAGGCTTGAATTATACCTACTTATTTGTCAAGATTCTTTCGTTTAAAAGGGAAATAAGTACTTTTGCATTTAAATTAACTGAAGCCGTTATATGGTGCGGAAAAAGGGTGTCTTGGATCTTTTTTAAGAGCATCTCTAAGCTGCGTGGTTGAAAAACGGCGAGCGAGTTATCGGCTCAATAAAAATGAGCTTTTCCATTAAACAATGATCCTATAGGGAACGGAAAAGGAATCTCCCTGTCGCTTCTCGGATAAACCTGTTATTCGAGATGCCAAAAGTGACTGCTAAGTGAGTCGCTAGATCCCAAAGCCCAAACGTCGTTCAGAGCATAAAGTGAGATAGCTGACACCGCCAGTTCAATCGTCAACGTGTATGACTGAGAAGCACGGTTGGGTAAAGTGCGCTTCTTGGAATTGTACGCTACGAGTATTTTTGCTCTCTCGCATGATATGGAAAAATCCTATGTCCCTATTTGGACTTGGAAGCCGTGGTGGCCTAGTGGTTTGACCTGCCGCCTCTCATGCAGAGGGTCGCGGGTTCAAATCCGGCTCGCACCTCTGAAATTATTTATGTGCGAAATTCAATTTGAATTTACCACTGAGCTTTTCGGTGAAGGAAAACATCGTGAGGAAACCTGCACGCATCTGCGAAGTAATTCAAGGATGTGTGTGAAGTCCCCAATCCGCACTGGGCCCGCGTGGGGACTATAGCCCAACCCTCTCGTTATGAGAGGAGGCCTGTGCCCAGCAGTGGGCCGTAAATAGGCTGTTGTAGTAGTAGTAGTATTTGGACTTGAATAAGGTTATCAATGCAATGGGTCAGTATGGAGAAGTCAGAAATTATGATGAGCACAACATCTGGTCTTAAGAACTATGGAGTAAAGTTTAGATTTGATAAATGTTGCATCTGACATGTATTTAAATCGACATCTGTTTGTTCCCTTTTTTCGAAAAAAATATTTCATAGTTATACCAAAAATACTGACTTGCACACTAATTTTGTCCTGCCTATTTGCGTCCCACTGCTGGGCACAGGCCTACTCTCATCACTAGAGAGTTTGGACTATAGTTCCCACGCGGGCCCAGTGCGGATTGGGGACGTCATACACATCTTTCAACTACTTCGCAGATGCGTGCAAGTTTCTTCACGATGTTTTCCTTCACCAAAAAGCTCAGTGGTCATTTCAAACGAACCCCCGACCCTCTGCATGAGAAGCGGTAGGTCGAATCACTAGGCCACCACGGCTTATTCGCGCTTACTACGTATTCTTTTACGTCGCTAGAAGCACCGTCCAATCCGAAGCCTCGCGCGTCGCGTCGGTGCCTCGGTGGTCACTGAGCAAGGCCTAAGCCATTCAAATTTTGTGACAGAATTCATGCTTTCTAACTATAGGACAGTTTCATGTTAATAGGCCCATAATTCTCCAAAGGTCACGACCACGCCTCATGCTTTCAATTTACTAGTGATATATGATCTTCTGGGAGTAGTTTAATCTAGCATTAATTCTAGTACACCCACTGAAAACTGACAGTTTGTTTAGAAAAGTAATTGTAATGTTTTTGTTTTTAAATATGTAATCAGTTATTTGCGTTATAGGAACGATATGGCCGGAATAAAAACCGGGTAAAAACGCAAACTCAAAACCGTTCCTAAAAATCAGAAACACGCTCTACGATGCACGAATAACATTGTGTTGAACTCTGAATGCATTTCGTACATTTTGTATGGAAGGAAGTACGGGTTCGCTATTAAACAGAATTTTCATTTTTATCTTCGATGTATTTCCACTCATATTAAGCTCCTGAAGAGAAGCCTAAAAACCAAGGACCTATGTAGACTTTTTTTTATATTACAGACAACGCGCCTTTAATATCGCTGTACTAATCAAGTGTTTACTTTGATTGCGCGTTTGAAATACGCCCTTAAGTTAAGGTTATACTCGTGAGCCTCGCCTTAGTTTGCAACATTACGAGTATGGTCCACATATTCACATTTGACTTTTCCATGCTTTTAAATCAACGATGTAAATTCCAAAGTGCAAAACATAAAGCAAAAGAAAAATAACTCACACAAAGTAATTTAAATGTCAAACGGCTCTCCCTACCAAGTACCAACCCACGTCGCTGCACTTTTTATTTATAATCTGTGAGAATGAATGAACGAATCTAGGCCGTAGAGACGGCGGGTCGGATTTCCCTGCACCTCTGTGTTTTATCTGTGCATTTGCTTTTTTAACAAACTTTAAGGCTGGCCTTTTTAAAAAAGAGATTTAAACTGCCAGCAATTTGGTGAAATGAGTTGGAGTAAAATATAGTATGCATTGTGAGAAATGATGAATACTTATAATATAACTGGAATAGTTTTACATATACTGTTTAGTATTTAAAATAACACAATACCTGTTTCAGTTACCTTTATCAAACCTAATTAGCATTAGCGTTGAAGATAAAATATTCCTTTAAATAGCAACCGTAAAGTTCAAGCCCATAAAATAGTAGAGTAGATTCCAGTCATAAAATCTAGTTATCTATTACTTTTTGAATACAGAAATCTTGTATGCAGCATGTGGAACCTGAACAACACATTCCGCATGCAATTTCATGTGCGACGTATATAAAAAAGTAATTTTGCAGCGTACGAGAGCGCCAACTTAAAAAAGGCTTTCTACACGAGTGCGGTTATAATACATTCAGTTTAAAATGGGGCGATACTTCCCGAGCTGCAGTGACGTCACGAGTGAATGGGACGCGTAATTACATTCTGCAGGTTCCATTCATTCGTTCCGTTCATTATAAGGGATTTGGTTCATTTGGTCGCTAACGCCGGTCTCCTCTACTCTCGCTTATTTGTGACCATTATCAATTTGACCTATAACTCTTTATAAACTAAATTTGGTAGGTACCTAAATAATGTCCCAGATCGCAAATATCTGTGGCTTTACGAATTACCGCCCGTGGTTTGTCTAAAGATTTACGTCTTTTCTTGTGCAGGAAGTGAGATTTTCTGCCCGCGTAGCGGATAAAAAATCCCACTTTACGGCCAAGGGTCACAAAGATAATTATCTATCATGCCTGCATTAGGCTTATGGAATGTAACTATCAAAATGAACTCTACTTTCTAGTGTACATTTACACGTTTTCAACTCATACATTCTTGAGTTTCTGTACACATTTATTCCCGAGTAATACAAACAGTACACGTAGTCGATCGCCGTGTGTCGGCAAACTACAGTTTTCTTTCATAGCCCCACAACAATACAGCGACTTTCAATTCGACTTTATCCCCCATACGGCGGCTTTAAATACACAGTATTGAAGTCAAACGAGTTACAAAGACATTGTTCGCTAAACTGGGGCACATACGATCCTGACCCAGTGCATACCGGTTGAAACCGGTTTATGGCGATTGATTATAGCAAGTGCAATATCACTATGGGTGTTCAAAGTTTGCTTTGGATTTTTATAATCAGACTAGCTTCTGCCCGCGACTTCGCCCGCATGGAAGTCGGTTATCGCGTTCCCGCGGGAACTATAGGTTTTTCCGGGATAAAAAGTAGCCTATGTCCTTTCCCAACTATCTCCATGCCAAATTACATTCAAATCCGTTCAGCGGTTGAAGCGTGAAGAGGTAACAGACAGACAGACAGAGTTACTTTCACATTTATAATATTAACTAGCTGACCCCGCGGACTTCGTACCGCCTTAAACCTCACGGAGCCCGAGACCTTTCCAACGAATGCAAAACCGTGGAAATCGGTTCGTGCGTTCTGGAGTTATAGCGTCAGGGAGGAAAACCCGACTTATTTTTATATAGTAGACTAGCTGACCCCGCGGACTTCGTACCGCCTTAAACCTCACGGAGCCCGAGACCTTTCCAACGAATGCAAAACCATGGAAATCGGTTCGTGCGTTCTGGAGTTATAGCGTCAGGGAGGAAAACCCGACTTATTTTTATATAGTAGAAGATTAATTAACTCTATGGCTATGTATGTATATTAGGACCACATAAGGGCCTAATATATATATATGAAAAAAAAATGAAGGATTTAAACGCTCGCTTAATACCTACTCGGTACTTATTAAAACCAATTTGATTTAGAAGCACGTGACGCTATAAACAAACATTTTAATCTGCCGAAATGAAACTCGATTTAAAATATGTCACCTAAGCGGACGTTCGCTTAACGACCGTAGTGACCTAATAAAATACATTCTCGTTCAAATTGAACACACGTCGGCCGACAATGCCGCAGCGACAATGTCGCGGCTACAAACGCGACGGCCGCGCGACATTACCTTTTACGACATATATCTTTTCAGAATACAGGATGTCCGAGGATGTCCTCGGGATGTACGAACAAGCGAAACTTGGAGTAGAACACTCTATGGAGACCCCCATACTAGTGTGTGAAAAGAAGTAAGTTTCATTTAAATCCTGCATCAAACTATCCTATTTTATTTGCTACTAGCTTCTGCCCGCGACCTCGTCCGCGTGGAATTCGGTAATAGTGTTCGCGCGGGAACTTTGCGTTCCGGGATAAAAAGTAGCCTATATGTTGACCCGTGTTATAATCTACCCCCATACCAAATTTTGTTGCAATATATACATGCAGACAATGTTTCTAAGAATCGTTATTTTGTGTTCAGTATCATTTATATAGTCCCCTCGACTTGATAGTTTCTTTTAATTTTCAAGTTTCAGACTCGACTTCTTCGAACAGACTTATTATTAGTATAGAGTATAGATTAATCCATCAAATTTTTCCAGCTTAAAACGACAGCTGGATTCAAGATTTATTGTAATTTTATTGATAACCAGAGTTTGTTAATGATAAAATTAAGGAAAGGAATAATAAAATGTAAACTGAAAAAAAAAACTGAACATGCATGGGGATGTTTCAAGTTTCAACAAAGTCGCTTGACCGTACTTCCTCGAACTGTACAGGGTGTACAGTTCTAACTGAAATAAGAAATTTCCGAACGGAACACGAGTAAACTCCAAGTTCACAACGTAATAAATGATACGAATCAGTCAAGCAGAAACGAGGGCCGATCGATTCCGGATCGTCAATGACTGGTAGCTTTGTTTTCGCCAAGTATTGGTCGGCGACCTACAAATCGGTTAGGATTACTGTTACACAATATGGAGGAAGGTATGGTGATTGAATAGCCTAGACCATGTCCTACGTTGACGATTTAAAGCGAACGCTATGCACCGATGCGATAGGTTACAAGTTCTAGTACACGCGAGTACAGTTCATAATACACAACTTTACGTCGCACTTATGTAATATAGAAGAGTACCTACCTATTTAATAGTTAATTAGCACACCATATATATTAATTGAGTCATGCTGAGAACAAGATGGAGCGACGACCTCGTGAGGGTCGCAGGAAACCGGTGAAAGTAAGTACAGGACCGGTCTGAGTGGCTGAGTGCCTTGGGGGAGGCCTATGTTATATATATTGAATTGATGATGATACATATGAGATATGACAACTGCGAGCTGCCTTCTACGAATAAAGATCTTCGAGAAGTTTATAAATAAACAGACTATTCGTTTTTAACGCGCTTTGCGTTCTATTCGAGTCGAGATCGGTCACGTAGGGCTAGTGTTTCTAGTGATAGGGACATACCTGTGGCATAGGCGGGTTCTAAGTCGTCCTCGTCGTCGGTGTGGTGGCGGCTGGAGGCGTGGGAGTGGGAGTGGTGTGGTACGCCGACGTGCACGGGCTGTATGGGCTGCTCGTAGTGCTTGTGGTGGTCCACGTACACTCGGTGGTGGTGCGGGCACGGCACCGGCGGGAGATAGTCCGCTAGCGTGCCGCCGCGCGTTAGCGTGGAGCCGGCGCTGAGGGTCCCGCCCGCGCAGGAGGCGAGAGCGCTCCGCACCGAGCCAAGGTCCAGAGAAGGCCTCCGAGAAAGCTCCCCATAGCTCTCCCCGAACAGCGCGCTCGCCGGCACCGCGTGCCGCACCTCATGGTGATGCGAGTGACCGTTTGAAGAGTGCGGCGACGCCGAGTGGTCTCGGCTGTCACGCGACGTCGAAGCCGTGTGGATTATGCTCTCGTCGTGCGACTCTAGCACTTCGCGCGCCGTCGGCGGGTTCGGATGCGTGTGAGCGAGCGACGCGGACGTGCCGGCGCGCCGCGGGCTGCGGCCGCGGTCCGGCAGCACCGACGAAGCCGACCAATACCCCCACGCCATCACTAGGGTCTAATCACTGTAGTATCACTGGCCGCGCACACAGGGAAGACTCGACCGGATCTGCGGGCACGGGGCGACGTGACACGGAAGCGAGGGCGCCGCCCGCCGGCCGGCCGCCGGGGGTGGCGACAATTGTGCAAACGAACCTAATCTCCTTTGACGTCGACGCCCCAGACAAAGCTTCGTGACCGCACTCGAGTGACGTGTGCGAAAATGTTTTGAGCTTTTCGTCTCTTCGTAAACAGTCGGTTATTCACGGAGCGTGTTTAGGTGCCCAGTGGGTTTCATTTCATATCTCATTGGACTGATAGGATCGGGCGCGGTGACGACGCGTCGCTTTACTAATTCGGGTTTGTTCGGCATCCGAGGCCGGTCGGCGGCCGGCGGTAAATGAGATGGAAACTTGGCTGATGTATAGCGATAAACAGCGGCAGTCGGCCAAAACGGTGTTTATGCGCTGCACGGAGCCGCCGGCCAAATGTGGCAGAACTGGCCGCATATATTACGGAGCTAATGTATGAATACGGCGCGCATTAATCTCCAGTTAGAAGTATCTCTGTTTAATTGGAAAAGTGTCCGTTTGAAGGCACTTGTGGCACATTTCTGATTAGATCGTTAGGCTGTGGGGTATTACGGAAGGTTACTATCGAGTGACGCGGGCGTGGGCAGTTAACCTCGAGCAAATCGCGGAAAAACCCAAAATGAGGCATTACAAATTGTTATGTTCGGGGCGGGGAATTATTTCCTTCGTGACAACGGCGGGTAACGGGGCGGAAGGCGATACAGGCACACGCGGGGTACAGCTCGGATTTAATATTTAATCAACGTTCACATTTAATATAAAATGAAATATATTAAAAGGCGATAAAGTTCCGTGGAGCGCCAATCTTGAGTTCACGTTATTAAACGTTGGTATTAATTTACCTTACTAAGCCCCAAGTCATACCTTTTTGCGAAAAGATAAATTATAATAAAATTCGCGTTGGTTTTTTACGCGCTGCTCTTATAGAAAAATCTTTCGATATAGGTACAAACAATGAATAAGTAAATCACTTACTGACGTCTACTAGACAGTGCACTCTGCTCACTACGCCCTCGGGATAGGGTTGAAAGTGTCTCGCCAGTGCCAAACTTGAAGGGGTCGATAAAGCTCCGCATCGCACCCCCAGGTGTGTTAAGGCGCGACCTCGAGAACTTAATCCCCGTGGCGTTCAACATATTTCTCGAACTACCCCAATATTCCTTTTTACACTTTGATATGACAAGAAGCAACAAACGAACTTTTCTATCCCTCTGACATTGGTCTTTGGAGATTACAATCAATCTTGATTAAAAACTGTATTTGACAAACAAACAAAAAAAAAAACTAAATACGTAGAGGAAGAGAGAATCGTTACTCCCGCCATGTTACGTGAACCTGATTATAAGACTACTCGTGCAGAGTCACAAGGCAATAACAGACTTAACTTATTCATGTAGCATATAAAATCATATCATTTGAGTGTCAAGCTGCTTATAGATTTCCAGGGGGCTAATTGTCATTGGCCATTGGTATGACGATCAAAATGCGCAATCACAATTAGCCTCCAGCTCGGACATGTAAATGTTTCTCCTTCTCAAGGTATCGCCTTAACTATTTCTGCGGTTCGACGACTCAAGATGTGGTATTGCGTCCTTGCGCGAAGTGTAACGCAATCCGGGCTCCCGTTGCCCGCGGCTCCGAAACGAGTCGATCCGCCATACAACACAGGTAAGTCTGGCAACCGGGCGCAACCAAAATAGGTCAATCTGTTCTTAAGTAGGCACGAACCACTGCTTCATTGTAAAATGTTACAGGAAAGTTCTGAATTGTGGTATCGAGAGCATTCGACAGTTGGAATTTCGGTGTATTGAGCGTAGTGATTTATTTACACAGGAATTTAGGTTAAAAGCTGTAAGCGTATTCTAAGCTATGCCGTAATTTTAATAAGCCGTGCTGGCCTACCGGTTCGACCTACCGCCTCTCGTGTCAAAAGTCAATTTGAATTTACCACTGAGCTTTTCGGTGAAGGGAAACATGGTGAGGAAACCTGCACGCATCTGGGAAGGAATTCAAAGATGTATGTGAAGTCTCCAATGTGCACTGGGCCCGTGTGGGAACTATGGCCCAAACCCTCTCATGATGAGATGAGGCTTGCCCAGCTATGGGACGCAAATAGACTGTAGTAGTAGTATTCTAAGCTATGAGAAAGTAAAAACACTTTTAATAAAATACACTAGGTATTGACTGAAATAGCTATTTTATAACTGAACATTGCAGGTGAATTTCCTTCTTAACACTAAAATCAAAATGTATCTTTACGGTGTACACTGAAAACATGGCGTCAATAGGTTTTGCAAAGTTTTGAAATTTAACTTTCCTTTCTGGACGCTGAAATATCAAATACATAAAGAACCAGTAAAGAGTGAGTCTTGAACATAAAAATAAAATAAATAAAATTCCAGCGCAATCATGCCACCCCATAATTTAACTCAACTGAAGTAGGTATGTCAACAAACTCCATCAAATAAAACATGAAACATGTTGCCCATTTCAACTTAATACAAAGTAAACGTATCCCCTTGAAGTAGACTCTTCGAATCCTCAAAGTTCAGGTAATTTCGTAACTCGCCAGCACAAGAGGTTGGGCTTGAAAAGGTCGAGCGAAACGTTTTTCTCAAGATGTCCTCTTTGTAAAATAATCTTTGGGTTACTCACTCAAGTTAGTAAACAGTTCATCACAGATAAAATACTCTTAATCAATGTTGCATTGTTTATTAATAAATTGAATCATTTTAGTAATTTTATTGTAAGAATAGGTTCAAACGTGTATTTAGATAGATAGATAGATAGATAAAACGTTTATTTGAGTACTACAGAACACTGTAGGTATACAATTTATAATAGTAAAAAGAAAAAAAAAACAGAGTAAAAATAAAAGATAACAAACACAAAAGAAGTGCGGTGCAGTACTACAAAAGGGTCATAGCTAAGCGTATAGCTTTACTCTTTAGAGCAAAACACTGGTATTCTGCCACAACCCAGGGAATCGACAGAGCCACGACAAGCAAATAATAATAATAGTACTAAAAAGGTTAAAAAAAACAAATAAAAGAAACAGACACTTCGCAAAAGCAAAAATTAAAAATAATAATTAAAACAGTGTAATTACAAACTAAAAAACATGCTAAACCATAAGAGATAAAACACTTCAAGTGCATCATGTATAAGTTGTAGGTATGTACGTATGTGTGGGAGAAAGAATTTCTTCAGCAGTTAGTCAACACAATTTAGCAGATGAATGAGTGTAGATTTCGGTAAGTATGTAATATTATGTATTTAGAATGAACATTTTCGAGTGAATGTGAGACTTTATTTAGCTAAAAACGAGTTATCCTGGATATTTATAAGACCTAAGAATAGATATTTTTTTCCGACCCGTTTGTCAAGAATTCTAGGGCCGTTTCTAAAATCGTTTGTATAAATTAACTATACTAACAAAGTATGCTCGTTAAAAGTATATTATAACTAACCGTAAATATTCTTTAATACTAGCTCATCATCATCAAATGATGATCATTTCAGCCGAAAGACGCCCACTGCTGGACAAAGGCCTCCCCCAAGGCTCGCCACTCAGACCGGTCCTGTGCTACTTGCTTCCACCGGTTTCCCGCGACCTTCACGAGGTCGTCGCTCCATCTTGTTGGAGGCCTACCGACAGCTCGTCTCCTGGTTCGCGGGCGGGTGGGGTAGTACCTAATACTAGCTGTTGTCCGCGAATTCATTTGTGATATAATTTACCAAGTACTAATATTACTTAAAGTACAAGTACCCTTATCACACTCTTAAGGGTCATCCGAAATAGAACGTACCCTGTGTACTTAACTCGCTGATAGCATAGCTTTGTATAGACAAAAGTAAAAAAAAATATCTTTACAATATAAGTATAGATAAAGATATATAGCAAGACTTTCAACAGTATTATTACTGGTCTCCAAGGTATCGGCAGCGGCTGGAATGCAATCAGCTTTGAGCAATCCCAGTCTGCACCCAGCACTAACTGTAATTAAATTCTTACTGTGCTGTCAGAGGAAAACTGAACAGATATGAGAAGGATATTGCACGTGTTAGTAACCGATGATTCTATTGGAGCAGTTGGTTTTGAAACGGCCAGTCTGGTGACAGTTATTGCAATTTATGACAATCGAAAAGTATCACATGTTTACAATTTACAAGACTTTGTTTTTTACGCGTAATGAAATGAGAAGTTTATTTACAAATAATGACCAAAAATACTGCTTATTATTATTTATTTATTGAAACCAAATGCAATAAAATTAATAAATGTTCTACAAAACTGGTGAACAGTTTGACTGCGGGATTTCATGTCGGACAGCTGCAGGCACGTTATTTAATATATATGCTTGATCTGTTCCATAAAATTAACTATCTATTAATAAGTATTTCCCGAAAGAGAAGCGTGCACACACATAGCAAATACTTTGATCTGGAACAGGCCTATTACTCCGAATGCCGGAGTAATTATTTCCCGAATCCTCCCCTCCGTGAGGACTGGGGGGGAGATAGCAAACAATATTTTATATTTACGATGGAGAAACGTATTGCGTTAAGCTAGCAGATATCTCTATAGAAAGCGTGAATCAATATTGAGGCTCTCACGCGATAACTATAGTATATATGTATTATGTATGTACTTATGTACAGTAGAGGTTTAGTTTGGGTGACATGGGTTTGAAACCTTTTGAAATACATTTATTGATTGATCCGGTTTTCACAACAGGCAAGTGGGGAAATGATGCCTCGAACTTCAGTTTAAGCTAGATAATGAGTTTTTTCGCATACGAAAAGAAAAGCATCATTATTGTAACTATGAAATTATTTCCATCACAATTCCAACTGGATACAGCAAATATGCAACCAAACTCATATTGATCTTCATTTCTGTACATTCATACTGGAAATAGTACCTATACAAAATAGGAACTCTATCTATACTTAAAACTGCGGATGCCAGTATATCTGTATTTAACTACACTTAATTGTAAGCTTGTATTTGCTAAATAGCACAGAATTAATTAAAAAAAAAAAACTAAATAAATGCACAAACAGCCCAAACCCTCTCGTGTTGTGAGTAGCCCTGTGCCCAGCAGTGGGACGCAAATAGGCTGTAGTAGTAGTAGGTGCATAGGTACTTCCAGAGCAGCGCACGATCACGTCACGCACGTAATGAATCCACGTTTAGCGTACGCGTGCCCACCGTGCGCCGGAGTGGGCTTCCGGCCTTAGAGAACATATAGATGCAAGTAATACCTAAATATGTATACGATGAAAGCCTTACCCCACTTCCGTTTCCTACTTGAAGGCTGTAATTCTGTAAGTGGCTATTAGAGCAGGCCTCGTTTCCCGCTTCTCTCAACAAAGTTAGTTATTACTTGGTAGTTATGTGTGACTATGTCAATTTGTTAATGGCTTTTAGATACTTACGAAAGTTGTATACGTGAAGGTCCAGACTGGCATAAAAAAGATTCGTAAAAAAACCGATTCCGTGTTAATATGGGTTTAAAAAGCAGGCTACGTACCATTGCCCAATTTATACTTTATCCACACAGCGGACACGGCCTATAAAAGCAGGATTTCGAACACAATTCGAATTAGTGTCAGTGTTTGCGTGCGACGACGTCTGTATGCGTGCGAGGACGTCTGTATACTTGTAATTGTGTGTGTGTGTGTGTACTACTACCCGGGCCAACGATTCACTCTTCATCTCCAGATGAAACAAATGACGGTAAGGCGAGTTGGGCGCGTGTTGCGTGCGGGCTAGATTCAGGCGGGTGATTCCGTGGCCATTCTGTACGTAGTCTATTAAATATTCTGTGTTTTAGCCCACCACAACAGCCTATATACGTCACACTGCTGGGCACAGAGCGGGTTGGGGACTTCACACACAGAATTACTTCGCAGGTGAGTGTAGGTGTTCTCATTATCATTTCCTTTATCGAAAAGCTTAATGGTAAATTGAAATTTAATTTCGCACATAACCCTCTGCATGTGAGGCGGTAGGTCACTACTACTACTACAGCCTATTTACGTCCCACTGCTGGGCACAGGCCTCCTCTCATCACGAGAGGGTTTGGGCTATAGTCCCCACGCGAGCCCCGTGCGATTGGCGACTTCACAGACATCTTTGAATTACTTCGCAGATGCGTGCATGTTTCCTCACGATGTTTTGCTTCACCGAAAAGCTCAGTGGTAGATTCAAATTGGTATTGGTAATCAGTATATCACACCACTATTCATCAGTATTCATTCTTGTAGTTTAGGCGAGAAGGTTGTCGAAATATCCACACAAACTCATGTGTGTCATATTAATAGGATAGCATAGTGATTATATGTTACAGGAGACACGCCCACAACAGGTTCGATAGGCGATAAACGACGTATCGGTAATGGGATCACTGCGGGGTAGCAATTACGCAACCTGGTTAACTAGGGGCCCTAAATTGGTACTACTACTACTACAGCCTATTTGCGTCCCACTGCAGGACACAGGCCTCCCCTCATCATGAGAGGGTTTGGGCTATAGTCCCCACGCAAGCCCAGTGCGGATTGGGGACTTCACTATCTTTGAATTACTTCGCAGATGCGTGCAGGTTTCCTCACGATGTTTTCCTTCACCGAAAAGCTCATGGTAAATTCAAATTAAATACGTTCTAAATTGGTACGGCTGGTGTCAAATATAAAAAGGAAGGCATTCCTTTTGAAGGCTAATGTCATAATTGAAGCCGTGGTGGCCAAGTGGTTCGACCTACCGCCTCTCATGCAGAGGGTCGGGGGTTCGATCCCGGCTCGGACCTCTAAGTTTACTTATGTGCGAACTTCAATTTGAATTTACCACTTTAGCTTCATTTCTTTAGGAAACCTGCACACATCTGCGAAGTAATTTAAAGTAGTGTGTGAAGTCCCCAATCCGCACTGGGCCCGCGTGGGGACTATAGTACAAACCCTCTCATGATGAGGGGAGGCCTGTGCCCAGCAGTGGGCCGCAAAATAGGCTGTAGTGGTGGTGGTGGTCATAATTGAAAATAATAATAATATAAAGGCAGGAGAAGTCACGTGTTATTTATTTACGGTATTGTACCTACGTTGCGACAAAATAAAAGATAAAAACTGAAACTGAAACTGAAATATTAATCTACTGTATCAGGATGAAAGGTTTTTACATGGAACTACGACAATATGAGTTAAGACGATTTAAGTAAAGATTTCAAGATATGGAAAAGAAGAATTGGCCGTTTTTACACCTTTTACACTTAAATACTTAAATGAATAAATACTGGGTTAAGTATTAGGACTAAGAATATGTCCTTGTGATGTAATGTTGTATCCACTTAATAGTTTAGTTTGAAACTTGCTTAAGCCCGCGACTTCGTTCGCGCGGAATTCGGTTAGAACGTTCCCGCGGTAACATTGCGTTTTACCGGGACAAAAAGTGTCCTTAAGCCTTCGTAAATTTCATCAAAATGGGTTCAGCCGCGAAAGCGTAACAAACATACAGAGAAATGGTAATTTTATATGAAATATAGATTCTATGCAGATGAAGCTAAAGCAGGCAAACTATTGGACCAATACTAAGTGTACATAATTAATTAAAAACAAAAAACCCGACTGCTTAAATACTAAAAAATACGAAAATACAATATACGTCTGGTGGCCGCCATTTTGAATTTTGATTAATGTCATGTCTTTATTGACACTCGCGGGGTTAAGACGAATCGATTGGCGTATGATTCATTAAAATCGACCCATGCGTTTAATCTCTTAGAGTGCCGCAAAGGAAAAAACATACATACATACATACACAGGAAAACACATAGCCCTCTTTTGCGGTGCGCAGTCGGGTAAAAAGTTAGTAATCATGCTTGAAAACCATGCCAAAGTATGTCCAACTTAGAGATTACATCATGGTAGAAATGGATAGGCATGGTAGTACTTGAGTATATTACACTAAATTACGGAACTTTCCAAACTTGGTAAACTAAATAGATTTTATGACGGTCAAGCATTTAACGTTTATTAACGTGCGGTGCCTTATTATCGTAAGTTAGGGAGTGACGATAAAACATCGAAATAAATATCAAGCTAGCTAGTAATATGAATAAATGTCCACATCTATTATTGCATTATTTTCCTTTGTAAAAAGAATCTAATTAATTAAGGTCCACGTGTGTGGCTTTCACTTGTATAAAAAAAGGTCTTAAGAAAACTAGCCACATAGTAGCAACAATAGCAACATACTAATGGGATCGAAGAAACATCAATGTACAATATGATATTAACAGAAGAAAGCTAAATTAGATAAAGACAGAAAAAGAAGGACAGACGAAAAAGAAACCCTGTATCTACAAGAACATTAATTACTTTTTTAACTAGATAAATAGTCTAGTCTTAATACAAGTAGGAGAACAAAAAGATAGCTTACTTTACCAAAGCGAGTTTTTAATAGCATCTCTATTTTATTTCATTCCTACGTCGGCTCCAATTTTTGGGGACATTTAGGAGCAACTATTTTGCGCCACAAAATTTCAATTCCCAGCGCGAAGAGCTTAAGTTTTCATCGTCTCTTTGCAAAGAAAATATCCTAAAGCTTTCAACGCCTTGATTTTCATACAACTTGGAATATTACAGGCTGCTTCTGGAATTGGAAGTGTTAACTTGTACACGTCTGCGAGTTACCAAGTCCCGTATAAGCCTTCGCGAGAGACGACCAAAAATCAAGCGCACGCCTTGATCAACAAATAAAGGACTTTCAGAAGGACTTGCTTAAGTGCTCTGAAGCACATTTATTGTGAAACGTGAGGACATAGATTGATGGGCTCATAGATGTAACTGCAAACTGAAGTGCTAATGGGATAAAAACGACGGTGGGTAGTCAATAGATTCAACAACTAGTGCAGGATAACTTACTTATACGGGTTGCAAAGCTGCGGTTTAGCTTAAATTGTTGCAAAGGACCATGGGCAACTTTGTATGGAGCCTGGTTCTGAAACCAACAGAGCTGAAACTTAAGTCATTAAATAGGTCTTTAAATCTACTTTATTTCATTATATGGGCACAAAGCCGAATTCCATTGCAGAACTGAGATATTTATATTTCAGTCAGAGTAAATAAGATCTATTAAAAAACAGGTTCTCTTTGAGAGAGATAGGTACTTAAGAATAGATACCTAGGTAGAAGAGGTTTTAAATGACTCGAAATAATATTATTATTGGTAAAACACGATATTCAACAAGAAATGACACCGAACGAATAATTAATGGAACGGTCAATATCCCTACCTTAATTTTTTAAATTGGGTTTGCTCAATACCTACCCTCCAGAATATGAATATTCTCCGAATGCATTTATCGTAGCTCGTACTCACCGTGACTAAAATACAAATATCTTAGTTCTGCAATGGAATTCGGCTTTGTGCCCATATAATGAAATAAAGTAGATTTTAAGACCTATTTATTGACATAACTCTCAATGCGGTTGGTTTCAGGCCCATTTTGACGCATGGTCCTTTAATGGACTTTAAAAAAGTACTCGATAATCTCTACTACTACTACTAGTAGGTAATGGTCTCCTGTTTTTTTATATGTTTTATCTCAATCAAACTACAGCACGCCACAACATAGAAGGCGCGCGGCGAAACACTTAAACCGTTGTTGCAGCTTGCAGAGTCCATTTTTGCTCAATCCACACGCCTTCTAAGTTGTGCAAACCTGTACCTATGTTCTTCTATTTGTACTTTTTTTTATGTGATAAATAAACGTTTTCTTATTCTTATTCTCGTCGAAATATGAGTAGTTTCCGAGAATTAGAGCAATAAGTGAACAAAGTCACTTAATTGCAGGGGGGGGGGCTCAATTATAAAGAACCATGCTCGCACGGCAATGTGGCTTTTTATAAAATCTCAGGGTCTCAGGTTGACGAATCACAAACCGTTTCGCGATTCGCGATTTTTGCACCTGCTCTAATAATATTACACCACATCATTAAGTCCAAGTTATAAATTATATCTTTTATACATTATACACATTGTGTGAAATAGTATTTTAATAAATAAACGGATGTTATGTTTGGAACAGAGAAGCGAAAAGGCTCTTCTGTTAGTCATTATTTCCACACGATCGCCTAATTAATTTCTCCTCAAGAGCCGCCTGAGGACGTCTATATTTGGAAAGGTTTAATTCAACAGCTTTAACGGCATATTCTTGAGGCTTTTTTATTGCAGCTTTTTGTGCGCGTCTGCGGTTTTTAGATAGTGAAATATCTAGTTTACTATTTGAAGTATACGGAGTATAGAGCGACTAGGTTAATATGTCGAGTGAGTAAGATATAACAGACTCTGTGTCAAATACTCGTACTTCGCCGCGCGCCATATTAGTTGCAGTAACTGATTATTTATTTACATAATTAAACAAACAATAATAATCCCGAAAACACAGACAAACCTATCAAAATCTAATGCGTTAAGTATTTTCTTCGAGACAAGCCGGATAAGAAAATATCTAATTCTCCGTCGAAAACACAAAATAAATAATGGGAAGCCGGTCCAAATAACATCCATTCCGAATTTAATTTCGTGAGGGGTTAATCCATGGAGTTTTGTTCACGGTTCGCCGAACGCCGAATTCTTGGAAATAAAAAGCTCGCACCGAATATTGCGCCGAAAGGGTATCTTCGGGTTTTCGGTTAACTTCTTTCCTTCACTTTGATGTGCTGTGGAATTGAATAGATATTCAATGTGGAGTTTTCTTTTTTAGTTGGCGTGTATTTTTTTAATGAGTAGTAGTAGTAGTATTTATATGTATTTTATATGTATAGCATCTTATGTACTACATTTTATGCGAATAAAGATTGATTGATTGATTGTATGATAATATATTTGTAATCACGTTCTCGAAAACGCCTCTAACGATTTCGATGAAATTTTATATATAGTGGTTTTTGGGGTGAAACCCCCCAAAAACCTTATTATATGCAACGACCAACTTTCGACATCGACGGCCAAACCTCATACGATACGGCTATAGGAATACGGTGAGCAGGAATGCTTGGCCCTCATTTTTTTACTACTAAAACAAAATAGATTCCAACCACCAACGACTGATAAAATCTGACAAACGTGATATAGGTGGTGTTGTGAAACACCCCAAGAAACCCACCAACCCTCTATTAGGTACTTGTAACCTGTATGATAAAACCACAAGTTACATACATAGACAGGAAAGGGGAGGAAAGACGCCTGTTTTCACAAACTGTGTATGAACCAATATTGACAACCCGAAAGGCATCGCTGGCCATATTTCATGGAAATTATTCGCCATTCGTATGTCAACCGACTTGCAGCAAACCATAGCTTCGGCACGCAACCTTGCCCTCCTTCACAGAATCAATACCATTAAACAGTTCACCCTGCAATCGGCAAACAACACTAGGCTAAACGTTTTTAACTAGCTTGCTCTATTCATTGCTCATTTATCTAACATTATTATTTTAGCATTTTATTTTATTTTGTTTTCTTTAGCTTGCATAAAAGAATTGGTTCATTTGAATGAAATAAGTTTTTCATTACACTTGCTAAAAAACAGCGTCATTACAGGCAGGCAAAGCGGTCTCTAAGGCCCATATTATGACCACGGGCTTTAGAGATTTCTTATGAACCCACGGGCCGTAATGTATTGGTTTTCAATTGTTTTTATTCAAAATAATACAAATTAACAAGTAAAACTACTTAAATGACCTCACCATTGTCAGTGGCCAGTACTAATTGAACATTAAATAAACAAAAAAGGTTTGTTCGCGATGTCGATTAACCTACCAGGCACAAGTTGACAGGTCGTTCTAGTGAATATTTTCTTTATTTTCCTCGCAAGTGTGATGAAAAACATTGTGTGTATCACGGGCGGTATAGGAATTGCAGTTTCGAGCCCTTTTAAAGCCCTCAACCTTCGGTTTCAGGCTTATAAATGTTCCTCGTTTACCGCCTTAATACACAATGTACTATTAGAGCTCACGCATACAGTCGAAATATGACACGAGTCACACAAGGGTCGAAAAGTGATTCATTGGCATACGTATGAAACAGTATAGGTCACGTATGGGTGTATTGTTTTGGAAATAACAATTTTCAGCCGAAAAACGGCCATTGTTAACGACGCAGGATGTTCGCGTACCGGGAACATCATACAAACTTTATAAGAAATTTTATTACACACATGCTCATAGAAGTAACTGAAAATCGCGACAGAAGCAAACATTCATTTCCTGCTTTGAAGGTTATAAAAATAGATGGTAAACTTGAATAAGCCTACGAACCTACTTAATAAAACTGTTCAAGTATAAGAGTATAATATAACAATCTCCTAATTAAGCCCAGGGTGAACCACCTCGTAGAAAATAATATTATTCACGGTATTCAATGCGAAGGTCAAAAAGCTTGTAAACGTAGGAAAGTATTCGAAATTATTACGTTAACTAATTCAAAGTTAAACTAAGAGCTAGAAACTAAGAATAGGTAGACGCTTTTAGTAATTCTTATTAATGACCCTTTGTTTAATTAAAACTTGTATTCAGTATTTAAATACTATCTAAGATAAAAATTTGGTTTGAATAGGCAATAAAAGTGCTACGCGGCTACGTCGTAGCTTACCGCCACGCCGTGCTACGAACATGAGTGATCGCCCGAAATATTTGAACAAACTATGAGGTTTGGGTTATTTAACTTTTATTTCATTTATTTATTCAATATAAAAAACTTATTACTATTACATTATTAACTAGTGCCTCATATTAGAAATGTAAGAACTACTAATCGTATCACAAGTAAGATCACTATTAGTATCATAATCTAATGAGCTAGTTTGTTCCACACGGGAAAAACATATACTTGGTCTATTTTTTATTCTGCTACTAGCTTCTGCCCGCGACTTCGCCTTGGAATTCGGTTATCGCGTTCCCGCGGGAACTATAAGTTTTTCCGACATAAAAAGTAGCCTATGTCCTATCTACCAAATTTCATCCAAATCGGTCTAGCGGTTGCAGCGTGAAACGGTAACAGACAGAACGACAGAGTTACTTTCGCACTTCTAACATTAGTATGGATTACTACTTGAAGTCTATTACTAAAATGATGCTCTTGAAAAAAAAGTTAAAAATGACCTAACGAATGTTCCCCCATAATTACTAAAAACGCCTAAAAATCGTGTGAACTCTTAAAAAATTAGGGCCCTGACGAAACGTCTTTCGGGCGTGAATTTTTCGAGCAAGGTTTCATTACTTAAATGTCAAGCATCATTAATTAGTCGAAGTCATTAGAGGCTATTAAAAAAACTCCAGCCTGGGAATAAATATTCTACTACACACAAATATAATATAAGGTCCTTACATATGAAATTGGCGTTTCATATGGCAGAAATGAAAACGATTTTTTTTTATGAAACTATTTTTTTATTTAGTCAAAGTATGTACCATGGCTATCTATGCACTTTTGCCATCTCGAAGGTAGTTCATTGATTCCTTTACTAAAAAAAGTGTGTGAGCGAGAATCAATAAAATCTTTGAAGGCCGTTTGGACAGCCTCGTGAGAATTGAATTTTTTTCCTTGCATGAAGTTGTCCAAATTCCGAAAAAAATGGTAATCAGTTGGAGCAAGGTCCGGGGAGTATGGTGGGTGTCGAAGACATTCCAGTCGCAGCTCCCGTAGTTTTGCGGCCGTCAAACGTGCCGTATGTGGTCGAGCGTTGTCCTGAAGCAGCAGTGGGCTAGATCGATTGACCAGTCTGGGTTGTTTAATGGCTAGCTTTTCCATCATCGTTTGCAATTGTTGACAATACACATCAGCCGTGATTGTTTGCCCAGATCTTAAGAAACTGTAATGGATGACACCGGCACTAGTCCACCAGACACTTACCAGTACCTTTTTCTGAGTCAACTTTCGTTTCGGGCAGAATTTGGCTGGTTCACCTGGGTTCAACCATTGTGAAGAACGTTTCCGGTTGTCGTACAAGATCCATTTTTCATCACAAGTAACGATACGATTCAAAATGCCTTCATTATTGTGCCGGTTGAGAAGTGAAACGCAACACTCGACGCGTGTTTCTTTGTTTGCGTCGCTCAATTCATGCGGTACCCATTTTTCAAGTTTTTTCACTTTTCCAATTTGTTTCAAGTGAATCAAAATGGTTTTATCACTCACACCGAAGCCTGCCGCTAACTCTGACGTGGTTTGCGATGGATCTGCTTCCACAATTGCTTTTAATTCTTCGTTATCAACTTGTGTCTCCGGCCGTCCACGAGGCTTGTTCTGTAGGTCAAAATTTCCAGAACGGAAACGTTGGAACCAATAACGTACCGTATTTTCTTTTGCAGTAGCTTCCCCATACGCATTGTTAATCCTACGAGCCGTTTCTGCAGCACTAGTGCCGAGGTGAAACTCATATTCGTAAATATAGCGATATTTTAAGTTCTCCATATTGTGAACAGAACGATGTGAAAGAAAAACAAATGACGCGATAACAAATAAATTTCGTAATTCGAACACAGAAATACATGGTCTTAAATTTGAAATAAATTTGAATTTGGAATTCCTAGCCGAACGCCACATATTTTGAATCAAAGTTGCCAGTTCGCCAAACGCCAATTTCATATGTAAGGACCTAATATAATAGAGAGTTATTAATCGAACTTGAGTTTATTTTAATATTTTTAGCCTTAGCCTTCTTTGGTTTAATAGTGTCTATTTCACAAATATAATATAATATCAAGTCGTAGTTGAGATAAAACATATAATGAATGAATGAATGAGAATGAATGACTAAAAACGGTCAAAATAATAAAAAAAAGTTAATAATCAGGAGCATTTTTCAAAATGTGCAATTACGTGATTCTATACAATTATAACTGCTAGCAGTCTCTTAGTCACATTATTGTACAATTTTCAGTATGAATTTATTTATTTTTGTTGTAGTAAAAGTGGCGTGACTCTACAAACAAACAAAATATCATCTTTGCGTAGTAATGTCAAGTAAAGATTAAATTTTAGCGTATTTAAGTATATTGAGAATTGAGTCGGGTATAACCCAACATAGATGCGGTCACAACTTACGTAGGTAGGTACCTACGGTTGCCAGACTAACCAAGGCGGTGCACTTCACTAGCCAAGTAACGTATCTGGCAAGTTTAATAAGCCAGCTCAAAGCTGCGGGCGTATATAACTCGCTATGCATAATAATATAAGTAAAACTTTATTAAAAAAGTCAATTATGTACGTCATTTATAACTCACGGCACGTTAAACAGCGTATTAAAGCTCTTATGGTAATTGCCGTTTTCTTGAGCGCTTCGAAAGAAATAACACGCGATATTAACCGCTCCTTGAATATTAATGTGACCACACGCGTGGCTCGCCTAGACGGGCTTCACGCGTACCTGAGCGTCGCTATAAACAAACAGCTGGGAACTTTTTAAGGTCAAGCAGCACTTTATACTTGACACTTATTTAGCACGTGGCTGTGACCGGTCGGGGGGTCGCGTCAAAGGAGATGTGTGAAGCGACTTACGCAATGGGTGGGCTCGGAGCCCGGGCGCGGTGGACAGGCCCGGCGAAGCCTGAGGTGCGGATACGCGCGCGGCCGGAGTTGGACTGGGCTCGCGGCACCCGCGCATGCGCCCTCGAACCACCCGATTGATGTAATATTTATCTCAGCCTGCGCCGCGCCGTTATAAATATTTACCTGATAGTTGGGAGTTATGCGTGTTGATTAGTAACTTAAGATCAATCGGGTAGGTCAATGATTAAAAGTTCGCACGGGGAGTGACAAAATGACGTAAGCGCCCGACAGGTGGGCGCAGCTCGCAGTGCGCACACCATATGATTATGTTATGACGTTTCGTATTCGATCAACGCTGGATATCGGTTGCGGTTAGTTTGCCGGCGATCTCCCGGACTCTACACAGATCCTACATGTTACGTAACGATTATTTTATGGCTTTGGCTGGCAAACAGGCCATCTGAAGGTAAGTAAAGGATTATATGATCTCGATTGTGTTGCCAACGATTTAATGCCTCTATCCTGGTAGTTTCACCGGCACTCTTACTTCTTACCAGAACCCAGCACCGCTAGAACTGCTATTTAACGGCAGGTTATCATGACAGATGATGATGGTGTTCTGGACCACAGAAACATTATTGGACTAGAGAAACAAGCGCTTTCAATAATGAACACCAAGCGTGCCGATTTTTTTGACACCTTAATACTACCGCCGCGTTGGCCCGATTCAAATGCGTCGATCAGTAATCCATTCTTTTATCTTCTAGTTGAGTGAAAAACGTCTGTCAGCTTGAACGGTCCGAGAGCGATTGAGCGGAGTTTGTGCTTAGAACAAAGTTCATGAGATTTTATGACACACAAAGTAGCATTTGTTGTCTACTTTAACACATGGTACACGCTCTGGAACGATGATGAAAACGTTGCCTCGATTTATCGAAAACAACTGTATAAAGTAAATTTTTTAATTGTCTTGGGATAAATTCACCGATATCATCCGTCCACCAACAAAAACATAACACCCGTGAAGCGAGAATAAAAATTAGCAGAGAGGGTTGTCGCCGGCAGCTAACTAATTAGAAAACTGGAAATTTGTTAATCCGCGAACGCGCCTGACAGAGCGCGAAGTTTTGACGTTTTCGATTAATTTTAGAAACCTTTCTCGCCGCTATCCGATTTCAATCCGATAATGTCACTTGTTTCATTCAAAGTTTCACGGTATTGACACACGCCTGTAAATACACACATATACCTACTCCGCGTCTAGACAGGGCCAGAACTAGTTTTCATAATTTTACCCAGCTAAAAAGAGCTTACCCAGTTTTTCCTAGGTATTGTCACTTAAATAAACACGCCTCACCAAACTCAAGAACCTAATACCTAGACCGAATGTGTTGTAGCCGTAAAAGTGGCTGTAAATATGCCAAACGGCCATTTAGGGACAGAGAGCTTAGAATTCAAGCTTCGACGGCAACATGCTAAGTTATTACTATCCATACTAATATTAAAAAGTAACTCTGTCTGTGAGAAGAGGTATCTTTATGCTTACACCGCTGGACCGATTTCGATGAAATTTGGCATGGAGCCAGTTGGAGTCTCGAAGTAGAATTCCGGAAATATGCATAGTTTCAGCGGGATAACGTTAAACGAATTCTACGCGGGCGATGTCGCGGGCAGAAGTTTAAATAAATATCTTGAGAGATTTTTACACAAATTTACACGTTAGGATGTTTTGTCTCGGAGTGAGAACCTTGTAAAGGTCGCGGGAACGCGGTGGATGCGAGTGGCACAGGACCGGTCTGAGTGGCGCGCCTTGGGGGAGGCCTATATCCAGCAGTGGACGTCTATCGGCTGAAATGATGATGATGCTGCTTTGAAGCACCACAAAGCACCATGTTTGATTGAAATCCGATATCGGAAAGAAAACTTAATGACATTTTTATTCACGCGAACGAAGTCGCAGGACACGACTAGTTTTGTTAATAAAGTAACACTTCTCGAGTTACCCGCAACTTACTAACAATACAGAAAGACAGCCAAGATGAAATTGCGGTAAAGATATTAATCTAATAAGATTCTTGGCAGCGCTACGAAGGCGACACGCCAAAGTGAATACCAACTACTTAATAATAGGGCTTTAATTTGATTACGTTTTAGTTTGCGACTTTTGAGGTAGCCTACCAACATCACTTTGACACTTTGACAACCTCTTTACATGAGAGGCGGTAGGTAGGTCAGACTATCATCATCATCATCATTTCAGCCGATAGACGTCCACTGCTGGACATAGGCCTCCCCCAAGGCGCGCCACTCAGACCGGTCCTGTGCCACTCGCATCGACCGCGTTCCCGCGACCTTTACAAGGTCGTCACTCCTTAAGTGGGCGGGGCACATTGCTCGCAGGACTGATGGCCGATGGGGCCAGAAGGTTCTGGAGTGGCATCCGCGAACCGGTAAACTAGCTGTCGGTAGGCCTCCAACAAGATGATCAAACTATGCATAGCAATAATATGTATATTTTGAATAACAAATATTGCTGGAAAATAGAAAAAAAATTAGTATTATAGTTGTGATCTGTCACGTCGTCCGCGTGAAATATAAAAACGACCATAATTTTTTGTCCGCTGTCCGATTTTAACTAAACACAATTAGTTTACCTTTGAAAACGGTATAAATTAAAAACAAATACAATTAAAACTAATTACCTATTTAAAAACAATTAATAAGAATAATAATAATAAATAAACTAATTATAATGAGACATATGAAATGTAAATAATTTAAATGAAAGAACGATTTAGTATTTCCTGAGATTAACTCTAACCAGTGGCGTGCACAGAGCTTTTAGACAGGGTAGACAACAAAATATAAAATAATATTAGACTTCCCAAATAGATACCTATTCAGCATATTTTCTCGTCTCTTCGATTAATAATGGCGTATATTTATATCAATCCAAATATCCATGTATCTAAACAATGGAAGCAGAATAATCAGTGCACCCCGGGGGCCAAGAATAGTATTAGTAATTCGTATTCAAACTCGATTATCTTGCCGATTGTACCTACACCCTTATTCGATTAAAACTTGCTAAAAGAAAGTTTTAAAATAGCACCATTTTCAATGGTTCATAGGTACATGCACAGCACAGACCCACTAAATAGGTAATTACCGCAGTTTTTTTTTTCAAAATATTCATTGTAAAAAAACTTTCCTGTTTACGACTATAAATATTTTCAAAGAACAAACCAAACAACATCATTTCAGCCGAAATATAATTTAATAATCAAAACAGATAAATAGAAAACCGACAAATAATATTAAACAACCATACATACAAAATGCATAGCAGAAAATTGCATGGGAAGCTTCCTACTCCTTCCCGACTTTCCGTTTGTTCCAATTTCTGCCACGGCATGCGCTGCGATTACTTCGAAAAGACATGTCTAAACTCCGCCGGGATGCGTGCGTTTGGTTCATACGCCTCCCGCTAGTTGGCGCTGTCGTCGTGCACACTGCCAATATGATGACGCACGCATTGAACGTTTCCGGACAGAAGACAGAATAGTGTCCGTCTTTCTCGTTGAACGCGCGCTAGTATTGAAATTGCGACTGAATTCGGATGTAATTATCGAGTACAGAACAGTACAAAGGATACGATGATGACCCGATAGATGAAGCTGTTTTGTGATTTAAGAATTTAAGTTAATGCGTAATGCACTGATATTTTATATGTAGATGAAGCTATATATTAGGTATCATAATAAAGCAAATTAGATAACGTTGGGGTAGGGTAGACAGTGTATTTTTGTCTGTATGGAGTGCACGCCACTGACTCTAACAAACAGATATAGTATAGATAGATTGAGGCAACTCAACAATTTCTTACCAATTTTAGGCTGGCAACACATCAACTAACACACTTAAAACTTTTTGCTTTCGGTCGCTCAGATTTAAGTTGTATGTAGTACTATTAAATGTTCTGTGCTTAAGTTAAAAATTAGTATTCCCAGACACGAGCCCTGGCCACCTGGCCAGATCAAGTTTTCGCCTCCGAAAATACCTATATTCAAAATTTCGTCCAAATCGTTAGAGTCGCATCTGAAATCGATTGTATAAATAAATATTCAAATAAACAGAGAAATATACGAGATTAGCACGTTTTTAAAGTGTAAGATATTTATTTATTTATATAAAAAGTGTTACAAAAAAGTATAAGTACAGATGTAATATAAACTACAGTTAGTTTTTCTATACACCTATAACGCTGCGGGGCATTGATTTCTTAAATAAAAAATATTTTATGGGTATAGGCACTTACTTTATACTTATAACTACACAGAATTCACTTCCTACTTACTTAGTTATTTTTACCAATCATTCGTTTATAAGTGAGTTTTGACGAAATGTTGAAGTTTAACCCATTAACAATACGTGATATGGTATAAGTCGCATACAACAAACGTGATATAATGGTACAGAATGTTATATGGCATTAAGTTCGACATTTGTACTATAATTTTGTGTGTAATAAATAATAAATATAAGTCTTAGCTAGAAACAACAAGGTACAGTCTGCGCTTTTTGCCAACCACGCTGACAATTGGAGATTTACATGTCAGGCTTGTTTTGTCAGACCGTGTTCGCTGAATGAAGCCGTGTTTCGTTTAGGCGGTTATGTTCAGATATTTCTGGATATTACTGGTTTGAAGTGGTCAACTAATTTAAGGTTTACGGTATAAATCAGATTGAAGATGAAATAATAGAATTTGATGTCTGTTGAAGTTATCGTTTCCTTTGCAATTAATTTCATTTATAAATGTATCTATTTTCAAGATTAATTATTTATTTTAATATTAATAAATTATTTAAATTATGTAAGTCTGGTGCCATCAGCGGATAACTTGTTTAGAAGCGCATTTAAAATATGGCCCACTATTGGGCACAGCCTCCTATTAGAACAAGAAGTCTTGGGGTATAGACCCGCCCGGAAAATAGACTTCACTCACACCCACAAACATTAGTACTTAAAATTATTCAATCACGTCAGAATGTAATTGTAAATAAGTTTCATAAAGCCATCAAAAAAGCATTAACTCTAGCACGGAAAAATAAATAAAAAGTGTTGAAAATCAATCGAACTATAGATACGAGTATTAAACCAAATCGATATCATAAATTCAGTAACGATTGCTTCCACTAAGCGCCCGTAGACGTGCTACGAATGCTACGACGCTACGAATGCTACGGGCTACGTGCTACGGTCTACGCCGCAGTCATCAATGTTTAATCCAATGTGAATTCAATACATTAGAGAGGTGTGATAGGTTAAAATAACGATAAACAGTTAATAAACTGGTAGGTTTCGTAAAATACTATTATTTCCACAAACCGTACCTAATTGAAAAAGAAACAAATGACCTGTGACTTCATGCTACCTTTTATCTCCATACATACATACATATATACTATAACAGTAAGTAATAAATGCAAAATAAACCTCATATACATTTAGGTAGGTATTAATTTTATAGCTATTTTTTTAACTGCATGGATTTTTTCACGATGTTCTTATTCATTCAGACATCTATATTGCATAAAAATATTTTCACACATAAAGTCTACCCAGAGGTATTTTAAACTAGATATTTGAACCGTCGACCCTCTGCACGAGAGGCGGTAGGTCAAACCGCTAATGGCTTACCACAAAGTAACACAGTTACATACGATACCATTTTCATAGTAAAAGCAAAACAAAAAAATCAAACAAAAAGTAGAAAACGCCTTAAAAACTTCGAAAGACTACGAAGTCAAGTGTAAATTGAGACGATCCAAGGCAATGACAATCTTCTGCTTTTTTCTGCTACAGTTTCCAACCATTGAGTTATCACGACATAAATAACAATGCATTTACGAAATGATAACAAAATCGTCGACATAATGTACCTATTTTTGTGGTTACTTCATGGGCACACGGCGGACACGACCTATAAAAGCATGATTTCGAACACAATTCGAATGAAGTGTCAATGTTTGCGTGCAAGAACGTCTGTGTGCTTGCGACACATCTGTAGGTCTAGTGTATTTTTTACACCAAAAATGCAAAACGATAAAATATTTATAAAAGTCCTGCATGCCGCGTGTCTTCTAAATTTTATCTCCATGTTTAGTATCTTCAAAAATGTTCAAACTATTAGCCTGACAGTGACCTTGACAGATCGAATTGCGTATACTACTGCGTTTCTGTCATACTAAAAGTCACTCGAAAACGTGAACGTTTTCGTTTACTCACTTACTCGCTCGTCACTCATTCGTATTAATCAAAATACACTCGCTAAACCTTGTTACAAAACGTACCGTTAGGGGCGCTGTTCAAGTTTTCATACAATCTTGATGTAAACGCAAACGCGGTCGAGAAGTATTTTCCAGGTCCGAAAAATACACTTGAGGTACAGGTACACTTGTAAAAGTGTGTGTGTACCAGTACGCGGGCCAACGATTCACTCTCCATCTCCGGATAAAACAAATGACGGAGAGGAGAGTTGGGCGCGAGTTGCGCGTGGGCTAGATTCAGGCGGGCGATTCTGTGGCCATTCTGTATGTAATCTATTAAATATTTGGTGTCATGGGACTATTTTTCATATCAATTTTGGATACATGTGCAAAGACGAGGGACTTAAGCTAAGTTTTCTAACAATACTAGGTATATAAAAAACCTCAATGTAAAAACCAGTAACAACTGGCTTTTGTCCGTTTATCATTGTGGCATTAGGAGTAGTAAGATTGCTCGAAGAAAAGGGTGGACGATCTTTCTTTTGTCCGGAAATGCTTATAGGAGCATCTCGGGCATTGCTGAATACACTGTTAGACTGTTAGATAAAATGTACCTAACTGTAACTGGGAATTAAAGTACGACTTTTAAACTACCTAATTCCAGGGCTAGTAACCGGTTTTTGCAACCATATAAATAAACCGGTTTTTTTATCGTTCTTTCGTTTACTATTTCATGTTTAATAAGGCGATAAAATAATACGAAGTAATAACCTAAATACACTATGGAGTTCCACATAAAGAGTATAAAATAATTCTAAATATTTGGCTATTTCGGGGTTTTTTTAATTAACCGGTTACAAGCTTTGCCTAATTCACGTGTCACCTACATATATTTTTTGTTTTAAGCTCAAAATATAGTCTTCATGAAATGAAATATCTACCATTGTAAAAAGATAGTATTAACTCTTATTTAACCAGTCACCTTTGTCAGTGTGTCGTGCGTCTGCTGCGGCAGTCAAAATTAAACGTCAAAGATTATCCATGAAAACGTCTTCGGGGAGACTTTCCATCTCTGCCAGGATGCCATAAAATTAAAGTATCTCTAAGGCCGCGGCAACAAGTTTCTTACGCCTCTGGTGTTAGAAAATGTTAATAGGCTTAGGTATACGTCTATAATAATAAGGACCTGGGTGGCCCAACGTCGCTCGAGTGAAAATGGCTAAAACCGAGCGTTTTCACATATGACACCTGTCTAGATCGATTTATCGCCCCCGTAAACCGCTACATTCCAAATTTCGTCCAAATCGTTAGCCATATATATAGCCATAGCCAAATAAAATAAACAGAGAAATATACAAGATTAGCGCGTTTAAAGTATAAGATAAAAAAAAACTTAATACTTATGTTTAGGCGTGAAATTTCCGCCACCTTTTATACCTTGAGGTTAAGCTAAGCAAGCAAATAAAGGCGGCATTCCTTGGACTCCCGGATTAAACAGAAGGAATACACCTCACAAAAGTTTCAAGGCCGAAAGATTAAGGCGAGTTGTTGATTTTTCGCCTGACAGATAATCTCAGCTTAAATTTCCTTGGCCTGAAGCTTGGCTTGGCATTAATATTACTTTTCATTTATTTTATTATACTGACAGTAATTTATTTATTCTTATATACGCAAATGACCGACCTAACCACGAACAGATGGCCTGTTTATCCGATGGAGACTGGTCTTCGCCGCCTGACATTTTCAATACCAGAAAAGCTGCCCCTTTAAATAAGTAGCATTAATTTTAGGTACGTTATTGAGACAAAGTACTTAAATCTTTTGAATTCAAATGTTTGTATATATCAATCATTGGCCGATACTAACAGATTATGTCAAAATATAATGGAGCAAACTGACATTAGAAAATACGTTCCAATATGCTAATAACCATTGATCTATTATAAGTAAGGATTCACAATCAGCCGGAGAAAAATGGACCCGTCAAAACGGGTGCCCGAGCTGTTCGGGCACCCGTTTGGCCTTCGTTATAAAGAGGCGCTATTAGCATATTGGAACGTATTTTCTAATGTCAGTTTCCTTCATATATTTTGACATATTCTGTTAGGCACTGTTCGTCCATATGTTCGGGCACCCGTTTTGACGGGCCATTTTTCCCCGTCTGATTGTGAATCCTTACTTATAATAGATCAATGCAGTGCGTCTTAGAACAAAGCAGCAAAAAAAAAACAGCGCTGTTGGCATAACAAAACAATTGAAAGGCGTACCAACAGCGATTCTGGTGGGCAGCCAAATAGGTCGCACTACGTAGGAGCGGCCAGTTTAGGCTTCGGCAAAAAAACTAGAACCCTCGTGGTTTGACCTTATTCCTCTATAGAAGTACTTTCGAAGAATATTATTCCAAGATCCAAGATTCACGACAAGTCTGCGCGGGCACGAAATATATAATGCGGGCCAACTATTCACTCACAATCTCCGGATGGAGGTGAGGCGAGTTGCGCGTGGGCTAGATTCAGGCGTGTGAGTACCGTGGCCATTCTGTATGTAGTACTATTAAATATTCTGTGACCATAACGGCGCGACGGGCAAGCGTCCAATGCAGCTAATTTATTAACCACAGATTAGCTCAGTTATTGGGCATAGTCTCCACAAAACATATTGATTGCACGTATAAATACGGATTGGCGAGCGAAATCACCGCGTGTATATGTAACACTTTAAATTAGCTAATTAGTCATACTGTACAATAGACTTGGAAATAATGTGTAACTGATTTGATTTATTGTTTGAACATGGCACGTTCAGCAATAAAACTGATCAGTGCCTTGACAACTGCGTAGGTAATAAAATATTTAACAAAATCCTCTTCAACCTCAAGGCTAAATATACCTCTATATTCGGGGCCTTTCACTAAGTAAGGATTTAAAAAAAATCCCTATACGAATGAAATGTTAGGTGTAAATTTAATATGAAATTACACGAAGGCACAATCAGGATCAAAAGGCTTACTCCCTTCATATAAGTCACGGGAAAACGTTTCAGAAACTGAAACCTGCATTAAAAATGCACCTCGCATCGCATGCAAATTCAGATTCAATCTAAAAACTCGAGCCGAAAATAAAGCCCGTATCACATCAACATTTCAACACTGTACCCTGCATTACGAACAAAATGAATAGCTAGTCAACTGGTGAATAGATGAAAAACTCTTTAGTGCCGTGCTACACTCACGGGACCTGCTAACGAACTATACCGCGTCCAACATTACTACAACCTTGGTGGCTAAGGCTGGTAGTATCCATGAGAGGTCATGTTATGGTGGAAAATTGTTCGGAACCATAATTATGTGCGGGTTTAACACCTGATGCTGGTAACGATGACAGCGATAGCTTGTCTTTATTTAAAACTTTTTTGAACACGAATCAATGATTTCAATTTAAACTGCTTTTATTCACGCCACACATGGAACCAAGTACATAGATAAGATCTTTTCATTTATGTGTAAATTATTAAAAAAAAAAAAAACCCTGGATTGCAATGAGACGCATTTTTTTTTCGTTTAACCTCTACCGATGAGACTGGCCAGCGAGAATTTTCAAAAGTACCTTATTACAATTTAGATGCTGGCCAGTTTTAAAACAAACTTAGTGTTTCCATTAAAAAAAAAAAACAACGCGACCGGTAGAGGTAAATGGCCGGTTTTAAACGGAGATCTTCACGTCAAAGCCATAAAGGTACGAGAGGCGACCGGTCGTAAACTCGGTCCCTGATTCAGCGTTGATGAGTCCACAAACAGAGATTACAAATATACAAACAAACACTTCTATATCGTAAAAGGCTATTGCTATTCGCAATACAGGTTAGGTTCCCAAGATTCTTGTGTATTGTGTCTCTACAATGTAGATAGATACGATTTAATTGGAAATCGGAAAATTGGCCGCGATAATTGATCGCGGTTTCAAATGCAAGGTTTATGATTTCTATCCTTTTTTAGTTTTTTTTTGATGAAAGTTGTTATCATTGGGTACAGGGGTAGCTTAGGGCTTAGGCCCTTTTCTGTAGCTTTAGCAAAATTGTAGGTATGTAACATATCATTCATTTATTTATATTACAGTAGAATTCAAAGAGATATTTACACTTTTGGACCGGATTTCCATATCCTTTTTAAACCGGAATATAATGGAAAGTGTAAATCATGGTTTCTCAACAAGCAACAAGCCCAAGCATTTTCTAAATTAAAAAACCGGCCAAGTGCGTGTCGGGCCACGCGCAAAATATAGGGATCCGAAGTTGACGATGCCCACAGTACCTTTCTAAGACTTATTAGCATCTAGCTAGCCTGTGGTATGACGTGCCCGCCCGACGCCCCTGCCGCTCGAGAAAAATCATTGGTTTTTTGATCATTTCATAAGTTGGTTGACTATGACTCGTAAGTTTGTACCTACAGCCTACTTAGCTGTGATAATTTTCCTTTCAACTACGTTATATATGCCATAACCGTGATTTTTTTCAGCCATCCAAATACCACCATTTAGCTGGCAGGGAGGGGGGGACACGTGACTCTAACAAAAAATAGCACTTTAAAGCTTAATATTTCACAGACGCATCACTTAATAAAAAAATGGTTTTAACAAACCTACAATATTTTTTAAGACCTATTCAACGATATGCCGCACCATGGGGTACGCAAGAAAAAAAAATTACATCCCCACTTTACGAGTAGGGGAGGTACCCTATAAAAAAATATATTTCAAAATTTTATTGTACGACTTTGTCAGCGTAACTAATATGTATATTCATGTTAAATTACAGCTTTCTAGAACTAAGCATCTCCGAGCAATAGTGCGAACAGACGGACGGACGGACGGACATGGCGAAACTATAAGGGTTCCTTGTGGACTTCGGAACCCTAAAAACGACCTTCTGCTATACCTATACTTAAGAGTTCAATTTCTGTTATTGCAATAGAGTATTACACCATTTTTTATGTGGTTTAAAATGATCCTTATGTCGGATTGAATCACAAGATTTTTTTATTTCGATTTTTTGAATGGGATAAACCTTAAAAAGTACTTTTAAATTTTCATTTTCAGTTTTCGCGCTTAAAAGCTAGCCGCCATGTTAACTTGGTCTGTGACGTCACTAGGACATTAAATAAGTACATAGTAACCAAACAAGTCAAAACGGTTACTTTAACGCTTTGTTTACAGTAGAAGTGACGTCACATCAGCTAACAATATGGCGCCTACCGTTTTGGGACAGATTAAAAAACAACATTTTATAAATGTAGTTATAAAATTATTTATGCATTTTTATGATTAAAAGGTCGTTGTTTTTGGTAGCATTTTTATATAATCTATCATAAATCAGTACTTCCCGATTTTTCCTTGAATGGTGTATAATATTTTGCCAGTTGCGGCTCCAGGTATAGGTATATTAACTCCATGGTGTAACCATCTCATTGGCGTCAACCGTACATACACGATGATACAGTAGTTGAAACACTTCAGCTGTTGCTGCAAAGGCAATTATAACTTAATCCGCGCGCCTTTTTAAATATGTCGTGATATACATATTTTTACAGACACGACTTCTTCTACAGACTTATTATTAGTACTTAGTATATTTACTAGAACGAATTCTACGCGAGTACTTATACGCTTGGATGGAACATGTTTGTTCATCGTCTACATTGCCGTCGCAAACCAATCGCAATTTGTTCTCTTCCCCACAGACTCTTCCTAAACGTACCCTAAACCGTTTTAGTAAGGTCCTCATTCGCTTGGGTTCAGCTAATGCATGCAGACCACGTGTCACACGCTGCAATGTCGAATGAAGTGCAACTGACCACTACGGAACGATTGTATTTGGTCTTTGTTGGAATTGTGGTGGGTATTTTGGAGTATTTCCCTGTATATGAGGATGTCATCTACATATGCGGATGTTAAACAGTGCAAGTGGCCAATGACCATAAGAAAAGTAAAGTAAACCTGGAATGACATCCTTCATACAAATCAGCGTATACGTCCGAAATAAGTGTAAAATGAGAAAAATAGATGTCGCCGTCGCCGTGGTGGCCTAGTGGTTTGACGTACCGCCTCTCATGCAGAGGGTCGGGGTTCAAATCCGGCCTCTGAAATTAATTATGGGCGAAATTCAATTTGAATTTACCACTGAGCTTTTCGGTGAAGGAAAACATCGTGAGGAAAACTGCACGCATCTGCGAAGTAATTCAAGGATGTGTGTGAAGTCCCCAATCCGCACTGGGCCCGCGTGGAACTATAGCCCAACCCTCTCGTGATGAGAGGAGGCCTGTGCCCAGCAGTGGGCCGTAAATAGGCTGTAGTAGCAGTAGTAGCAGCAGCAGCAGCAGTAGCAGCAGCAGCAGCAGCAGCAGCAGTAGTAGTGGTAGTAGTAGAAGTAGTAGTAGTAGTAGTAGAAGTAGTAGAAGTAGTAGTAGTAGTAGTAGCAGTAGTAGCAGTAGTAGTAGTAGTATTAGTAGTAGTAGTAGCAGTAGTAGAAGTCGCTGTGCCTGTATGAAAATTTGAAGCGCCCCCTTGGATGATCACATACAGGCCTTTACTGATATACGCCGCAATGTAAGGAGTAAGGAGATTGTCAGTCTATCCTTACTTCCTTACTAATATTATAAAGGCGAAAGTTTGTTTGGATGGATGTATGGATGGATGTTTGTTCCTCTTTCACGCAAAAACTACTAAACGGATTTTAATGAAACTTTACAGTAATGTAGCTTATAGATCAGAATAACACATAGGCTACTTTTTATCCTGGAAAAACGTATAGTTCCCGCGGGAACGCGATAACCGAATTCCACGCGGGCGAAGTCGCGGGCAGAAGCTAGTATATTATAATTACCAAGTCACTGAGTTGACACGCATATCTTGCTGAAAATTGTTGTTTTACATTTGTCCATTTAGAAACAAAATAAGTTCAACTTGTCGATCGTAAATATTCTGCCATAAAATTATTTAACCAATTATTTAATAATAATAATAAATAAACTAATTCATTGATTTGTTGTGTTCCTATTTAAAAGTAGGTACTTATTACGTAATTTTCTTCCGTAATCTCACAGCTTTGTCTACCAGTGCTGTAATCAAAACACATTTTATTAAATTTAAAAGTTAAGAATATTCCTCGTAACATTAGACGTGATCCAAGCACAACGTCGATCACTTTCTCAACTTCCGATCTTGCAAATGAAAAGACATCACTGTTTAACTTAAAACAGGGTTGCTTTCTGAACCACCCTTTCCACGATGTAGGTTATGTTGGAAGTAACTGCAGAATCCTTACTAATATTATACATGTGAAAGTGTGTTTGTTACGTCGCGTCGAAACGACTTTAGACTTTATAGGATGCTTTTAATCCGATATCTGCGAACGGGTTTTCCACGGGTCAAACCAGTTTTTCAGCTATATCTACAAGGTGCTAACAAATTAGTCAAGGATATTTTAAGAGATAATAAATTACATTAAAACAATTAACTTTTAACTATAATTAAGTAAAAAAAAAAAAAAAACGGCGGGAAAACGGCAGGTTCTTAAACAGGGTGTTTTAACGTAGCAAATTTGTTTCCTATTTTTCTCCAAAAAAACATAACAAAACCAATGATGTTTCATACTTAAATGTACTTCGAAAGCCGAGTACTATCAGCTGTAAAAATATCCGTGACTAATTTGTTAGCACCTTATATTTACTACTACTACTACTACTACTACAGCCTATTTACGGCCTACTGCTGAGCACAGGCCTCCTCTCATATCTATCTCTCTCTCTCTATTTGTATAGCATCATTTGGTACGCAAATTCTAAGTCTACGCAGAACGAAGTCGAGGGCACCGGCTAGTATCGCATATGTGTGCATCTTTTTGCGTTGCGCTGGGAAGCGAAGGCATGTACAATGTACACGACACAACCAGTGCGCGTGATCTCTTGCGCCGTCGACACAAAGTCTATTATTACTCAATCCGCGCGCAATATTCATTTTGTCGAACTGTAGGGTAGTTTGACATTGATGGATGGCTTAAAAAGGCGATGCATGCTGCAGTCGGGATTTGTTGGGGTTTCTGGATGCATGCGAAATTGTTTTACGGACATGAAACTACAGAGGGGTAGTTAGAATAAAAGGTCGTCGATTTGTATGCGAATGGGTCCATACATACTGGGATTACATACATACATAATATCACGCCTTTTTCCCATAGGGGAAGGCAAAGACCTCTTCCTTCCATGTGCTATGACTCTTACATACTTCTCTCGCTTCTTCAACTTTCATCCCGTTCCGCATACATGCTCGTCGGCTTAGAGTACTTTTGACCTGGCCTTTAATCAGATTGTCCTGAATTTGATCCAAGAACATTCGCCTCGGTCTTCCTCATCCAAGAACTCCGTTCACACAGGCCACATAAATATTTTTGATCTTCTTCTTCATCTATATAGACGAACGAACATGAGTTTCTATAGACACGCGGCAGCTTGTCCAGTCAAAGTTCAAAGAAAGAGGAATTAGCGACGCAGCGCCGTGTAATAAGTACCTATTACCATTTCGAGCCATTTCGAGCTACTTATGACCCTTTCACAACTCGATAAGTACCTATTTAACTTCCATTTAAGGCCCTTCCCTGACCCAGCATCGTCAAATTGCTCATTTAAGATCATACTTTTCTAAGAAATGTTAAAAGTTAAAAATATGAAAAAAACATATGTTATATTTGATTATATCATCCTTACATTGACAGCTTTCGATACACGTTTCACGAAACTTCGCTCGATACAATTTAATTCCAAAGTAACCTCTAACTCGACCCGCTAATCCAACTTTACTCCAGTTTATTATATCAAACAGTGTAAAACTAATTATAACACAAAAAATATCCATATTATATGCATACATCGACAGCTTTATAAATGCCATTTTTTTAGACGGTATTTTTATAGAAATTAAAACGTGTTAAAAAGTAACTAAATCGGGCGTTCTGTGCGTAGCGCTTTCTCTTTCACTCGTCCCACGAGTGACAGTGACGGCTGAGCTGGGTCTATGAACCGCCATAGGCCCGGTTCCTATATCCACGAAACGCCTCGTTTTGCCTACTGACGGTTGATTTTTGACATTTGTTCCATAGAGAATCTGTCAAATTTTAACCGTCCGTAGGCAAAACGAGGCGTTGTTTGGATATAGGAACCGGGCGTTAATGGTAATTTAACAACCTTTGTCAGATCAAAGTCAGGTCGCAATATAAACATAAATTAATTCAACCTCTGGTGAAACTAGCAGTGGCATATAAAAACTCATTTATAATGTTTATTACAATTTATAATAAACTGCCAGATATGTTTAAGGATAAGGAATTATATATATTTAAGAATATGACATATAAATGGTTAAAACAGAAATGTTTTTATAGTCTCAATGAATATTTTAATGAATAAGTAAATTGTAATATAATTCTATATGTTCATGACAAATTTGTATGCCTGTCTATAGGTAAATTGTGGTGATACTATTTAGTTATTAAGATCTTTGTACACCCACTCTTGACAAATAAATTTCATTCATTCATTGAATTTAATACGAGACTTGTCTAACTCATTTTGACACACTTAGATAGAAGCAAAGCGAAAATATTTTTATTCTAAATATCAAAACTCCGTAACTCAATATTAAAATACTTCCCCAGTAAATTCTAACTTAAACAATAGTGCAAGTTGAAAAATATTATTAAACTCCGGCGCAGAAAGTTTCCGAAATGGATTCGGAATTCCAACGTCTTTGAAGACATCTTGGAAATCGTAAGCTTTGAAATTTATTAATTCAGCTTATGACTTCACTTCTGTTTCGTTTCAGCCGTATTTTATTATCCCGCTAATATTATCAATGTAAAAGTTTTTATGTGTGTTACTCAATCACGCTAAATCGTGTAAATGAGTTTAGGTAGACAGTTTAGAAGGATTATGGGTTAAAGTTGAAGACTTTTTATCTCGATAAAAATGGGAAATATCATTTAAAAAACTAAGTTACGACTTACGATCCTTACGATAGATATTTTCATGTCGTAGGAACGCTTGGAGCCGATCCACAGCTGCAGATCTAAAGACTATGTCTGTCGTGGTCCAAAGCTAAGCGCGTCCATGGACATAGCGCGATGGAGGACTGCCAAATGTGGACGCCCTCTTCCCCACTTTAGGGGTCACAGGAGTTCACAGGACGTTAAGTCACGATACATTTTTTTGTCACCTTAAGTTCTTGATGATAATGATGAATTTGAAAGCCCTTATTTAAGCCACGGCTTTAAAATTTATCAAATTAAAAACACATACAAGCTCGGTTGTTTGCAATGCTTAGCCCTCGAATCCGCCAACGCCATCTGTCGGAATATCCGTCAACTTACCGCTGTTTCTGTCGAGTGCGCGAGTCACTTACCTGCAAAAAGATGGGTTATTAAGTGGCGGTTTTCGACAAGAGTAAAGAAAGCATTTTTAAAATAGGGTTGCCAGCATTTTAAATGTAACAGAACTTGTCAATTTTTTGGTTTTACAATCCAATTCGTTTTTGATAAGAAAAATTGAGAAACCATTTTATACTAAACACAGAAATATTATTATTTTGTGATACTAAATGTATGTAAATGTTGTAACTCTCTACAACACGTACAATATTGTATCGTAGTGTTGTAACGCCAATTAGCTGCTCTATAAACAAAAAGCTTTATTTTCAGTCAAAAAATATGTACTTACAGTGGACATTTTTACATAATAACTCAAGTTAAGTTCAAGAGTTCGAAGACACGTTCTATATTGCTCGTGCTGTATTGTACATAACCAAATGACCTTTTTTAATACACATGCTCAAAAGTAAACATTTCGATTCGATACCTGTTTAACGTACCAAAAGTTAGTCATTTTCGAACGAGCCTTTTTTGTTTTTAGACAACTAGTGAGCGTGCCTAAAGTTGTTTTTTACGAACTAGTGCGTAGTTTTGCGAGCTTCATTCTGTTCGTTTATTTCTTTATTATTTTTTTTCGCAAATGTATTAAAAAATGTCGTTTGATACACGTGCGAAATTGTCATTTTCACTCGTCCCTAGGGTTAACGCTCACTTTCGCTCGTGCCAATATAACTAATAGGGAAGGACTCGTGATACAATGACAAACTTTTCGCAATTGCAATAAAATATACTATTTTCCTTCAGGACAGAAGCTGAGAACGATATATTGACAAATAGTAGATACTTATAATTAAGTAGTCCCGAAATGTAACAGACATATATACACGGAATATTTTTCCCTGTAATAAAGTCAGTAAAATACATAGCTACGTGGCAAATAGCCTTTGCCATTTCTGTTTTCACGATGACTGAGCGAGGAAGCATTTCACGGAAAACTTTCGAACAAATATTTGTTCGGAAATGCAATGGGGAAATGGCTCACCATTCGATTTATTGTACGGCTTCAGTAGAACAGCTATCGATGATGTATCGGCATTCAGGTCAGTAAATTAATAGCAGAGACTACATTACGGCGTACATCGGAAATAGCCAGGGCGCTTCAACTTTTCATACTTCGCCTGTACCTACAGCGCCATCTAGATGTTGCTCATGGAGTTCAAATTTATATGCAGGCTACCTAGGCAGCGACATCTATTATCGCATTTAACACTTATTTCGGACGTGCGCTGATTTGTTTGAAGGTTGTCCTTCTAATGTTAATAGGTATATCACCTCGACTGCCCTGTCGTAAAATTTTGGAATGCGTGCAGCATGCTGGACACAGAACGGTGTTATTTTAATAGAAAATGTGTAGGAAGTTATTTATTGATTTTAATTTGTCACTAATTTATTAATTTTTTTTAATTTCAATACAATTCAATTTTGCTATTTCTTCCTACTAACATACCTTTAAGGTAACATGTATTTGTAACTAACCTTTATATGGACTTATATCCGAAATAAATTATTTATTTATTTATTTAAACTTTTTGCACAAGAAAACAAATATGTACAAATGGCGAGCTTAATGCCCAATGGCATTCTTTAACAGTCAACCATTATTATTATTATATTTAAGTCTTAAGTCATGTTAATCTGTCATGCTATTTCGTGACGTTTGGGTATAGTTACTAACGGAGAGTCAATTCAATTAAATACAAGCCATTTCCTTCGATAGAATAATTTAAATCTTCCGAATCCTTCTTTTGTAATCCGAAACCAAATTTAAAAATAGACTTGGATATATTTATTTAAATTCGGTATGGTAGTTTATTTGAAAAGCTTCAAATTTCAATAGCTTTTGCAAAATACAAACCCATGTCACGTAGGTATGCACTTAAAAAGAGAATTATGACGTTGTACTCGCCTTTACCCACAACAGCACTTAAAAACTAACGAAGTCGGAATTCCCGGAAAATAATTAGTGACCGCCGCCGCTGCAGGCACCGTAATATCAAATAATAGTTAAAACCACGCAACGCCACCGAAATAAACATTAAAAACACATCAGAAGTAACTCTGCATTTTGTTAAAAATATACTTCATTAAAACGAGTAAGAAAAATTGTAGCAAAAAAGCTCATGTGTTAGATTATTGCGAAAACCATTTCTCTTTTGGGTTTTCTCATGAATAGGTATTTACTCACGATGGCGACGTCTTCAGCATGAGTGAATCCTAAAATGCGACATGGTTTGTCAACCAAATCAACGGAACCCACCACAAAAGGTGAAAACACGTGACATTCCCGTAAAAGCATTTCCGCGCACGTCGCCATTTGTGTGACGTGTGTCAGAACGCCATGATTAGATTTGACTTGCAGAGTTTCGACACAAATCGTTTTAAATTTGCACTGAAATTGCAAATCCAATTTGTGTTCGCAAAACATTTGTAATGCTATGCATAAACAAAACGCTCTTTGTTTGTTTGGGGTAGTTCCGATGTTGTTATAAAAGGCAATCCATTTTGGCGTCCATGCGGTACGCGGGTGGAGTGGTCCGTTTCAAAATATAAAATATCATTGAAATATATTCGTTTAACCGCAAACAAATGGGCGAAAACAATTCCGGAGATAATGGAGTTTAATGGCTATTAAATACATTCATTAATCATGGAATGTTAATCCTCTTAAAAACGTCGAACGTTAACGAAACATTCAACATCAACGAGTGCGGACTTGCTCTGCGGAGTTAGGGTCGGTTTCGCTTTGCCGTTCTTGGATTCTATTTGATGAATGCTCGGCCTCGATGCGAAGCAATTTCTTCCATTCATCTGGTAAAATATTACGCCTCCCGACTAATGAATTCATTTCAATAGAGGTTGCCGGATCGATATGACGGATAGTGGGTAATCCGCCGAGCGTCGACTAATGAATGTCTTTGGATGTAACAATTGGATGAAGTTGGATGGGACTCGTTGGCAGCGGAAATTGAGAGCGTCTGTCTCGGTGAGCACTCGAACGCAAATGTGCTCATGTGGAACGCGAATCGTGGAACGTAAGGACCAAAGTCTTCGGCGAAATTTAATACCAAATTTGGAATCAATTTAATTACCACTTATTAAAAAAAATCTTTATTTTATTTCCACAAGCTATGTAGGTAACAGGGCAAGGCCTTTTACAGATAGGAGAAAAGAGGTGCGAAATTAAATTTTCACCAACAACCAGTACTGTTTTCTTTTCACAATAAAAAGCCCAAATTGTTCCCGTAAATCAGCAAAGCGGGCTGCATAAGAAAATGCACCGCAGCTAACTCTCCTTAAGGTAGGTGCAAACAAGCTGCAGCCTGCAACGTGCGCAAAAATTTAAAGATTTAAAACTTCGTCAAAAAAGATACTTGGCAAAAATAAAAACTTTTGAAAAATTATCCAGTATTCTTTTCCAAGCTAACCAGAGCTGGCCGAGTTTCAAACCGAGGCCTAAATTGGCTGAGCTATGTGAAGTAAACCACTTGACATTTCACAAAAAAAAAAAACAATTATAAAACGTTATATACGCCACCGAAATGTAAAAACTCTAATCTCACTTCGTGCGTTCCACCTTTACAGGTGCAGTCCACAAAATATAGATGGCGCTAGCGGCTAGTAAATAGCAGCGAGTCGGAAGAGCGTCCAAATTTGTCGCCCCGCTGCTATCTGCACCGGCAGCTAATGTTTACGGCGTGGAAACAACGTATGTCCCTTTCGCACCCATAATTATGATAGAAAGGGACAATGCTATAATACAAAGGTGAACGCCGTTGGTTGTTAATTTATGAATAAAAATAACTAGCCGTTTGCTCGCGACTTCGTCCCGCGCAGACTTAGAATTTGCGTACCCAATGATACTATAGGTACATATAGATGGTTTAGTTATAGAATTATTGAATAAACTGGTTTGACCCGTAGAAAACCCGTTGCCGTGGAAATATGGGGATAAAATATGTTATTCCCAGGGTCTGAAACTATCTCCATACCAAATTTCATCTAAATTGGTCCAGTCGTTGCGATGTGAAGGAAGGACAAACAAACTTTCGCATTTATAATATTAGTAAGGATTTCAAAATAGGTCAGTATTAGCCAATATTACTCTGACCTATATCTGACTTCTGAAGCTGGTAACAGCGGTAAGTGTTTCAACCCTCGGTATTACAACAGAGCCTTAATAGCACCGCAGTAAACCATCTTAATCCGGTTCGACGGATTGACACAACTTGGCAAGTACACAGAAATTTATTAATTAATTCATACATTCATTCATAAGAGGGTCGAAAGTCTGTACATGGGATATATTCGAAAAAAAAGTTGGCTAGGGATACTAAGAATCGATAACAGAACACATCGCAACAGGTTTTAGATTTTTTGTCTGTTTATCTGTTTGTATGTTTATCTATTTGTCTGTTTATTTGACCGCGCATCACGTGGAAAACTACTGTACCGATTTTGATGAAATTTGGTATGAAGATAGTTGCAGTCCCGAGAAAGGATATAGGTTACTTTTTATCCCGAAACAAAAGGCGTAGTTCCCGCGGGAACGCAACAACCTAGTTAAAAATAGTTTTCTAAACATGTGTACCTAAATCATTATTTAAAGTATCTACTCCATTTCTGTGCTAACAACAAATACCTACTCAACTCAGGAAAATAATGGAAAAATAGAAAACTGTAGGTACATTATCTTAAGACTTTCAAACGAGTTATGTGCTTACATTTATTTATTTACACAAGCGATCTTTGGGGATCGGATTTGGGGCGACACAAGGGATTTCGACGCAGTTCAGAATTCGTGGGATTAAGGGGACAAATCGATCTAGCTGGCACTCGTAGGTATATTATGGGGTAACTCATTTTCCGTCATTTTCACACGAGCAAATCTCTGTCAACCAGGTTCTTAATAGCTCATTGAGATAAAGGTGCCACAAGCTGGCACCATTAGAATCTCACACCGTTCGGTTCCACAGGTGTTTTCCTTCCTAGAACACTGAAACTGTAAATCGAGCTGCTTACGCACGTTTTTCCAATAGGTTTTTTCAACACGTTTTTCAAAAGGGAGTGAAAAGGCTCGCGCGAGTAATGCTTGAATAGCCGTGGTGGCCTAGTGGTTCGACCTACCGCCTCTCATGCCGAGGGTCGGGGGTTCGATTCCGGCTCGCACCTCTAAGTTTACTTACGTGCGAAATTGAATTTGAATTTACCACTGAGCTTTTCGGTGAAGGTAAACATCGTGAGGAAACCTGCACACATCTGCGAAGTAATTCAAAGATGTGTGTGAAGTCTTAAATCCGCACTGGGCCCGCGTGGGGACTATAGCCCAAACCCTCTCGTGCCTGTGCCCAGCAGTGGGACGCAAATAGACTGTAGTAGTAGTAGTAGTAGAGTAATGCTTGGTGTAGCAAGCGCCTATAGGCGAACGGTGACCACTTACCATCAAAAGGGCTCTATGCTTGTTTACCACTCTTAGAGGTACCTATAAATTAAATGTTTTTTCGCTCTCGTGTAAAGTTCAAAATTGAGATTTTTTTTTGTGGCGTAGAGAAGCCGAGTAGTAAATGGTGCACTGAAAATGCACTCTAAAATGTACGCGCATTCACCCGCAAGGCGGGAATATTCATGGTTATTTGATGACGCTGGATTTTTCAGGCCGTCAGGGTACTTTTATAAGTGCTCGTTGACGTATTGTAGTATTGACGGGGATGAGGTGGTGGTGTTGAATGTGGCTGATTATCGAGTAGACCCTATAAAACTTTAAGTAGGGAAAAAAATAAAATTTTCATTCGGTTGTGAAGTTAGTCTCTGTTGAATGTCTATCTGTTGAATGCTCGTGCTATCCATCTGATACGAACTAAAATGTAATTTGTGATTTAGTTAAGTACCTAAGCCAACACAGACAAGCTTTAAACTATTTCATAAAATGTTCAAGTATTTTAGTTATTTTTAAGTAGTTTTAATACTTGTTTAGTATATTATTATTATTATTTTTTAAGAAAATCCCCCATCTTTTTTATTTCTCATAAAAGAAAATATCAGGCCCCTTTAGAATTTGTTTTGATTTGAGTTACTAAACGTTAGCCTTGGTAAATAGCGAAAACTTCCTTAATTCTCCTTCCTTTCATGTGTCGCAAATAACACGCCTTTAAAAAATAAGCGAGAAAACCTTATTCTGAACATTATTCAAGTTAAAATTCACATTGTCTTCATTTAATACCTGTACATGGAAAATTACCCCCCCCCCCCCTCACACACACACAGACGTCGGACATCAGAGAAGAGCGGACAAAATTTCAAACCGCTGGACCGATTTCCTCCAAAGAAAATTCTCGACCGATCATCGATTCATCTGTTGTGGAGAAGACACTCGAATATACTACACTCGTCAAAATTATAACCCCCCCTCTTTTATGACAGGCATATTAAAATGGGGGCCATCGCGTGTGAATTTGCCACTAGAGGCGCTAGTGTCGCGTAAGGTCCAATAACATTCACTTTTCACTGGTTTTGGCGGGCTTCGTGACATAAATGGTAATTTCTTTAATTAACTTGTTGAAAAGTGATCTCCTTCGTGAAATTATCGGAAATATGGATTATTTGGCGATCAATGTAGGCTTTGAAAAAAAATGAAAAAAATCCGAACGAAACGGAACTGCACAACATTGCGGCATAGCTACTCGATATAATGATAGTTATTTATAAGTAATAAACTTAATGAGATTCAAGATTTAAATATTTGTTTCGGCGCCGATCTTATAGTCGCCTTTGACAGCTATGCCTCTGGACCTTAGTCAACAGTGGCGCCAACTGGTGAGCAAAGAAACGAAGTCCCCATTGGAACAAAACGAACAGTTTCTAACATCTTCCAACCTATATTCCGATATGAAATATGTAACGCGCGAGTCTGGCATACGAACTCTTACTCTCATATTCAAGACTTATCCTGCACCTTCCTTAGTTTATTGGCTTATAAGGGATCACATACATAAGTCGCTCTCGCATTTCTTTTGCTATTTTAGCACTGGCTGGCGAGTTAAAAATTCCGGGTTGCCAGCATCATTTTTTTTCTGTTGATGATATATCAGCGAGGCCAGTTCTGTTTTATACATAAGGATTCACAATCTGCCGGAGAAAAATGGCCCCGTCAAAACGGGTACCCGAACAGCTCGGGCACCCGTTTGGCCTTCGTTATAAAGAGGCGTTAGTAGCATATTGGAACGTATTTTCTAATGTCAGTTTGCTCCATATATTTTGACGTCCATATTTTATTACATATTATAGGTCAATGGTTTTATAATGTGATTAATGTGTGTGTATGTTGTTAATTGAAATTAACGTATAGAGTATCTAGATTCGGATATTTCGTCGATACTACGAGTAGTATTTCAAATTAACTGCGATTTCCTATTTATCTTTAACAGTCATACGAGTATCTCAATCTTCTTATCAGGGACGATTTAAAATTCAATAATAAAAAAAATAACTCGCTCGATATCTGGTCGGTGTCCAAATAGGTCGTATCGCCTTTGTCGGCCGTTCGAGATGATTTATTCGCCTGCAGAACTTGTAGTGGGGGAGATCAAGAGAAGATTTGTAAACATGCTTGAGCGCGTCAGATTAACATATGAGACTTGCATCCACTTAAAGTACCTTCGCCACTTCCCAGCCCTTTATTATCCAATGAAGTGTCCAGCGAGTAGCGTAGTAACATTACTCTGCGGCACCTAAGAATCATCAGTATTTTAAATAGGAGTGTCCTTTAACGCATTCACTGCCACTTCTGTTTTACGAACTTTCGCCAGGTGCCACATCTGTCATTAAGGGAACATTGCAACGCACATGTGCGTTCAAGGCACTGCGGGAAAGTCAGCAAAACGCATATATGCGTCGGTGGCAGTGAATGCGTTAACATCTGTAGTACTTACGTAGAGTATTTTCTCCCCGACTCGTTCATACGGAAATCTCTACCATGAAAACAGGCATGGTTCTCTATTTCAGAGATCAGAGATAAGTGGAGCATATACACTTTAAATATTTGACGCCCTCAAGTTTATCTTGTTTTAGAAACAGTATCTTTTTTTTTCGAAAATTTGACAACGCTCCATTCTTTTTTTTCATGTAACCCTTTCTTTAGCTTTGGGGACTATAGCCCAAACCCTCTTGTGATGAGAGGAGGCCTGTGCCTAGCAGTGGGCCGTAAATAGGCTGTAGTAGTAGTAGTAGTAGTAGTTTTCTTTAGCTAATCCCCTATTGACTCGACATTTCGCATCGTTGGCTCCCCTACTAGAGGGGTGCACTCGGTATGCGATTATTGGACGAGTTGTATTGGAATGCCGGCGATAGAGCGGACATTCGCACTGTTATGACCTATTGTAGGCCTAGTCAGAAAACTGACATTTGCAGTTTCAGTACGACCATTCGTCTGATTGGCCATTTAAGAGGTACAGTAGTTTGATTTTAAGTTAGTACTGTAACTCCCGTTTGCACCAAACCGCTGATCTCGACTTAACCTCCTAACCCAGGATTAATTGTATCAGCTTAACTCGAGTTATAAGGTAACCTGAGTTTAGGAGTCGTTGGTGAAAATAGGCCTAAAGTAATTTGAATAGAGGCACTCACTTACAGAAATGATAAATCAGAGATATCTTCTCTAATATATAAAATTCTCGTGTCACAGTGTTTGTAACCAAACTCCTCCGAAACGGCTCGACCGATTCTCATGAAATTTGGACTGTATGTTCAGCCGGTCTGAGAATAGGACGTAAGCTATTTTTCATACCAAAAAAAAAATCTAAGGCGTCAGCTAGTACTTGTATAAAAGTCGTGGTTAATATTCCAACAACAAATTAAAAACTTTTCAATTTCTTGTTGAAATATTATTATTTCTTACTAGTCCTAACTTCGACTAGCTGAAAATCGTGCAAACTTCCCGCACAAAAACATAACCTCTTAACTTTGAAGTATGAGCAAGTAGCAAAATGGCGTCGCTTCACGCGACCACGTGTACCTACATGCCAAGTCATTATTACCTATTATAATGAGCCGTTCGGGACATAAAATGTACCTACTGGGCATCTACTGGGCTATGAGTTCGCAATTTGTTCATATTTCAATTTGAAATTAGAATGCAGTGTTTTTTTCATTTATTCGAGCATTTTGTGTTGTTTTTAACCAGCTTCTTGCTATATTGTTGATTTCAAAAAGCTGCTTTGAAAACGATTTAATCAGCCGACTTGTTTATAAATTTAGTTATAATTCGCATAAATATAAGAACTTAATAGTAGTTTATATATCTGCTACATAATAAAGGTCCTTAAAACAGGAGTGGGGTTTTATAATAATATCGCACGAGTGTTTTAAGGCCTAATTATGTACAGCTGCATACACAACTTTATCTACACTCATTTTATAAATCCTCTAAGGTGCTTCAAAATCGGCCAACAATGGCGGCAATACGAATACATCAATGTCTCACATTCGATTTTCAAAAAGTATAGACTAAATATAGCCAACATTTGAATTTGGAACAAACTTTTGCTCTGTCTGACTGAAGAATATAGGCGGGCATTGCTGTTCGAAGATGTTCGAAATTTGAATGCTATTAAACCATCGAATTTGATGGTCTAATTAATACAGCTATTAGAACATTTTCAAGAATAAGAAATCTTTTCTAACTAAACAGTTTATCTTAATGCTGGTCATAATTTGCAGTTTTTGACACATCATAGAGGGTTTATGATATGAGTGTAGATAAATATAATAATATGCAACTCTTATCTAACAGACTCTAATATGTATCCTGAATTCTTCAAATCATATTGTAACACATTCATACATGGTAAATCACGGCAATTCATTTGTTACTACACGTATTATCATGTAGATTGGAAGTTGTTTGCGCACCCACGATCCGGGGCGAAGGACCATAAAACATGGCCGCTCATATTCGTGATCGAACGCCGCCATCCATCGGCGGGTCACTTTTATAAGCTACGCTATCGGTGTTGCAATATTACCCTTAACTCGAATACATTTTGCCAAAAAAAATATACTAAAATGAACAGAATGAATGGAAAACGATATTTTGTCGGTATTAATTAACTAATGATAATTAACTATTTTTTTATCCGTTTACTTAAGAACGCATATTATATATCAATCATACTTTTTATTAAAAATGCCAGCCTTCAGTTACGCAACTCGAGCAAATTTCGGTGTTGCCGTAAGTGAACATAAAAACCGGCCTTGAAGCGAGTTAAACTCGCGTGGAGAGGGTTCTGACCCCTGATTATTTTCAATGACGTCATTTAAAAACCGTTTCACAGTATAAGCTCTTTTATATGATAGATTTCAAGTACCATGGACTTATTAATAATTTTCCTGTAAAAATAGGTCAATAACAGTCTTCCGTATTTTTCCAAAATTTTAGGTCCAGTGGTTTCGGAGATAAGGGGGGGATGGTCATTTTTCGCCTATTTTCTTAAATAACTCGAAAAGTATTGACCAAAAAGAAATGAAAAATATATATTTGAAATCCTCATAAGAAGGACTTTCATTTCATATGTCACACGATATAGTTTGAAAAACTTCATTAATATTTCTTCAAATTTAGCCCCCAAAAATAGGCTCTATGTTTAAAATTCATTTATTTTCGTTACACGTCCATCTTTGGGTCACAAACTTACATAACCATACCAAATTTCAACTTAATCGGTCCAGTAATTTCGGAGAAAATCGTCTGTGACAGACAGACAGACACACGAGTGATCCTATAAGGGTTCCGTTTTTACCTCTTGAGGTTCGGTACCCTAAAAACACGCGCAAATTTTGATCGAAGCGCGGCGGTATTGTAGGGAGGTATTTTGTCGCATTGTCTGTGAAGATAAATTAATGTATTGTTAAATTAATTAAATATAATTCTGTGATGACATTCGTAGCCGACGGCGGGCGATGGTTGATAATTATTGGGACATTACATTTAATATGAATTAATCCTAGAAAGAGAATTTCACGATAACGTCTCCATTTGTACGGAATCAACATTACCATTATTTACAAATTTCAAATGATCATAAAGATAATTTTATTAAACTTAGACATTAAACGACGCTTTAGAGCAGTCGATAACTAGTAAAAGAAAACAAATTATTTACTTACTTACTATGAAAACAATTTCTTGCTTTGATATCCAGTACAAACCTAGTACCTATACACCAAAGCCAATATTTCAAGTCAATTCAAGTTTCAAAGAACGTATTTCAGTAAAGCGATTTCGTAAGGTTTCATGGCGTTCGTGGAAAATGTAATACCCAGTTCTGGAAATAGATCATCTAAAAATACCTAGACACGTCGTTCGTTTTAATTGTGGGCGGTGCGGTGTCGAGTGAAGCTAGCCATGTATTTTACACCTTCCTATGTATTCTTATACCATAGCCTGGTGTTAAATATATTGCACCAAATAGTGATGAAAGACGGACACTTTTAACGCCATGACTAGTACATACACTCGCGCGTTGCAATTGTAGGGACTTGATCACTTTCATTTGAAAATAATCTTTAAATTTAAAAAAAAAAATTTCGTTGATTTGTTTCTCCAACACGTAGCACGCCTAGGAAAATTGGATTATACCACCAAACAAACCCCGGACGCGGTCATTGTTAAGTCTAACAATACTTACTTATCTTTTAGTTGGAAAGCCGTTCGAAACAAAAGTGCCATTCTTTGTTTTGGAGTTACGTCAGATCGTGGACTGGAGAAAGGGTCGGTTTCCAAACAAAGTTAGCGAGCGCATACATCCGATCTATTTTACTGACGCAGCGTGCCGTCGATTGTGAATAAAAGAGAATAACGGTTACATTTGTCTTAAAATAGAAAACTACGCCACTAAGACATCGCTTATATTATTAAATATTTATTTTAGATCGTAGTCTCGATTTTAGGAACGTCTCGCAGTACAATTTTTATCTAATGTGAACAAGAAGGTTCTTTTCTGAAGAATAACAAAGAGTTTATGCAGAAAAACGACTCGAATTAGTCACAATAGCGTGTCCAACGTTGCAAATGACGTTCGTCGCGTGATGCACTCCGAATGCATTACTTACATTGGATTTATGCCCTCGCTGACCCAAAAATGCACCAACGAGATGGCTCGAGTGCTATTCGACGTAGGGAGTGCTGCGGATTAGGAATTCTAGCGAAATTCTCGACTTTCATGCAAGTAACGTAAATTATATGAGCTCTAGTAAAAAAAAATAGTGTTTTCGGAATGCAGGCTGTTAAACATAATGAACTCGGTAATAAACTAAGTAGCTGGAACATATCTGTAAGGTACCTTGATTAAACAAGAGTTAAACACAAAAAAAATACGACGAACTGTTAAATTTTTGATATTCAGGGAAACTTTTCCAATCTTTCATTACATAAAAAACTAAATAAAAACACAACACGCATCATTTCAGAATAGCTGAAATTATTAGGCTTATTTTTTGTTGTGTTTGAATGAAAATAAATATTTATTACGCGAAAGTGAAAAATTACAGTCTTATTTTTCTCCTCTCTAGTACACGCCTGCAAAGCAACAAAGCTTGTAGTATTAACTTATATTTTAAAGACAATAAATATCAGAGATTATTATTAATTTGATAAAATATGGTTTAAAGAAGCACGTAGCAGCAACCGAGCGTAGATAATAAATGGCGAGCACAAGGGCTAAACCACTAAGTTTCAAAATAATTAGTGCAATTAATTCTGCCGTTGGTACAGCGTGGCTTCCATTTTTCCATCGTCTAACTTCTATACAATTAGCACAACTAAGTTCTCTATGGGCGCAATAAAACTAACTTCATGGACTAGAGACGATCCAGTTTTATCTGGATTGGGAAAACAAGATGATTTCGTCCTCATACTTGACTAGCTCTTGCTCACGGCTTTGGTAATTTCAGCCCCTTAAAAGGAATAACCGGGATAAAAAGTAGCATAGGTTGCGCAAGCTGAATTATCTTGAAAAAATCGCCAACAGCAAAACGTTGATATTTAATTTAATCTTATACCGCTAAACCGATTTTCTTCAAACATAGCTTCTTAGACTCTCTATTAAATCAGCTATGCAACACAAAAAATTAAATCAAAATCAGTGTATCCGTTCCGGAGCTACAAGGCCACACAAATACACAAGTCAAACTTATAGCACCCGAATTTTCTACGGGGATTAAAAATGAAGCTTTTCACTTTTGACTTGGCCTTTTTCTCACTTTGAGTTCATCCACAGCCATGTTCGCAAAGATTTCCCAACAAAGCGTCCTAAAAGCATTTCATGAGATCCCCTTTTAAAATAATGCACTGATTAGAGCTGACGCCGGCGCGGTGCAATCAGGTGGACGCGGCGGTGCAGCCGGTGCAGAAGTTAACTAACGAGTCCTGGGAAATGTCTGATTGTCTGTCCATTGCATTTGTTTTTAGGGATAAAAGCATAGATATTTGTAATGCTGCAACCTGCAACGTAGTTATTCCGCGAGTCGTTTGCTTATGTTCGAGCAATAGGTTTTGGAATTTTGCGCGCTAAAATCGAACGCCAGACCTTTTCGAGCTGTCACCCCACTAGCTCGAAAAGGTTCCGTTCATTCATATACTTGTTATAGAAGGCTGCAAAGCCGTTATTCTCATCGAATCCATGTATTGAACAGAGCAAGCGAAGGGCAAGGAAACAACGAGTTACGGATTTTGATGGCGTTAAGTATGGATTTAGTACTTATGTTTTTTTTTTATTATTATAGACGGACAAACAGGCAGACGGCCCACCTAATGGAAAGTGGTTACCGCCGCCTATAGACATTTGTAACACTACAGGCGTCACCAATGCATTGCCGGTCCCGTAGATATTTAATGACACCCTTGTGTATAGGTAAAAAATATTATACGAAAAAGGCACAAAAGGCTACTTTTTACCCGACTGCGCCAGATAAGGGTTATGTTTTATCTCAAAATTGAAGTAGAATGCGCGCACAAGGCCGACAATATATTGCAATATGACGTTACAGTCACACTCTATTGGATAATGTGGACAATGTGAGGACGCCTGGCACGCAACAACAAATGACATCCTTTTGAGCCGGATACATCACAGGTAGTTTAATGGCTATGTGTTTTACAGAACACCTTTGAACGCTTAGCCACCTAAAGTTGCCTGCACTGCCGTGCCTAACACGGCACTTTGATCATGAATAAAATGTATAATGAATCGTTTTAGTTCTATTTTTATTACCCAACTAGAAGGAAGGTTATGTTTTTCGAGCGTATGTATGTATATTTCTTTAGCACGCTCTGTAGGCTAAATGGCTTGATGGACTTTAGCATGCGAGGTTTCGTTAGATTCGTCTTAATCGTGAGAGTGACACTGGTTATATCAAAATTGCAAAAAAAAAACAAACTGGCTGACTTTTGGAGGCATTTTGAACGTTTCCAGAAATGTTTTTATTTAGTTAAAGCCTATCGCGTGGGGTATCAAAATCAAGGGTTAAATGAACGGATTACAAAAATATATAATGTGACAACAAAAGTTTGTTTGCAGTCGGGTCTATATTTTTTTCAAAAATCGAGTTATTGGTTCACATGTTACGCTCACGTTATATTCACATGCCTGGCATGTCACTGATCACTTCATTCAAATATGAAAGCCTCGAAAAGGGTAAGCACCTGCTTACAGTGCTGTACCTGATTTGAATATGAAATAGACTCGTTTACCAACTTTTGGCACTCCACTTAGCAACAGGCATGTTTTTTTCAGTAAGGTGATCCGGCCATTGCATCTTTGCAGGGACAAATAACAGGGCGTAGTAGCCTAGGGTTTGACCTACCGCCTCTCATGCAGAGGGTCAGGGATTCAAACCCGACTCGCACATCTGAGTCTATTAAAGTGCAAAATTTAATTTTTTTACCACTGCGCTTTTCTGTGAAAGAAAACGTTATGAGGAAACCTGCACGCATCTGCGAAGAAGTTTAAAGATTGTTTGATGTCCCCAATACGCACACTGGGCCTAGTGAGGACTGCCCAATACTCTCATTAATGTACGAGTAAAAGATCATTTATCAGACTAAAACAAAGGTTATTAATCATTTCCATTTCCATTTAACAGGGTCTTTAAAACACAATTTATACCGCAACATTCATTGAATCCAGAAAACAGATAAATACTCCCCCTAAAATATAAATCAAAGAGCAAACTTAATAATTATACCGCAAGGCCGCCTTCGAGTATAAATACCTGGTATCTGAAATTTTAGCGCGGAATATACCGAGTACTAAATACTTGATATTAATGGTACTGCAGGTCACGAACCGAGAGCAATAAGGTTCTAACTGAGGATTTTCTAGTGTTGCAAATTAAGCCTAATGTGCATACAGTAAGTTCACGATTTAGGTAATAAAAATCGACAGTTGGAACGTTTTTATTTCCAGAGGGCGTGGTCTAAAGGTACAGCGTGGGCCAGTTCAGCGTATAAAATATGGCGGCCTATATTAGGTAGTTCTAGACTTTCGGGGAATTGTCCTAGGAGATAGTGGCAATTTGGGGTTACAATTAGTAGATTCTAGAGAATATTTACAACAACATGTCACGTAATTTTAATCTACAAGAAGAGCAAAGCTGGATCGCCCAGGTGCTACGTATAAATGACTTATTCTATTTAAGTAAATGGCAATAAACTTTATGATTTAAAGAACTATTAGCAGTTAACACACTGATTTATGGAGTTTCAAAAGCTTTATGTAAAAATAATCCATTATCTAGTGAAATAACAGCCCGAAACAAGTTTTTATTATATCAACTTCAAATATTTTTGTAATGACATCTTTACTTTCATCAGAAATGAGGATATCCGCAGTAGAACTAGGGTCACCGACATAGCCCGAAGAATTGCGAACCTTAAGTGGCAGTGGGCGGGGCACATTGCTCGCAGGACTGATGGCCGATGGGGCAAGAAAGTTCTGGAGTGGCGTCCGCGAACCGGTAGACGAGCTGTCGGTAGGCCTCCAACAAGATGGAGTGACGACCTTGTAAAGGTCGCGGGAACGCGGTGGATGCGAGTGGCACAGGACCGGTCTGAGTGGCGCGCCTTGGGGGAGGCCTATGTCCAGCAGTGGACGTCTGTCGGCTGAAATGATGATGATGATGATGATGATGATCTTTACTTTAAATCATTATATTGCACTGTAATTAATTGCATTTTTATTTAAGTTTATCTGTAGTTGTGTTCCAGTTACTGTGTTTTGCTCAGGTACTTAATATACGTACATTTCTATCTATCTATATAGGTATATAATAAAGCTAAAGAGGGTCGAAAGTCTCTACATGGGAAATATTCGAAAAAAAGTGGGCTTAGAATAGATAAAAGAACACATTCCAACAGTTTTTAGAATTTTTGTCTGTTTATCTGTTTATTTGACCGCGCATCACGTGAAAAATACTGGACCGATTTTGATGAAATTTGGTATGAAGATAGTTCGAGTCCCAAGAAAGGACATAGGCTACATTTTATCCCGGAAAAAGGCATCAAAAAAATAGTAATTTTATCTGTTTATTTCAATGAAAAATTAAATTACATTGATTAAGTACTTAACTATAATCTTAAATTAAAAAAGATTTTTAGTTCCCGCGGGAATGCGATTACCAAATTCCACGCGGACGAAGTCGCGGGCAGAAGCTAGTATGTAATACATTTAATAATAGAACCAGCTATATTTTTCCTTCTAACTTTTATAGGTCGTCCCGTCAGAGGGGCAAAGTTGTGCGTCCCCCGGGGCGCACATCAAATTCATAAGCGTAACGAATGGCGGCTATCGCAGTCGGATCAAGGCAAAGTTTACAGATCGTCGTTGCAAATAAATGATTTTACTTTCTTTCACATTGAGTCCTGAAGGACAGAGGTTGCTTTTTATCATAGAAAAATGATACAAGAAGAGTGGCAGTCTATACTGTAGTGCGTGTAGCGCGTTCGGCTCGCCATCTAGCTTTAAGTAGCGGTAGCAACTGCTAAACGGTCGGGTAATCGGGGTTCAGCCACTGGACGCTAGATGTCGGTCTAGTAATTAACCCGGGTTTCGGAGCACGCACTACAGTATAGACTCGCCACTCTTCTTGTATCATTTCTCTGTTTTTATCTTGGAAAGACGCAAAGTTCCCGCGGGAACGCTACAACCGATGCATGAAGTTGCGGGGAAGAAGTTAGCCAATGTTTAACTTCATTGTAGTCTGTTTTTTTTATTCATTATAAAGTCTGATAATATAATCTCTGGAACAATTGTAAAGATTCGCGTGCAGTTTTCACAGTACTTCAAGCTATAATTTCGAGATGTTCGAGCACAATATAATCTCTATTTGATTAAAATCGGATCTCGAGAAAACTGTTATCATCTTTAAATCGTTCCACGCGGACGAAGTCGCAAGGAAAATCAAGTTTATAAAATTTATATAAATATAGGGTACCTACTGGATTATTTTGAACAGAGGACCCACACCTACCACCTACCTACTAAATCTACTAAACCACCCACCTACTACCACCTACCTAGCACCTACTAAATTAGTTGCCAAGGTAAGTTAATACATAAAGCGGTGGAACTGTCTGTTTTTGTCGTAACAAGCCCTTAGCCGTATGCGATATCTTGCTGCTCCCGGACTCAGGCAGAATACTAATTTAATTACATAATACAGAGTATTTTCTGTTTTAGTACATCTTAGGGTTGCCAACTAATCCTAGACTAGCCTGGGCCCCAGTCACAAGCGGTGGATGAAGTAATGGAAAACACAGGAATTGTGGAGTAATATGGTCTTCGTCCACTGGACCGATTTACATGAAATTTAGTATTGTGGTAGTTCTATAGTTCTGAGGAAGGACATGGCTACTTTTTATCCCGGAAAACACATCGTTCTCGCGGGAACTCTACGTATAACCGAATTCCATGCGGGCAGAGTCACAGGCAGAGGCTAGTTTGATAATAAAATAAAGTAAAGTAAAATATGGGTCATCATCGTCGTCGTCGTCGTCGTCGTCGTCGTCATCGTCATCATCATCATCATCATCATCATCAGCCGAAAGACGTCCACTGCTGGACATAGGCCTCCCAAGGCGCGCCACTCAGACCAGTCCTCGCATCGCGTTCCCGCGACCATTACAAGGTACTCCATCTTGTTGGAGGCCTACCGACAGCTCGTCTACCGCTTCGCGGACGCCACTCCAAAGTCACCCAGAGGGCAATGGAGAGGGCTATGCTCGGGGTTTCCCTGGGTGATAGAATCAGAAATGAGGATATCCCCAGTAGAACTAGGGTCGACGGAACTGTTTACTGGTTTAGAAATAATATGTTGTGTTCCCAAAGAGGGAGGAGGGAGTGCCCTGGAAAAAATCTGGATTAAATAGCCCATGTCCTTTACTCGAACTGTTTCCATACCAAGTTTTATGTAAATCGGTGCAGCGGTTTAAGCGCAAAGAGGTAACAGGCAGGCATTTATAATATTAGTGTGGATTAGTATATTAGTTTAGTATGGATGGTTCTGGCAACCCTGGCCACATTAGCGATGCAGAGCGGCGCAGCCGCAGTGTTACAGCGTCGGAAACTATCGCATGCCTCGTAATTGGATTGTTCTGGACTTCCATGTACGCTGTGGAAGTAGGTAATACGTCGTAAAAAAATTATTGAAAAAATACAAATCGAAAAATAACGATAAGTATTTTTAAGGCACTAAAATGACACTGGTGACGTGACAGTGACGATGAAATGAGAGTCGGTAGGTCAAACTATGGAGGGTTGAAGTAAAGGAGCGCAATCTTTAAAGTTCCAAAAGTGGACACCAAATCGGGTAGATTGGGGGCGCTGCGGTCGCCACTCCAGTCAAGCCACCTAGGCATCCGCTATCCTAGTCTGCATTAGCACCTTCAGATGGCGCTGCTGAAGCGAAAACGCAGCGAAACAAATTGTGAGGAGAGTGTGTTTTGTTTTGTTGCTTATCAAATCCGCTGGACACGTATTCAACTCCTTACCAACACACATTCCACACTCCATAGGACAAACCACTAGGTGTCCAAAGCTCAGCTCAGGGGAATAGACATCTATAGTAATACGTTTTTAGGTTATATGGGGGTCTCCAGCTGTCGTATGTGGATTTAGGAATATCTCCTACTATAATCTGAAGACTTCGCTTAGCTGGGCGACCCCCTCTGCCACTTCCTGTAGGGTTTTTGCACATAAGGGTCAACCGCGTATAGTGAAGTCAAGGAATTGACGTCTAACATGTTGTCACGATTACTCCTTGACTTCACTATAGGTACGCGGTTGACGCGTATAGTGAAGTCAAGGAATTGACGTCTAACATGTTGTCACGATTACTCCCGCAGCATCAGCGTATATATATCCTTGTCACGCAGCCTACCATGGCCCTCTCACCCCGTAATTTTTGGCAGCACTCTTTCAAGGCATAAATTCACCGAGGCGGAGTCTTTATTCTCAGGGGCTGCCCATTTATAACGTGATGTTTTTAGCTGTTTTAACCCCCACCCTGGTGATACATGGTGATGGTAAGATTTAAGACTATTTTTCCGGAGGGGTAATTCGTCTTGCAGATTGAACTATCAGCATAACGATTGTCAGCAGCAATATATTCGGCAACTTGGTGTGTCCGAGAATACTGGCAACTTCTTACACATATTGTTTGTCTGTTAATATTGTAAGAGCCGTGGTAGCTTAGTGATTTGACTCTGGGCTCTCAAGCATAGGTTCTGGGATACAGTCGCTATCAGATATATGGGAGCAATCATGGTGATCATTAATATCGATACAAATTCACTTTAATTATAAATTACTAATATATTCTTCTTTCTTTTTTATTCTAAAGCCGTGGTGGCCTAGTGGTCGAACCACTGGGTCAGGCCGGGGGTTCGATTCCGGCTCGCACCTCTAGTTTACTAACGTGCGAAATTCAATTTGAATTTACCATGAGCTTTTCGTTGAAGGAAAACATCGTGAGGAAACCTGGACGCATCTGCCAAGTAATTCAAAGATGTGTGTGAAGTCCCCAATTCGCACTGGGCCCGCGTGGGGACTATAGCCCAAACCCTCTCGTGATGAGGGGAGGCCTGTGCCCAGCAGTGGGACGCAAATAGGCTGAAGTAGTAGTAGTATGTATTTCTCCAATGCGACACTGAGGATTTCACAAGAGCGTGAGAGTGAACCCAGTAGTGGGACGAAAGGCCGTGTGGAATACCTGAGCTCTCGTCAGCAATAGGTATATTTTCAATGCAAAAATAACCTTTTTGGTATTAGTGAACTCAACTAAAGTGGCTTTGCAACAGTCGACCTAAGAGATCTTCGAGACGGCGAAGTTTCTCCGATATAATAACTATAATAAGGGTTGTGCACAAAGGAACTAGCTTTTACATTGGAAATGTAGATACAATAATTAAAACGAGTAGCGGGAACTGTGGAATAAAGATTGGGCATTTTGTAAAAAGGCCGCATATGCATCATGCAGTTCAGAGCAAAATTAACACTTTAAAATTCCTATTTCAAAGTTTTTGGTTTCATAAGTTCTTGATAAAGACTAAAGAGGAACTTGAATTTCACCAACTTTAATCCATACTAATATTATAAATGCGAAAGTAACTCTGTCTGTCTGTCTGTTACCTCTTCACGCTTCAACCGCTGGACCGATTAAGATGAAATTTGGCATGGAGATAGCTGGAGACCTAGGAAAGGACATAGGCGACTTTTCATCCCGGAAAAACAGACAGTTCTCGCGGGAACGCGATAACCGATTCCACGCGGGCGAAGTCGCGGGCAGAAGCTAGTAAATAGATATTTTTTCTTTGGTAAAATTTGTGTCAGTTTAATTTATTCGGATAAACCCTTTGAATGTAACAGACCGCGATAAACGAGTGACGTGACGTTAAAATTTATCTTTACGATATTTTCAGTGCGGGCATAATATCCGGCCAGTTATGTTGGCACCGCCGCCCCGGTATCCAGATGATTCTGGCTGAATAATGACCCTGGTCCGTTTGAATTACGAAAGTTGCGCCAGTAACCTGCCAGTCCTGTTGGTTTATCCTGTAAAAAGTTTTTATATAAATGATCAAGTTGTAACCTTCTCTGTGTGTTTCATATGGCCGATATTGGAGTCGCAGAATCAGAAAAAGTTTTAACATTAGGGTGGGTAACGTCGACAATATTTGAAGAACAGGTCGACGTCAAATATGGCAACTGAACTGTCATATTCTTGATAGTTTGAAATAACTCATCCTAAACCAGAATAGATTAATACGAATTTATTTCAAACCAAAAGTTATGACTGTTTGTAAGATTTTGACACAAGGGAGAACACGTTGTTTCTCGTTTCAGCTTGGAAAGACAATGCAGCGGCGCCAGCGGCCATGTTTAACGTTGATCAGCCCTTCAAAAGTAGTCGACGCGACTTGCCCTAAGCCCAGGCTATCAATATTGCTGGTGTTCACATTTATTTTAAACGCTGGCAACACTTGCGGCGCCGCCGTTTAAGTTTAACTGAGACAGAAACTTCAACACTTCCGAACCGTTTATCTTTGCCAGTAGATTTATGGGGTTTTTAGAGAGCTCGCCGTTTTACAGCGGATTACAGGGATAACAATGGTAAATGTTATTATTAAAGTCGTACTTAGATGTAATAGCAGCTTTATGTGGGATGGTTCACACTGTGAACCTTACAGTTGTGTCTCAATTAGGCTAGGTTCCATTTTTCAAAATTTTCATTTTATAGGTCCATCTAGGATGATGCCAGATGGACTTGATGTTACAGTGGTAAACCAGTTTTTAAAGAAAATTGCTTTGAAACAAACAACCATTATTTTCATTTCTTCAGTAAACAAATCGTAAACACGCATAATCAGACTCTTTATATTTGAGAGTTCATCATAAAAAGATTTTTATACGACGTTGATTCTTATGAAAATTAGACAAAGAACGTCTGAAGTCGTAAAATGGTTTTACAGCGGTTTAGTATGGAGCTGATTATCCGTCTTTTATTCTAGAAGTCTGATTAAGCGCTTGTCACGATATCTTAGGGTTTTGGATGTTTAACACGATGGCCGGATAGGGCCGGAAAGTTCTCAGGCAAACCGTGGAAGCGAGTAGCAAGCACAGGACCCGTCTGAGGGGGAGGCCTAAGTCCAGAAGAGGATGTCTTTCGGCTGAAATGATGATGATGTTGATGAACAAAATGTACGTGAAGGGTGCTTTAGGTTCGTGAGGGACAAACGACGCGATGATTTAAGTGATCAAACGACGTAAAACTTTTGTTGTTGTAGGTCGTCGATTTCAGTTGTTTTTATTTTATTTTCATTTCAGCCGCGTTTTCTACGTCTGTAAAACATTTCGACGAAATATCGGAAACCCTCGTTGATTTCCACGGGGTGCGTATCAATCATTGTTAAAACAAAACAAATGTCCCAAATGCAGTCGGAATTTTCGTGAATTTTGCCCAAATTAGCGCCGTTAACGGACCTAATTCCCACCTGGACTAATTGCGCTTAAATCACGTAAACGGGTACATTAACAATTTAAATCACACAGCCATTTAATTAGCAGACGGAGTCGAGGCAGCTCAACTCTGGGGCGATGTAAAAGTACGAATAATAAGCAGGTTTTAAGTGCTGAAATATGATTTTTTTTTCAACGCTGAGTGTTGAGAAAACGTGGCGTTTATAATTTACTCTCACAATTTTAACAAGTAATTCGAGTCTGTGGTGAGCCCCAGAAAAGTCAGCAGACAGACAAACACATAGGTGGGCTATTTTCGCATGAGTAAGAATTGTAACTAGCTGACGTGACCTGTGTCATGTGTCATAAAAATAGATTTATTCGTTTACCTACAAAGAATCGATAGGCAACTTTAAATTTAGTTTTCATGTGAACGATTTACTGAAACTTCATCCGTATATTAAATCAATTCTATCTAATCGAGTGGGATTGTATTTATTAGCGACGTAAAAGGGTTTGTCTCACGACACAATTCTCTACTAAGGAGCAATTATATACACTTAATTGCGAGGGGCGGCTGATAAGTAATCTCCTTGGTCAGAAATATATACAAAAATAATGCTGGCTGGTATGGATTTATATTCGTTTGTTATTCTATTTTTCAAAATGTATTACAGTCATTTGCTTATTGCATCACGTTTATTTGTCTCCTACAATTGTTTCGAACATGTCGGTAGAAAAAGTGAAAATCGATAAAATCGAGCAGCGAGTGCGGTGATTAAGTTTTTGACTAAAGAAGGGAATACGCCTTCGGAGATCAGACAGCGTATGTTACGTGTGTTTGGCAGTTCGAGTTCTTCCGAATTTGTTATAAAGTTTTGGTCAAAGCAGTTTAAGTTAGGTCGTGAGAGCCTGGAAGATGATCCTCGTAGCGGAAGACCAGTTTCGGCCGTCACCGATGAAAATGTAGCCAGGGTGAAAAAAATTATATTAGAGGACCGACGAGTGAAGCAGTGGGAGATAACTAGAGATGTGGGCGTCAGTAAAGAGCGAGTCAATGAAATAATTCATGAGCATTTGAACATGTCCAAGGTTAGTGCACGTTGGGTCCCCAGAATGTTGACTGCATTTGACATGGAGAGGCGTGTCAAATGTTGCGAAGAGTTTTTGGACATGATCGAGGGAAAGAGGAAGAAAAAATTTCTAGAATTGTAACATGTGATGAGACTTGGATTCAACAATGGGACCCGGAAAGTAAGCAAGAGTCGTTACAGTGGAAATTTAAGGATGAGAAGCCGCCTCGGAAATTCAATGTCTGTCCATCGGCAGGTGAACGTATGGCTACAATCTTTTCGGACACAGAAGGGATTTTGCTCATAGATTATTTACCGAAGAAAACTACAATGAATGCTGATTATTACTCAAACTTCCCAACTAGCAAATTATGCACTTATAGTACTCTTCAAGCCTAATTTTATTGCGCTTATAAAGTACTTGTAGCTATCTACAAACCTGGATTTGGGCACACTTATAGGAGCATTTGTTTTTGTAACAGTCTTATAATCTACTTACACAATGCTATTAAGTCCTATAATATGCTCGTAATAGCGTTGAAGAAGTACAAATAGTCCTATAATGTATACTCAAAACCTTTATAAGTACAATTGCTCTTGTAAGTGTCTGTGACAAGCTCTTTATAAGATTAAAATAGTAAATGTCAGTACATCTTGCAAATGTGGTTTAGTGTTTGTGTTGTGAGTGATTTTTGGAATTAAAAAGGTAAGTACAATATCTTTTTGACATAATACTAATATTTATCATAGCCGGTGAAGTAGGGATGTGAATATAGGGTTAATAGAGAATGAATTAGTGGGGAAGTGATATTCATCGTTAAAATATAGTATTTTATAAACATATTTTAAAAGCGCCTCTAAAATTTCATCATTACACCATTCTTTTAATAAGTTTATTACAATATATTGCAATAAATATCCGCCATAACAAAAACTGGTTTAAATGAGAGCGTTTTAAGTCTATTATAAGTGTAATAGCGCTTATTCAAACTATTATAAGAACATCATGCCCTCCATGTTGACATTAATTAGGGTTCCTCATAAATTAAATATAAACACTTCTAACCCATGATTTTTTTACAGTTTATAATTTTAAAATGTAGTAAATCCCTATAAATCGTAAAAAAATGTTATTTTTGGTCTTGAATGTTTTGTCTGACTGACTTTATATTATAGGTACTAGATTTTGCCCGCGTGGCACTCGCGTGGGGACTATAGCCCGAACCCTCTCATGATGAGGGGAGGCCTGTGCCCAGCAGTGGGACGCAAATAGGCTGTAGCAGTAGTAGTAGTAGATTTTGCCCGCGACTTCGTATGCGCGTAAACATTAACATGTATTTTTTTTTCCGTTCACGTGGGCATTTCGAGAAATCCTCTTTAGTGCTCTCATACACTAAGTTCACAGTTCATTGAGGACTACATTATATGTGGTACGTTATACTTAAGGGCCAGAGATTTTTATCTTTTTCACCTTCTTCGTTATCTTCTTCTGTGTAATTTTCTTTGTCGAAATCTTCACCTTTTTTATTTTCATCTTCACTTAAATTATCTAAATTATTTGATTCTACGGGACCCTTTCTTAATAAAGTTCCCGTTTGATTCAGTGGGTCAACTCTTATAATAGCATCAAACAAGAGTAGATACGTTTTTGAAATCTTATTAAGGTTCTCCTCACGAATGTAATAAGAGCTATTACTCTTATAAAGGTTCTGTTCAAGAATGTTATAAGAGCTATTACTCTTATAAAGGTTCTGCTCAAGAATGTTATAAGAGCTATTACTGTTATAAAGTTTCTGCTCAAGTGTGTAATAAAACCTTATACTCTCACCGAATGCTACTATTGGAGTTGAAAAATTACAAAGACTATATGTCTTGTAACATGCACTTATAAGATACCATCTCCTATAACTGTCTTATAACGTACTCCTATAGTAAACTAAAAAGCTTTGTTATAAGAACAAGTGATCTTGAGTTATTGCTCTCATAACGCTCTTAATAAGAGCTTTTACTCTTATAAAGGTTTTGCTCAAGAATGTTATAAGAGCTATTACTCTTATAAAGGTTCTGCTCAAGTGTGTAATAAAACCTTATACTCTCACCGAATGCTACTATTGGAGCTGAAAAATTACAAAGACTATTTGTCTTGTAACATGCACTTATAAGATACCATGTCCTATAACTGTCTTACAACATACTCCTATAGTAAACTATAAATCTTTGTTATAAGAACAAGTGATCTTGAGTTATTGCTCTCACAGCGCTCTTAATAAGAGCTTTTACTCTTATAAAGGTTCTGCTCAAGTGTGTAATAAAACCTTATACTCTCACCGAATGCTACTATTGGAGCTGAAAAATTACAAAGACTATTTGTCTTGTAACATGCACTTATAAGATACCATGTCCTATAACTGTCTTATAACGTACTCCTATAGTAAACTATAAAGATTTGTTATAAGAACAAGTGATCTTGAGTGTAACAAGACTTATAGCTTAACCTTGTAGTACACTACAAGCCTATTTATAAGAACACGAGATCTTGAGTATAACAAGACTTGTGGAATGCCAATATAAGAGCGAAAGTCTTTCTCAGTGCACTTACTAGACTATTATGAGAATTGGTACTCTTATAATTTTGGTTATAGGACTACTTTGCTAGTTGGGTTACTATATCAACTAAGAGAGACAATAAAAGAAAAACGGCGAGGTAAACTAAGCAAAGGAATTCTGATTTTGCACGATAACGCACCAGTGCATACCGCCCGCACAACGAAGCTAGCAATTAAAGACAATGGCTTCGAAACCATTGACCACCCCCTTATAGTCCAGATCTAGCCCCCTGTGACTATTTTCTGTTTAGACTTCTCTTTTTTTTTAATGGTTTAAAGTCAATGTTTGAAAAATGTAATAAGTGCATTTTATTAGCAGGGGACTATATATAGAAAAATAAAAAAAAGTAGCCACGACAGTCTTTTGTTTCATTGTTAGGTAGATTACTTTTCAGCCGCCCCTCGTATACCTAGGTATCTCTGGTCGGGTCTAGAGTCTCGAGAAGAGAGGAGGCCTGTGCCCAGCAGTGGTCCGTAAATAGGCTGTAGTAGTGGTGGTGGTGGTATACCTAGTCAACGTCAACGGCGTGCTGTATAGGACGACACGGTCAACATGGCGCGGATTATGCAATTCTACTAAGACATTAAGTGTTTAGCGACGCGCCTTCTAAGTTGTGTCGCGCTATACCACCGTATATCTTCACGTAGTGCGACAACCGGGCCGGTAGCATCCGTAATTGCGCATCCGATCGGGCGACTCGACGTCGTGATTAATCCTCCAACCGCCACGCCACATTGTACTAGACGCGCATAACTTAGAGTGTATTTTACTATGCAAGCTGTGACGGCTGTGTTCGACAGAGGCACGCCTCTCGCCCCGTCGAGCCAAATCGGGGGCCGCTAATAATCTAATACCGGCTCCGCTGATGATCCAGGCCTTCACGGACGGATACGCTGCGGATACGTCAACGGCACTAATTTGAGCTCTCTGGCATCGTAGTTTCCAGGTAATACAGTCACATGTGGCGGTTTGGCACACCTTAAGGGCTGGAATCGATTGAATGAGTCTTCCTCAAACGCGGTCGGGCGTAGACTGTCTCGATGCACAATTTGAACCATAGAAAAAGCAAGGTAAACCTGGAATGACAACCTTCATTCATACATACATACTTAGCGTACGCCTTTAGTGTTAAATGTGAAAATAGATGCCGATGCCGATGAAAATTTGAAGCTCCACCTGGATATAAGTATACATACTGGATACATTGTCTTTGACAGTACATACAAGCGAATTATTATTGAAATTAGACCGCCAATACATGCAAATACCTACATTCAGTTAAGTACCTAACCCATTGACCTATAATAAGTAATAAATAACATATGGACGAACAGTGCCTGTGAAGCCGTGGTGGCCTAGTGGTTCGACCTACCGCCTCTCATGCAGAGGGTCGGGGGTTCGATTCCGGCTCGCACCTCTAAGTTTACTTAAGTGCGAAATTCAATTTGAATACCACTGTGCTTTTCGGTGAAGGAAAACATCGTGAGGAAACCTGCACGCATCTGAGAATTAATTCAAAGATGTGTGTGAAGTCTCCAATCCGCACGGCCCGCGTGGGGACTATAGCCCAAACCCTCTCGTGATGAGAGGAGGCCTGTGCCCAGCAGTGGGAGGCAAATAGGCTGAAGTAGTAGTAGTAGTAGTAGAACAGTGCCTAACAGAATATGTCAAAATATATGGAGCAAACTGACATTAGAAAATACGTTCTAATATGCAATAATGCCTCTTTATAACGAAGGCCATACGGGTGCCCGAACAGCTCGGGCACCCGTTTTGACGGGGCCATTTTTCATGGCCCACGTTGATAAATATGTGTCACTTTTCGACGAATATGTCCGAACCCATACAACCGGTTCTACGCCAGCGACGGATTAATCCACCATAGCTTGCAACGGATTAGGAATTAAACACGTATGATAATATCCATATTCGCTTTAGACTTCAGTCACCCTCGGCCAGGCGCGATCCCAGAAAAAGAGTTCGGGTCACGAGACACATGATTGGTAAAATGTGCATTTTTTCTATGGGACGTGTTCAGATTTGGGGGGGGGGGGGGAGGTCATGACTCCCACGACCCCCCCCCCCCCCTAGAACCACCACTGCCCTCGGCATGTTAGTGACAGTTTTTATATTTGACACGGCGTTAAAAAGGTTAACAAATCTATTGCCGCCTTAAGCTAGCTACGCGCTACGCTCGTAGCTCCAGTGTTTTCCCGCTTTGTAGAGGAAAGCAACTACGAACCGAGCGCGAAGCGAGCTCGCTGCAATTAAAGGTTACTTTACCATGTTTTCAGTAAACCAGCGACGCGCTTAACCGTTTCATACCATTGGACGAACAGTGCCTAACAGAATATGTCAAAATATATGGAGCAAACTGACATTAGAAAATACGTTCCAATATGCTAATAACGCCTCTTTATAATGTGTCAAGATAAATATTTTATACAAAAGTAAACTTAATGCTATAAGACTTAAGTGTCAAATTCACTGAGCGTCAAACGGGTGCCCGAGTTGTTCCGGCACCCGTTTCGATGGGTCATTTTTCTCCGGCTGATTGTGAATCCTTACTTAAGTATAATAGATTAATGTTTCATAAAATAACATGATGTTAACTCGAAAGTCACACAGAAACTTAATGATCCAAAGGTCAGCAAAAAAAAAAAAAAAACAAGTAAAATACAAGCAGTATGAAATCATTGCACTTGCAAGTACCTACCCAGTTTTGGCTTTGGTTCATCATTTGGTCACATTATTCAGATCTTTGTAGGAAGTTAACGGTTATTAAAATGCCACCCTAACCTACAATAATAAGTCTACATAGGTAGTGAAACATTGAAACGCAACATTGAAATTGTCAGATGGTAGGTAGAGATCTTCTACGATCTAAAGTCCCGCGTCTTCACATTTCAAAACCCTTCAATGTATTTAAAAAGTTCCACCAACACTCTCAACACATGTGTGCATGCTGAGACAGTCATCAACTATGCGTTGAGGGTGTTGGTGGTACTTTTTAAATAATAATAAAAAAATGAAGCGTTTTGAAACGTGAAGGCGCGGGACTTTAGATAGTAGAAGATCTCTATAGAAACCGCAGCAGCCACACGACTTAGCTTTGCATTTTTTGGATGTTATTTAATAACAGTGAATCATTTTGACTTTCTAATTTATTATATTTTGTGTATTAGGTAACGTCATAGCGTGTATCAAATTGCGGTTGGACATGGCAATTTGGATATGAAATGATTATAAAAATGCGTGTACTATCATCCCGAAACTTGCGCAATAATTGTATACAGAACTTCGTGGCGTTTTAAAAGAAATTTAAAAAATATATTCACTGCCCGCTTTTCCAACCTTTAATTGTTTCCTTAAGAATGGTACCTTGCAGAAGTCAAGCTCACTGGCCACCACCGTCGTTACTTACCTGAAAAAAAAAACAAAAGGACTAATTAGAAAACAATACAAACAGCTAAACAACTGGCGCAACAAAGACGCAAACTTTAAATTGCAAAATTAATTAAAAAGCAATACAGAGATTCGTTTAAGGGGGAACGTCAGAAAGTTACAGACAAATTATAAGAATTCTTTTTATTTAAATTTTTCCTCGTTTATTTTGTTATAGATGAACAATGATCTTTCTTTTCAAATTTTTTCCCGTTCCCGTAGGAATTTGGAGAAATCCTCTCTTAGTGCTCCCCTAAGTTCCTCGAGGAACCTACATTAGTTTTATAGTATACATTCAACAGCAATGAAAACGAGTCACTTTTTATGGAAAATCCTGTACAAAGTGACCCGTTTTCATTGCTGTTGGGTGTATTTATAGATAAAGATAATAAATGCAATTTTGTATGGAATATTGGAACAATAAATTTTCACCTGTCGATTAAAAAATCAGCCACGAACTGTCTAATAGAAAATTTAAATAGACGTGGAAACCTGAAGCCTTGAAGCCACTCTTTTTTTATCGGTTAATTTATATTTTCATCGTTTATAAAAATACCAAAACTTAATCTACTCTAACAAATAAACATCATTTACAATATCCTGGAAAGAATGTAACATTTGACATCAAAACTTTTCACAACTCTTGTTAAACAGTAGCGTCCTAATAAAACCAGTTTAAACCAATTCAAAAACTCGTACACAATCGTTGTTCCGCCTTAAATAAAGGCACAGATAAGACGTTAGACGGCAGTGGAAGTTATAATTGGTCACGGCTTAATGGGAATTGTTCACCGAAACAATAGCAGGGAGTAATTAACAAAGATATTTAGTATTTAGAAAGCATTGCCTTTGACGTGCTATTAGATCACTTTGGCAGAACTTGCGGGTGAGAAATTGGTGGATAGTAAATTGCTTCAGGCGTTTAACTGAATAGTTAACTTGTTAAGTAGGTGTCTTCTACCTAATAATAAGTCTGTAGAAGAAGTCGCGTCTGAAACTTGAAAATTAAAGGAAATTATCAAGTCGAGGGGACTAAGTATATGAACGATACTAAACACAAAATAAAGATTTTTAGAAAATTCGTCTGTATGAATATATGTATGTATCTCCGGATTTAACTCGAAAACTACTAAACGGATTGCCACAAAATTTGATATGGGGGCAGTTTATAACACTAGTCAACATATAGGCTACTTTTATCCTGCAAAAACGCATAGTGCCCGCGGGAACGCTATTACCGAATTCCACGCGGACGAAGTCGCGGGCAGAAACTAGTTAGAAATAAAGTTAGTAAGGACACATCAATAGTCATTTAGCAGGAAAATAATATACTTACATGAACTTACAGCTCGAGGTAATACGACATTATCAGTTTAAAATTCAATTTTCCTTAGAGGATTAATATCGCCCTTGTGCATTATAACGCTTTGCAAATTCGGTATCAGTTTTTTCGGCACAATTTGTACAATTATTGAGTGTGATATTGAAAGTTTTTGCTGGTAAATTAAGTGTTTGGCTGACTGAATTATTAATCTCACATGTCTGTGAAGATTTAGTCACTGGGAAAAGAGAAAACCACTAGTTCGCAAAAACCAACTTTGCGCACGCTAAACAGCTACGTAAAGTAGCACTTTTTGAGCAACTGTATTAAAAATGTTATTTACTTACCTACTAAGATTTTTTATTTATATTTTCTTTTTCAAGTTTCAATGAGTTGTGTTCCTGAATAGCGCTTCTAGAAATGGTTTTCTAATAGTATGTGTATACGTAAGTGTTAGTATAATACTTGTCATTTGTTACAAACTTACTTGAAACATAACATCTCAATAGAACATTACTCAGCAATAGAACACACTCCCACAATAGTAGGTAGGTTCAACATACATACAATAAATAGGCTGATATTGTATCTATATCACTTTACAATCTACACATACACATACCCAACACCTCGTCTAGTCAGTGTCCAGTAACAATCGGAGCACTCAGCGAAACTACCCCAAGACGTCCAAATTAGGGGTTGATTGATTCATCATTTAAAAATTTTAGATTCATATTCGCATAGAATGATGCAAATGCGAATAGTTCAGAAGTTCAGATTGCGCATTTTCGCTGGCCGCCCAGACAATGTCATCCGGCGGCCGGCGTAGTGAGTGAGCCAAAATTGCAACAAAGTTAGCGAAAAAAAAAAAATGGTTGAGAAGGAGAAAAATGCTCGTTATTTTTATTTTTTTCATTTGATTACGTTACCTATTCGTTAGGTTATTTTAATTACTGTACCTACTTACTGGTGAGTTTTTTTGTCATTTCTAGATATTGAAAACACTGATATTCGTGACATCCCTAAGTACTTCAAAGGCATTGTGAACAGTTGAACACGTCTGAATGATCATGACGCCTGAATTTACTAAAATCGAACTTTGATGTGATTGTAATAAGCACCATGATGAGAGCAAAGGTAAAGTGGAAGACCTGCCGGAATCTAGGTCGATTGTGAATGGTGGATATGTATTGTTTAGGATTTGATGTAGGTACAATAGGGAAATTGCATAAAAAAACAGGGAATTTACGCAATGAAAGCCACCCTACTCTTTTCGTGAGAAAAAGTTAGCTTAAGGGCTTCATTAATTCCATTGTGGGACGATAGTTAGTCATACATTACATATTATATGCTTACCTTTTTTTTATTAAGCCTTTATTTTTTGTAATCCACCTAATTGTAATATATATTATCATATGCAGAAGTATATCGTGATGTTACCGCCGGAAACGACAATCTATTACGTTGTTATCCTTCACCGAAAAGCTCATTCAAATTAAATGTTGCAGTATTTATAACTACTCCGAGGATATGTTACTCCCAACCTACTGCATGAGAAACGGTAGGCTAAACCACAGGGCTAAATGCTACAGGGGATAAAATATACAGACCATTACAATAGACCATAGCTCACCAAAACTGCGCATTGTGCAAAGATCTATCTTCGAATGGGACAATCACAGAAACCTAATTGCTCCAAGACAACAATAACCCTCCCAAATTGTCCCAGATACACGGAGCTAAAGCAAATGCCGATATGCAAACAAACAGTATCGGTACGGGTATTCTGTCAGCAACTGGGGACGTGCATACGAAAATGTAAATCCTTAAATCCTGTATAACTTTCATAACTAATTGACTGAATCAGGCATAAATTTTCGGAAATCTACGAGACATATGCGAGACATCAACCAATTTAGATTCATTTTCGACTTTGAATCTGTCTTACAAATTATATCAATGCTGTCTGTATAATAACATCAAAATATTAACAAGCGTCATACATGTCAATCAATATAATGCAATAATTAAACTAGGTAGCTGACCAATAGCTGACAAACCAGAAAATAACTACTCGCTCGATTAGTCTTTTACGTCTGTTCTTTCAAGGTCCCAGGAGTTCTTGAACTTTTCAACTCCATTTCGAATTCGTCACTCACTCAAACGCCGGGGGTTGCTGACGTCTAAAACGAACGCGCACACGAAAGCGCTTGACCAAGTAATCATCTTCAAGCAACAAAAAATTATTACGAAAAGGAATGATGTAGAGGAAGAAGAAACATTTATTCGCAACCAACACGCGACATACAAAATATGTAGGTACCTATATAAAGAAAACAAGCATAATGAAATAATCATGCATGTTCTCTATTGCTTACTCGCCTGATTGCCGACGACGGCAGATTCAATCACATTACCGTCTCAGAACAATGAACCAAATTATTAGTCGAATTTCGTGGAGTAATTTAAGATGCAAATCAGCAGCGGGTGCGCCCAAAATGCAGTCGTCTATTCTGGAATATGACAACGTCTTTGTGTGTAGGTACACACTTCTGCAATATCTAGGAAATTAGTACTATGTTATTTAAACTAATGAGCAGAAACTTGTTGTCTTTGTAGTGTTTGCTGAATTGTATAACAGCGAATTAAGTACCTACCTAATAGACTAGATTGGCTCGTGAAGAATCCAAATCCATACTTTCATATAGATGGGAAAATGTGTAAAACATGTTTATACGTTCCGCTTTCACGTCAAAATGGCTGGAACGATTTTAACGAAGCCTACTTTGGATAGCTTGGAACCCTGCAGGGAAGAGCACAAGCTGGGTTTTATAGGTATTCCTTAGGAGAATGAAAAGGAGGGTGGAAATTTAGTACGAAACACACGCAGACAAAGCCAGAGGCAAGGCCAGAAAGCATAACTTCTAAAGCTAGAATTTCGGTAGAATGCATAGAATGAAATTCCCGTTTAACAACAGATATAAATGCACCGTAAATACGATCTAGACATAGCTAACATTTGTAACAAACTGACGGTACCGCTGCCTTAAAATAGATACCTATAGATTTCAGCAAACTGAATATCCTCTCGAGGGAGTGCCGCAATTTCACAGACTTGCAAGGAGCTCGTTACATTCAGAATTTCAGACTCAGACAAGCTCCCTCTGTACTTTTAGTACTGTTCTATTTTAAGTACCATTTTTATAGCCTTCAATAATGAATTTCAACTTGACACCGCTACGCTTTCTTGAGAAAAATGGTCTTGACAGACGGACAGACAGACATAAAGACAAACAGACGGACAACGAAGTGTTTTTTTTTATCAAGGTCAACAAACAATCGCTCAAAGTTGATTACATAAAATCTTAAAATCTAAATAAACATATGTGCGATCCACACCGTTAACCACTTACCATTTAATGTTGCAAGTACACTATCTAAAATATTTTAAACTTAAGTATTAAATCCTAAGGAAACATCAGGTTAGTGTTCATTCTAATTACTTAACTTAAAAAAATAGAACCAAACTCCGTCAGACTGTGTAGTTGGTGTCAAGTTTACTATAAGATAGTCATAGCTTTGCGGTGGTTCACTTGACACCGACTTCACAGGCTGACGGAGTTTGAAGTCGGTTCTATTTTATTATTTAAATTTTTTTTCGGCTATAATTTCCAAACATCTGTACGATGGGACGTAAGTCTCACTGTAGTCTTTGAAATTGATGCCAAAATCATACACATGCTAACAAATTTCGAGGAGTTCCCTCGTTTTGTCATGGATCCCATCATCAGAACTAAACCAAATTATTAAAAGTGTTCAAGTTGGAGGTACACCTTTCAATTAAAAAAAGAATCATCGAAATCGGTTTACAATTGACGGAGATATGCGTGGTCATAGGTACATAAAAAAAATATATACGCGTCGAATTGAGAACCTCCTCCTTTTTTTTTCGTCGGTTGAAAAATGTTCCTATAAGGGTTCCGTTTTTTTTCATTTTGAGGTACGGAACCTAAGGACATCGTCTACATCGTATCGTAACATAAATGAGAAATCTGTATGCAAAATGCAAGTTAGTTAATTTAGTTCCCGGCGGAGTGTTTGAACAGGGTATGCAGTTATCTATGGTCTTGGAAAATGCAGGAACTTTTTAAGTAATGATTCATATTTAAACTTCGAGATGAGAATGAAGTAGCTATCGTAGTTAAAGTAGAATCGAAGTTCGAATCGATTGGAATACTGATGAATAATTATAGAATTTACTTTTATGGCGGTGAAACGGTTTACCTCCTCCATTTATTCATACTTTGGAAAACTATTATGATCATAAGTCAAATCAAATCAAATCTATTCAGCAAGAAGGCCACATTTGGGCACTTTTCACTTTTACACGTCAGAAATGAATTTACCAGTGAAATTGAATCTCCATAAGGATTGTTACGCGAAACGTCTACTAATGCCCTCTATAGGCAGGTTTCGGAAATAAATCAACCTGATGGGATGTTTGAGAACAGCTCCATCTTTAGATGACAGTAAGTATGTTGTTGTCATTGTCATTCTTCCTTGCAAATTAAACTAAAAGAATTTAATGCCAATCTTTTCTCATATGACACTCAAATCTGGTAGACATGTAACATTAATGACAATCGCTGCCGCAACAAGATTTTGAAAGGATCAAGGGTCAGTTCAATGGCCGATGACATGAGTACTCGAGGTGGAGGCCTGGGTCATTTAATTCCCATCTTCCTCCTTCATCGTCTAATTGCTGACGTTAGTCTAGTTCATAACTTAAAACGTAGAACTAAATCAAAAAGGCAACGCCAATCATTTTACGAGTTAACCTAGAAAGTACAAAAGACTTTCGCGACAAAGGCGAATAAATTAGGTTATTTAGGGCTCATTAGGGCGCGCCCGGCGGCCGCGCGTGTCGGGAGCGGCCATCGTTGTGTTGTGATGTTGTATCACACGCACTATGAGAAAGATGTGCCATTTATTGCGAAGTGTACGTCAATGTGTGGTTGAATAGTTGGTGTCTGTGTGTATTGCAGTAGGTACTTACTTACCTACTACTACTACACCCTATTTGCGCCCCACTGCAGGGGACAGGCCTCCTCTCATCACGAGAGGGTTTGGGATATAGTTCCCACGCGGGCCTAGTGCGGATTGGGGACTTCACAAAATAACGACTTGTAAAAAATGTCAGTATGTATTTATATGTAGGTGTGTATATATGTTATGTATGTATGTGTGTCCGGATTTAACTCGAAAACCACTGGACGGATTGCAACTAATTTTGGTATGGAGATAGTTTAGAACACTCGCAAACATATAGGCTACTTTTTATCTCGGAAAAATCTAAAATAAAAGAAGTCTAAAGTTTTGGCGACAAAATAACACAATTAGTAAGTAAGTTTATTTACAAAGCGGCCATAACTATCTATAAAATGGCGTCCTCTCATTATGGGAGGGCCCAGAAGTGCACTCCCACGCATGCAGAACTACCACTCTGTTTTCCAACACAAGACAGAAAAGTAAAAAGCATTTACATTTACTTTTACTAAGAGGCATACCGAGTAAAGTACAAGCCAAACACATTACCAAAACAACCGTCAATTGAAAAACCGTTACTCATTGTCCTCTGCCAATGATCATTGCTCCTAACGGCATCGATTCCGATCCTACAAATCGTAAATTCGTCTAGGATATAAAGCAGTCGACGGTTGAGCCGGCAATGCAACGGTGATTCCATTAACAAGCGGTTCTGGGACTGAATTCGAAACCACGTCGTTAGTGCAAGCCGTGGTAGCCTAGCGGTTTGACCTACCGCGTCTCATGCAGAGGGTCGGGGGTTCGAATCGAGCTCGCACCTCTGAAATTATTTATGTGCGAAATTTAATTTGAATTCACCACTGAGTTTTTCGATGAAGGAAAAACATCGAGAGGAAACCTGCAAGCATCTGCGAAGTAATTCAAGGATGTGTGTGAAGTCCCCAATCCGCACTGGGCCCGCGTGGGGTCTATAGCCCAAACCCTCTCGTGATGCGTGATGAGAGGAGGCCTGTGCCCAGCAGTGGGCCGTAAATAGGCTGTTGTGGTGGTGGTGGTGGACCGATGACTATACTGTTTACGATGTTTGCCGGAAGGTAGGTAAACATCGCGAAGAAGCGCGCAAGTAAGCAATTCAAACATGTAAAATCCAAATACATTGTGATTTCGTGATGAATGAGGGTATGCCCGCTGGAGAAAACACAATTCGTTAAATATGGCCGCCGAGCTGTCATTTCTTACAAAAAGGTCATTTTTATGGAGTGTGGAATGTGTCTTGGTAAGGAGCGCAATCTTATATGGCGAAACAGTTGAAAACGTGTCCAGCGGATTTGATAAGCAACAAAACAAAACACACTCTCCTCACAACCGTTTTCGCTGCGTTTTTGCCTCAGCAGCGCAATCTGAAGGCGCTACTGCAGACTATCTGCCTAGGTGGCTTGACTGGAGTAGCGACCGCAACGACCCCAATGTACTAGTCATTTTCTCGATAGCACAAATTTCGGAGGTCATATAGGTACTTAACGAAGATGAGTCCGTAAATTTTCTTGATGCCTCCCATCCAGGCATAAAGTTCCCCTAAAACGGTTCAAGTATAAATAAAACACATTTGAAAAGAAACAGAACAAGGGAATAAAAAAAGAAAGAAGATATTGTGACGGTTATCGATATTGGTAAAACGTATGATCCAAGATACACAGAAATATCTTCGACTACTCTGAACTCCAATACTCCAATACTTACGCCGTTGGAGTGTTGACATTTCCGCGCGGTTAAGAGCTCGGCTGAGATAAGACCCTACAAGCCACAGATTGTAAAATATTTTCTGAAGAGAAAGGAATAATAACGATCCACGTAAAATCAAGTCATGCGAAAGAATGAAGAATTTTGAGAGTATTTAATATGTTTGATTAAGTAATTTCTCGTTCTTCTAAATATTTATATGGAATCTTCTACGTAAGTACAGCCGAGTTCAGTAATATGTGTGCATTTTTGGACCTTATTACAAATATTACAATGGACTTGAGTGCAAAATGAAAATTGTTAATTTCCTTTCTTAAGCTTAGTCTATTTACATAGTGGTTGGGACTTCCTTTTAGGTAAATGAACCTGTGTTAGGATGACCCGCTCTTTCATTGCTAAAAAGTGTGTATATTGGCGAACTTCACTGTAGGCCAGTTTTACGAAAGAAAGCAAGCTGAAAGTATATTCCATTCTCAGAAATTATAGGATTTTACACCATCTTGGACGTGTTGTATAATTATATATTTGAAACGTACACCAGGTACAAAATGAAAAAATAATAATCTTAAACGCATCACTTAAACCAAATGCAGTAGACAATATTCAGACACATACCAAAAGTACCAAAACATACACGTTGAAATCGAATAAAACATAACACAAGAGATTAGCTGCTACAAAAAGATTTTATTAAAAGTAACGACGTCTTTTAAAATAAATGATTTCACTAGTTCGTCTTAAACAGACCGGGCACAATTCGCCACAATTGAACACAAATAGCTGACGAGCGCCATCTTGATTCGATGCGCCACAATTTAATGGAGGTTTGATGCTAGTAGTACTGCGTTAACTTGATCTGTGGTAGAATCGAGCTAAAGAGGCTACACGACTCGGAAACTTCCGCATCTTATTCAAATACCTACTTAATCGTTTTGTACCACGCAAAAATATTCCAATAGAATCTTCGCTAAATAGACAGATAATGTGTAGTTTCCAAATTCGAATAGGGTCCTTATTACTTTAGAATTTTCTACGAAAAGAAAAGGAACTCTTATCTCAGAGGCAGAAACAAGGTTACATGGGAAAAGGTCTGTACCTATCGAAGCAATAACCAAGGAGCGCTTCAAATATTCGTACAGGCTACCTAGGCAGCGACATCTATTATCGCATTTAACACTTATTTATAACGGAATCAGAACTAAATAAATATCAAATCGGTTAAAACGTAGCTCCTTGAATACGAGTAGAAAATGCACCTACACGTTACAAACTCTCAACACTAAAATAAATAAATATCTTGGGACATTTCACACATATTGACCTAGCCCCAAACTAAGCAAAGCTTGTACTATGGGTGCCAGACAACGACAATTACAAATACTTATATAGAGAAATACATACAAATATAAACATCCATGACTCGTGTTGGCGACTGGTCGACGTGCCGCCTCCTCTATGTTAGCCTTTTTTGCTATCTAAAATTCTGACCGTCGCTTAGAGACGGCTTGTTTAGTATATTGTTTGTTTGATTGTCAGCAGTAAGGTTCTATAAAATTATTTAATCTTATTATATTCTCATTTACTTATACTTGTCTTCATTTCACATAAAACCATAATAATCATACAGTCCGCCGCTCTCACTAACAACTCGAGTAGGTACAAATATTCGTGTTCAGCACACAAAGTTTGCCCCGAGCGGGACTCGAACCCGCGACCATCGGAACAGAAGGCAGGGTCACTACCAACTGGACTTTACTGGACCAATCCGGCCGTCAAATAGATTATAATTTGCATAACATTAATTTATTATCCCGATTTAGAACGGAACAGCTCAAGTGTGGCTTAATGTAATCATTTCCCGTAGCGTACAGTTATCGACGTGCGTTATTGAAGGCAACGAGACAGAGCCGATGGCTTTCTATGTCGCTACACAAGTGAGAGCTTGATTGCCGACTTGTCTCGCCACGAACAGATTAAGACGTAATTGTATAAATAAGACAGTTGAACCAGTTATTTTATCAATCATATTACTGAATAGATCCGGAAAAAATCACATTCCACACCAGGCCCCCTAGTTGCTTCCAAACCAAAAAAATAGTTCTCTGTCAAGGCCTTCAATAGGTTAAAGGCTCTCCAGTGTACTCGTATAGGCTATGCGACTGACGACAGCAAACTGATTTTTCCTCGACCGCAATAGCAACTGTTCACATCCTTGGAAAGTGAATGGGTGTAGTAATGTCACAGACTTACCGTTTCGAGATATAACTCTCCGCAGCATGTGGCCGAACCGGCGGGCGCCCATGCACTTCCTTTGCTCCCGAACCACTTCATCCAAACAGTCACTGTCGGTCGTTGTATCTACATCACTGTCATCCTCTGACATGAGAGATCCACGCCTACATTTCACCTCGCCAAAACTCAATGTCGGCTCACTCGCACCTAAGCTCTTCGAGCAACCCCACTGCACATCGTTGAACAGATCGTCTAAATTAGTCTCTAAAACACCTTTGGCACTACATATCACTTTGCTATCACCATCGTTCTGCGACGAGATCGCATCAACGCTTATAGAAAGGCACTTTTCACGTCTCACGGTTTTTGCGTCCGCGTCATTCGCGGCGATATTGTCATGGGTTTTTGTCCGTTGTTTTACTCGTAGCGTATTATGGGAGACCATTTTCGGGTTGTCAGCGGATTTGTCCGAGAGGGCACTCAAGTTTGCGGGCGTCATTTGTTTCTGCGGATGGCCAGCACGGAACACATTCGAGAGCACCAACATTTTCACAGTTCTCAAGGCGTTTAAACTGGTTAGATATTCCATCACTGCATTCCTCATTCACTGCGGACGCGACAGGGTTAGAAAAAGGAGGTGGTTTTGTGTTTCGCATATTTACACTTCATATTTACGAAACGCCTGTTGCAGTGTAGTGTATGCATGTGCATTCTTCATGGGCTCTGGGCAATATTCAAGCGTGTAGAATATTCCGGGCTTAGGTGGAATTTTCTTTGGAGCGACGTCGACCGCGACAGCGCTGAATAAATAAAATGTCAGCGGAACAATCCACCTTTTTGTGCAGTTGAATTTACATTTGTAATTTTAATATTAAATCAGGCTGACGTCGGATTGCTTTGTTCATAAATCAGTGGAGTTATGAAGTTTGAAATAGTACGGAGCGTTCGTGTGATAGTATTCAGAAACGCGCTTTACATCTGGCACAAAAGGCGGTTAAAATTATTCACTAGTCGGACAGGGAATTTTGTGAGATAATACGTTTGAACAAAAGGCTGCTTTAAACAGTAAACTGGTTTAATTTCCCTCTGAAAGATAACCGTGCCCTCGCAATTTTTACACGCAAAGAGCACACCTCAACCGCCTTATCTGAAGGACTTAGAGAACGTTCTACCTCTGGACCATCTGTCATGAAAGAAATCTGTTTTCGGCAGATTGCGCTGCTCCGAAAACCTTATCAACGGCTTAGGTAGAGACTAGAACAGTCTTTCAGTTTAGGGAACGTACAAGGAAATGGACTTGAATATTTTACTTATAATTTTGTATGCGGATATTATACAAGCGAATAAATCTGCAAGGACCTTTTTACCTCACAAATTATGATTATGAATATGAAAGTATTGGAGACAACTTATTGGGGAGGGCATTGGTGTGGGACGTAACGTGTGTCGACACTTTCGCTACGTCTCACATTAATGCTACCCGGTCACAAGCCGGCGCTGCTACTGGCCAGGCCCAGAGCCTCAAGCGCCGAAAGTATTCATGCATAATCAATGAATACGAGGTTGAGGCTCTGGGTTCCTGGTCGGCAGATATGAAAGCATTCATGAGGGTGTTGTCGGCCCACGAGGTAACGCCGCCAGCGTTATGGGCACCATGCCGCAAAATAAACTTTTGGAAGGGGTGTTTTTTCTATAGTTTTCTTTTTACGTATTTATTGAATTGTTTACGTTTCATAAGTCTTATTATAATTACTGTTTTTAAGTAGGTAGCTAGTTTTAATTGTATTTATTTCACGGTCAATCAATGAAGTCATTTTACGCCTACTTTGGTACTTACTTTCCGAACTTTGAATGAAAACCCTGTGATTGTTTAAACGGATTTAAGCTGTTAAGTACGTGATCCTCTACATTACATAGTCCTTTTAATATAATGCTTTTGAAGCCGAGCCTAGAGCCTTTTCAAGGGCAGACATGCAGGTATTAAGATATTACACAAAGCATACGCTTCAAGGCCCCAAGGCGTGATCCAAGTTCCCAATCCAGGTTTAATAAGATGAAACGAAAGCTAGATGAGACGATATAGGTAATTAGTACCTGCGATCGATAGGCCCCGAGGCAATCTGCCTTGTTTAATTATGTAATTTTTAAGCGGAACGCTGTCGGTAAAGTCGGATGTTCCGGAGAGAACTTTGCTACAGTATCTCGGACGTTAGAAAGTTGTAAAGGGCTGAAAGCAGTAATATTATTGAAACTTGGCAAGTATATGAAGATTGGATGATATTGCAATAATATGGTACCGCCGAGCTAATCTGATGATGGAGCTTGGTTGTGGACATGGAAAAGTAAAAGCGCTGTTTTTAGTTATTTTTCATCTATCTACTACTACTACTACTACAGCCTATTATTAGTGTCGAAATTTTCATCCCGCGCTATTATATTATGTAAGATAATTCCATCTTCGACTTATTATTGCCCGCAATTTCAGACGGCAATAGCATCCCAGGGTGAGATTTGATTGGAGCAATCAGTCTCTGTCAAAGTTGGCGGTCGATGCTAATCGATGGCATTGACGCTTCCCTGTTCTATCGAATAGGTTCCAATCCAAGTCAGATTGAGTCCCAGATACGTCGTTCTTTCTTATTTCTATCGGCATAATTATGAGCCACCTAAGAGTTATTATTGATAAAGATGTGTAGTAGAGTAGGAGTTGGACCTTGAGGACCCTTGAGCCCACCTTTTATAGTGCTCAATAAGTCTTTTTCAAGCTTAAAACGGATGATAGTCCATGTCATAATAGCTGTGCATAACAGTTACCAAAAAATCAAGAAAAATCCTCCCGAATAAAAGACAACGTATACTTTTTGACATGACTAGTTTTCTTTTAACTTTTTAATGATTTTGACATATGAATTGTAGAAATACCTCTTAAATTCCTTAGCTAGACGAACTCCAAGTAGAAAATTCAATGGAGTGATAGATGACGAATTTGGGACTTAAGTGTTTCAAATGGATGAAACTGGAGTCTATCGCGGCTTTACTTTCGGCTGGATTGAGCAAATAAACTGGATGATAGGCGTGGGTATGATGAATCTTCTTGAGTTTTTGGAGGTGTTCATGAAGTGCCTCTAAGGATACTTATATCATAGGTGTGTGCCTATACTGCGTACTTACAGTTTTAATTACGAAGTTATTATTACAAAAATGGAGTACGGAAACCTTGCAGTTTATATGTACTGCAGATGCAGAGTCATCAGCTACATCAGTAGCTATAAGCTATTTAGTTGTAACAGTATGATTGTCGAAGCGAGTAATATTTCGTTTACATTTTGTTTATTACCTGGTCATATTTTAGTAAAACATTGAGCAGAATGTTAGTTGAAAATTGGCTATATGTATGACACATTGCTTCTTGTTCGATAAAGGTGACTCATTTCACTTTAGTTCGGGTACTCACTCACAAAGGAATGATTAATGGAGAAGGCTAATGAGTTCTAATTGATTTACGATAGAATTTTCCGATAACCTTCAGATCTTTTCAGGGTGTTTTGGATTTTAGGTAGAATCGTCTAAGTAATACAGAGGTGTGTGTAGACCCCAATCACTGGGCCCTCAGGGTGAGAAGAGGCTTGTGCACAAGCAGTGGGATATAAATTGGCTGTTGAGGTGGTGGGTATTCATTACGAGGTTTAAACAGTGTAGCGAGATGCAGCGGAACAAGTTAAGTTAGGGACTATATATCCCTTAAATGTAATTGTAGTATGTACTATGTATATGTATTTTTATACATATTGTAATTATTATTATTATAGCCTATAAAGTGTCCCACTACTGGGCAAAGGGCTCCCCTCTTTTTCGCTACTCTCCTCTATTTTGTGCAAGCTCCCGCTAAATTATTATATTTATGTAAATGTAATGTAGATCTGTATGTTTAAATTTTGAAAAAGGCCTTCTGCTGAGTTTGTTGCGGCACTTCTTCTCAAGCAATGGGTCTAGGAAGCGCTGGTAAATTCATTCCTGTTAAATTTATTTTCATTTTCAACAACCATGGAGGTAATAAAAAACCTCAGGAGCGAGTACTAGCTACTTCCGAACATTAAAAATTGAGATCAAGCAGATGTGAGTCCGAAGGACGTTTTCGTTCACAATACAAAATGTGCCCAATAACTAACACAACACTAGATCCCAGACATCTGTATGTATTGTATATCATTACGAGCTGACCCGGCGAACTTCGTACCGCCCCCGTTTAGCAGGATCCTCCGCTAGTTCGTAGTTCCAGAGATACGACAAAACTTGACACCGTGTGAATGGGCTGTAACTATGGAGGGTGGACTTTTGTATTGGAAGGAGCGCAATCTTATATGGCGAATCAGTTCAGTATGGAATCAGTTGAAAACGTGTCCAGCGGATTTGATAAGCAACAAAACAAAACACACTCTCCTCACAACCGTTTTCGCCTCAGCAGCGCCATCTGAAGGCGCTACTGCAGACTATCCCCCTAGGTGGCTTGACACTTGTGGCGACCGCAGCGCCCCCAACCTACCCGATTTGGTGTCATATTTTTGGATAAAGATTGCGCTCCTTTGCTTCAACCCTCCATAGCTGTAACAGTCATGCGTGACGTGAGCTGTTAATTGCGGAAGATGCTGGTGGAAGCGAATTTACAATCATATTTGAAATCATGATTTTTTTGCGTGCACTTTTTTGATATAGCGACAATTCAAAAAAATCAAAGATCATCGAAATCGGTTCAGCCGTTCTGGAGTTATAAGTGTTGTAACTAACACGGCTTTGTTTTATATGTTTAAAATAGATGAAGTTAGATAAAGAGATTTTAAGCCTTTTAACCAGCTTATCCCCGCCGAAATTTGGTCACAGACTCACACAGCGGAGGTGTAGAGATCTTCTACTATCTAAAGTCCCGCGCCTTCACGTTTCAAAACGCTTATTTTTTTATTATTATTTAAAAAGCACCACCAACACTCTCGACGCATAGTTGATGGCTGTCTCAGCATGCACACATGTGTTGAGAGTGTTGGTGGTGTTTTTTACATACATTGAAGCGTTTTGAATTTTGGAGGGGCGGGACGTTAGATAGTAGAAGATCTCTAACTATTATGTTATGCAGCGCTACGGCCCACAGGCTTTTCGCCCATACGACGGTGGACACTGGGCACACTTTCCAACGCCGGACGTTAGAGTATCCGATCCATATCGCCCATCTATACATATATTTAGTTAGTTACTTATGTATTGTATACTCAGTTCATTATATTAAAACTAGCTTCTGCCCGCGACTTCGCCTGCGTGGAATTCGGTTATCGCGTTCCCGCGGGAACTATGCGTTTTTCCGGGATGAAAAGTAGCCTATGTCCTTTCCCGGCACCTCAACTATCTCCATACCAAATTTCATCCAAATCGGTCCAGCGGTTGAAGCGTGAAGAGGTAACAGACAGACAGACAGACAGAGTTACTTTCGCATTTATAATACGGGAGCGCGATAACCGCATTCCACGCGGGTGAAGTCGCGAGCAGAAGCTAGTCAACAGTATAGGCACTCATTTTAATATATTTAGAGGTAATATAGTAAGCCTAACAATGCTGATTGATACAAAATCCAAGGTACAAAATCTCGTTACGTTATCTACTGTATCACTGTCTTTCCCTTCAATATTAATCATTGACGTTTTTCAAATGAGATTTAAAACAATAATCTCCAACCCCCGGTTGCACTCCTCTAACTTCATTCATTAGAGCAGGACAGACTTATTCTTCAGGGACCGGCATTCGCGGTCTAGTTTGATTGAGATGGAATTATCCTGAAATACGTCACGTCTAATTTACGGCCCCCTCATCTCAATTTGTCGGGGAGTTCATACAAACTGAACGTAATCTACACACTAAAATATTATGGTGTACAAATACCTGCGCGTGTGTGCGCTTTCCTATATATTATACTTGAATACCTATTATATATTTAATTATCAAACTAATATCATAATTTATTTATTAAAAAAAAACCAACAACATAAAATGGATTACAAAGGATGTTTTAGTAAGGTAGCAAAGTCAATTATAAGTATTTTGGGGTTAATTTACATATGTACTTAAATTAGAAACTAGAAATTAGAAATGATAATAGATCTGTAAAAACTATTGAGTACTCATCACCCAAAAAAAGGCGAAGTAGATCAATAAAAAAATAAAAGCAAAATTCAGGCAACCAAAGAAAATATGGCTGCCGTTAAAAATTGTGACACGTCGACAAAAAAACAATTGACAGTTACTGACGGCAATAGACGTCATGAAACGGGATCAGTTTTACGGGCAAATTATAGCGTGACACAGATGAGGTGCATAAACAAAACGCTAAGGCTGCAGTCGGGCGACAGCGAGTGACTGCATGCAAACTCTTTTATTAGATTTTTAGATTTAAGGATATATTGCACACCTCTGTGAGGAATCTCTCATGAAATAAGTACATTTAAATATTATTTTAAGATCCTGTGAAACTCATGTTCATGCAATAAAATATTTGACTTTGACTTTGAATTGGTCTAACTAATATGCCGCCACAGTCGGCAGGTTGATGACCTTATGGACAATTGCTGTCTGCCAATCTTAATTGCTTCTAGCAGTTTGTCTATGTATATTGCTAGCATAGGGGAATTGAGTTATTTAACAATCAGGAAGACAAACAAGACTACTACGAAAAAAAAGAGAAGTCTTACAAGATATCATTAGCAAATTTTAAAAGTTTGAAACTAGAATTAGTTAGTAAAAAAATGAGTAGGTAAACGTTTTTTTTTAATTAAACAATTTTATGGAAAATGGACTTAAAAAAATATACAAAAACATAAAATCGTTGGGCGTCTGAAATTTCTATCAAGTCATCAGCTATGTCATTATAAACGCTATGTACATATCTACGCAGACTACGCGCCCAACGTTTCTTTTTTTTTGCCCCACCGATTTCATGAAGTCCTTTTTACGAAATAGCAAATTTTTCAAGTATATACTGAAAACTAAAATATATTTTACTCGCTTTACAACATTAAATAGTTTGCGTTTAAATACTGTTTAAATAAAGTCAAGGTCTTGTCAGCGCCTTAAAAGGAATTCTCCTCAAGCATTTAAAACATGTTTCAAATACAATCAGTCATTCCAAATACGATATTTCCGCCTCCTGAAATGAAAATGGCTTGAGGTCATACGGGAGCAGTTACCGAGAATAAAATAAAATTTCAAGTTTATTCGCTAAATCAAATTTCCAGACCATTATATTTGTTCAAGGTCTTTGACTTATTATTATAAGCGTGTAAAGTTCGGTAACTTAAAGTAAGATATTTAAGGATTGATGGATTAGGTAAAGAATAGTCCAACAATTACAAATATTTGTATCGGTGTCATTGAATAAATATTTATCTATTTCTAAAATTAATTCAGTCCGATACCGTTACACGCTTACATCGCTTGACCGATTTAGATGAAACTTGGAATGGAGATAGTCGGAGTCCCGTAAAATGTTATAGGCTACTTTTTATCCTGGGAAAATGATAAGTAGGTCCACGAAGTCGCGGACGGAAGCCAGTAAGGAATGAATAACTTTCTATTTACATAAAAACTGTTTAATTCTTGAAATAATACTTATTCAAATATTTTCAATGTTGGCCCCAAACACGCTGATCTCTAACCACAGCCTTACTTTATATTAAAACACAATCACCCAATAAATTCCGAAGGAAATATTCGCATAGAGCTTTACAGTTCGATATCGAAATTTAACATTCTCGACGTATATAACTCCTATATACTGTTGTAATATGCACTTTAACTACTATGTTACAGGTTTGATTTTGTTGCTCATGTGGGTAACATACGGTTGTAAATTACTTATTGCGAATCCATGTTTACTCGGCGACTTAAAGCGTGTCGGCCTCGTCACGTGAGGTCGTAAACAACGAAATATCGAAATTTATACTGAACTAGGTGACATAAATAAAATATTTGTGTTTTTTAATCTTGCATGCCTAACTACTACTACTACAGCCTATTTGCATCCCACTGCTGGGCACAGGCCTCCTCTCATCACGAGAGGTTTTGGGGTATAGTCCCCCATAACTACTGAACTTTATTAAAATGTTGATATTGTGATGAACACGGTAAACAAACACGTATTATCTACTAACTGGTGCTCGCGACTTCGTCTGCGCAGGATTAGTATTTCTAGTAGCTTATATACACAATATCTTTATAAATTGTAGCCTATGTGTTATTCTGATGTTTAAGCTATATTATTGTAAAAATTTCATTAAAATCCATTCAGTAGTTTTTACGTGAAAGAGTAACAAACATCCATCCATACTTACAAACATTCGCGTTTATAATATTAGTAGGATATGAAAACACGACTTTCATGTGAACTTTTGAAGTGAATATGTTCAGGTTTTCAATATAGCCGCCGATATTGGAAGCCGTGGTGGCCTTGTGGTTCGACCTACCGCCTCTCATGCTGAGGGTCGGGGGTTCGATTCCGGCTCGCACCTCTAAGTTTACTTATGTGCGAAATTCAATTTGAATTTACCACTGAGCTTTTCGGTGAAGGAAAACATCGTGAGGAAACCTGCACGCACCTGCGAAGTAATTCAAAGATGTGTGTGAAGTCCCCAATCCGCACTGGGCCCGCGTGGGGACTATAGCCCAAACCCTCTCGTGATGAGAGGAGGCCTGTGCCCAGCAGTGGGCCGTAAATAGGCTGTTGTAGTAGTAGTAGTAGTAGTTTCAATATAGTAGGTAAATATATAAGTAGCACTCTAGAGAGAAAATTAATTCATCACTTCAGCAGTAGACGTTTTTCGAATGAAACGATGATACTTCATAAAGTCGTTTTAATTAGCAAGTTAAGGCCTCTTAACCCACGTCAAATTCATACAAATAAATAAAATAAATAAATTCTTTATTTTCCATAAAAGATACAAATATTTTACAATATGTCTGGCCCCCACACTAGGCGTTGCCTGTCCCGTGAGGGCGACAAAAAGAGTTATCGGCTTACATGACTAAGAAAAAAATAGTAAGAAAAACAAGGAAAGCTAAAAACAAATTAAACATAAGAAAAAGGAAGTGGTAATCTAGTAAGTTCTTCTATGTGTATGTGTGTCTCTGTGTGTGTTGTGTGTGTGTGTGTGTGTGTGTGTGTGAGAGAGAGAGAGAGAGAGAGAGTGCGTGTGTATGGGTGATTATGTGTTTGTCAGTGTACGTGTGTATTGGTGTTTATTTGACTTTTATTTTTTTAAATAAATCTAAGTTAAGCGGTTAACCCGAAGTAAAGAGCTTGGTGCAAGTGGTCCTTAGGCAGTAGCAAAATTAGCAACTAATCTAATCTTTGGTAACCAGGTTTAGGCACTACGTCTACATGATTGTCACTAATAATATTTTTTTTGCTGTGTGGCGGGTGGCGCATTTCTGCCAATGTAAAAATTTGGGTAACGAGCGGTTTAATAATAAAAATACTGGGATATGGATTTTGGAAGGATCAGGAAAGTCAGGCAGTAACGAAGTGTTTATTCATCTTATTCTACATTACTATGTGTCTGAATACTCGTAAGCATTTAGTGAATTAACTGAATTAGCATCGTTAGTCGATAATTAGTCGCGCATTTAGCAACGTTTGCATAACGAACGTATGTGTATGTATGTACGAACGGTGTGTACGATGCGTCTGTATGTAACTATCGAAGCAATGGGGACTATCGTTTCTTTGCTCATCAGTTGGCGCCACTGTTGACTAAGGTATAGCAGTCAAAGGCGACTTTAAAAGATCGGCGACGAAACAAAGTTTTAAATCTTGAATCTCATTATGTTTATTAATTATAAATAACTATCATCATATCGAGTAGCTATGCCGCAATGTTAGACAGTTCCGTTTTGTCTAAACAAAAATTTTTTTTTTTAAACCTTTTCATAGACATTTATTTATTTATTTATTTAAAAGTACAGCCACATCGTATACATAACACTTTAGTAGTAGTAAACAACATGAAAACAAACACAATTCTGATATATACGACAATTACGGAGTACATAACAATGACAGTGTATGACATGAGCTACATTAAGTTAAGAAAAATGCTTTTGAATTTAGTAAAAATAAAAATTAATTAGTTTTATAAATTAAATTAAATTAACTGTTGCAGAATTTCAATTTTGAAATGGTTGAGGTTGTGATGAAATATGTCAATGCTTTGGCTCCTGCTCAAGATAAGGTTATATTCATTGCAAATTCGTACCGATGGCGATTGCAATCCGAGGTTGGTCCTAGTCGATGGAGTAGAAAAGAGCTTGGTTATTGGTGTCCGGGGATAGTTGCGTGGTGCAGACAAGGAAAGTCCCTCCAGAAAGCTACTGCACTGTACCCGCCCGTTGACCACTTTGTGGAGAAAACACAAGTCCAGCATAATGCGGCGGTCACGTAGACTTGCCATATTAAATTTAAAAAGTCGCTGATCATATGGGCTTCTATGTGAGAAGCCAATTGTATTAAATGCAAGGTGCTTCGTAAAAACTCTTTGTATTTTTTCAACCCTTTGTGAGTGTATACTATAGAAAGGGCTCCATACAATCGAGGCATATTCAAGGTGGCTACGAACAAGGGTATTATAAAGTGTTACTTTGGTGTGCTGCTGCTTAAAGCCGACAGTGTTGCGCTTTAAGAAGCCAAGCATCCTGGCTGCCTTTTTGACAATAGCATCGACGTGTGAAGTAAACTTTAATTGGCTGTCAATTAAGACTCCGAGGTCTCGTATTTCATAGACTTGCAACAGCTGGACGCCACCAATTTCGTACCTAGTAGCAAGTAGTTTTTTCTTTCTACAATATTTAATAAAGAAACATTTATTAGGGTTCAGTACCATACGATAGACATAAATAATACTTCGTATGGACCCGGCCTAACGTAGATACATGTCATGTGTCCCCATTTCCTTGGTGTCCAATCCAAAGTTAAACTTGTATCGTGACACTATAGCTGGGTCACATTTTTCCAACAACGAGACGAGTTTTTAGATACTGAGAAAGTTTCGATTTTTTTTTTAAAAACGCTTATTGTAACGCACGCTCGGTGACAGAACTTTGGATTGGACACCGAGGAAGTGGGGACGTATTACGTGTACGTTAGACCGGGTCTATATTATTTACGTCTATGAACCTTTTACATTCATCGCCAAATAATCCCTATTTGCGATAATTTCACGGAGGAGATCACTTTTCAACGGGTAGATTAAAGAAATTTATCATTTATGTCACGAAGCCCGCCAAAACCAGTGAAAAGTGAATGTAATTGGACCTCACGCGACACTACCGCCTCTAGTGGCAAATTCACACGCGATTGAACCGGGACCCAACGTAGAACGTTTTCACAATAATTATCAAAATGATTTCCGTTTCCCTTGATACCCAATACGATGTCACTGTGATAAGGTTGGACGGTGGATCTAGATTCAACTTTAAAATAAGACATTTCCTGACCGACATCAAAACTAAAAACTGGAAAAGAAATCGAGCGATGTGGAGTCTTGAGTATGTTTTTTTTTCTGGAACCTTAGAGATATACACCTATACACCTCTAAGATCTTATAGATATAAGTTTAAGTTAGGGACTATTACATCCCTTAAATGTTATGTTAGTACGTACCTAATGCAAATGTAATGAGAATTCGTGTGTGATTTTTATTATAAAAAAGGCCTTCTGCTGAATTTGTTGCGGCGTTTCTTCTCAAGCAATGGGTCTAGGAAGCGCTGGTAAATACATTTCCGACGTGTAAAAGTGCCCCTATGTGGCCATTTTGCTGAATAAATGATTGATTGATTGATATAGGAGCATTCCATATGTATTATTTATTATAGGTCAATGCATAGTAGAGGAAATAGAAACCATTTACAAGTTGATAGATAACAGTACAATTTATTCACGGCCACGTTGTAAAATGCGCCGTCAAAATATTAACAAGGACACATCACAACAAAATCAGTAGGTACGGGGCCTCAATTGCTTCAATTATCTCGACCAATAAGCGGAGTTGCCGCTTAAATGGCCACATTAGTCACAAATGCTTGTTCTTCATGAGAACGAACTGAACTGACGTCATGGTAGAAAGGGAACTCATTTTAAATTCAATCTTGTAATTTAGCAGACAAGTTTTAATCATTTGCACGATACACGATACTTCAGTTATGTTATGAGTCGCCAGTCAGTGAGGTCGGTTCACCATACAAATATGTAGTTGCTTTTTTGCCATCAAATTTTACAAACAATAAATTCCCAAGGTCCAGTAAAAACTTGTCATGATACTCATGATAAATCAATTGGTTTATTAAAACACTCGCGTAACGTTATTGTCTACGAGTACAACATCAAAGGTTATGGGCCTAGGAATCAATTTGGTAGACACAAGTCTTCAATAGAGACTGTCGACATCTATGGAATTTATATTTATTTGACAATGGAGGCCATCTCCATAATATATTTTTTTCTGGACCCTTGGAGACTATACTGCATCTCTAAGATCTTAGATTTAAGTTTAAGTTAGGGACTATACCTCCCTTCAATGTAATTTTAGTACGTACCTACATGTATATTTTATACAAGTAATGTAAAATTTTGAAAATTTTGAAAAAAGGCCTTCTGCTTGAGTTTGTTGCGGCGCTTCTTCTCAAACAATGGGTCTAGGAAGTGCTGGTAAATTCTTTTTCTGACATGTAAAAGTGCCCCTACGTGGCCAATTTGCTGAATAAATAAATGATGATGAATAACGCGATTTTTGAAAAAAATAATATACTTACCCCACTGCAAACAAACTTTTGATGTCACATTATATATTTTTGTAATCCGTTCATTAAACCCTTTACTTTGATACCCCAGTCGATAGGCTTTGACAAAAAAATATTGGAAACGTTTAAAAAACGTTCCAAAAGTCAGCCATTTTGTTTTTTGCAATATTGACATACCCAGTGGGTTTGAATTGAACCCCCGACCCATGGCGTTAGATCAAACCTCTAGGCTTACAGCACGGCGTTCCGGAAAAATGAATAGCACTGGGGGCCCATTCGTAACAGATACAATAAATGGCCATGGCGGCGATCTAAATCTTCCAAATGTAGGAACGCTTTATTAATTACCTTTGTGAGTGCCAATTTTTTTTGGCGTGCGCCAGTTTGTTATAGTGAGGTGTAATCGTGGCTTGTAACCGGTTTTTGCCCCCATACAAATAAACTGGTTTTTTTTATCGTTCTTTCGTTTACTATTTCATGTTTAATAAAGCGATAAAATAATACGAAGTAATAACCTAAATACATTATGGAGTTCCGCATAAAGAGTATAAAATAATTCTAATTATTTGGCTATTTCGGGGTTTTTTAAATTAACCGGTTACAAGCCCTGGGTGTAATAACGTAAGTATACAATACATATAGGTACGGGGTCAAGCAACACGTTGTGACGATATTTTACCCGCAGAATCAGCTATCGATTCTAAGCTTGCTTTTTAGGGGTTTTTTTCGAATTGATATAAAAAAAATGTATGGGATTCAGGTATCGCTCATACCATCAATGCCGCACTGGGCCATATTTTTTTTACCAACTCGAAAAAAATTCAAACCTATGTATAAAACATGCTTAGAAATTAGAATCGATATCTGATACTGTGGTTAAAATATCGTCATAACGTTTTGCTTGATCCTAATATAACATCGGCGGTATCTCGTACCTACTTAGTTAGAGTGTTTCATATATGTGCGATATATTGTAGTAGAGTGCGAATGATATATGTGTAGATACACATATCTACTTACTAAAAACTTCTGAGCAAGTACAGAAATATGAAAATAATTATTTTATTTAATTCACATCAAATGAATACCCAAACATCGTCAACCCATCAAAAAAGAGAAAGAAAAGGTTAACAGAAGGTTAAAAGCTATCTATTCACCAGACGTCCTTCTAGACGTCAAATACAGAGAAAGCCGACGTCCGATAAAACAGGCTGTAACCTACGACCTATAAAAAGAAAGATTACATAAAAGAGAAGTAATATCTCCCTTACCCACAAGGGAAATAAGACGAATTCATATCACGATAAGCGTAATCGTAAATCTCGCGGAGAAATCCTTGCATTCGTACGAGGCTCAGAAGACAATGAATTAATTCGCACGCGGGACAATATTCCATGATGAACACTTTCTCCCGGCCGGATGTTTTGTCGCTTTCTGACTTGGTTGAATGAGCGGGTGTGCGAAAGTGAGGGTTACCGGTGTTGCCAGCTGACCGCGTATTGGCCGCGATAATACGTATCGGCCTTGGGTGAAAGTCTATTACGAAACTCGAGTTACCGATATTGAATACGGGTAACGCGATACGTTTGTTTTGCACTCGTGAGGTGATGTTGGTAATGAACGTTTGAAAATGGAACTAATTCAAGAACACACGTTCGGCTGGACGAGGTCGTTAAGGCGTTTTTGAGGTTTAAACGTACGGTCACGGTCTAGTGGCTTTGTGATTACGTAGATTGGGAGTTTTTTCTTTCATTATGCTAGAGGTACTAAAAAGGATGAAGCACAAGTTAATTCTATCGCTTAAACACTAAGGTTAACATGAACTTACATCACTATTTCTTAAATTTTAATATTTTCCTTTGCTGGCATATTCCCGGTAAGAAATCAAGGCAAATAAACAGCGGTTTCAAAGACGAGACTACGGCTAAAAACTTTGCCTGCAAGGATACTTACGACTTGGAAATTGCGTTAAAGTTCTGAATAAACACTCCCGATTTTCTTTTAATGTTATGAACTTTAGTATCGGGAAACGCTGTAAGAGCTTAGTTTGGTTGGATGGGCAATCTTCAACGATCAAAGTAAAGTAGCAACTCGACAAAGAAGAATGTAAAAAAGTATCTGTGGGAGGCAAAAAGTGTCAAAGTATGTATACTGTATAAGGAATGTGTTAAGAGTAAGATACATTATTAAATTATCTTATGATCAAAACATATTTTGGACATTTGTTTTTTAGTCCTTTTACTACCGTTTTATTACAAAAAGCGTGAGTTAGACAGTCTGTGCCATTATTTAAAAAAAAGAATAGGAAAAAGCAATTTCGGCGCAAAGTTCGTACTGGCCATTAACCGTGACGGCCATATTTAAAAACAAAAATACACGCTCCTGGCTGAATAAAAATGGCCGCAGTTAAACTACGGGGGGGGGGGGGGGGGGGGTTCAGAAAATAATATTGTACGTGATTATAGCACTGTGCCAAATAAAACGGGAGTACCTACCTATTGCAGATTTTACAGTACGTTATACGAAGTGTTCCTGATGTTACGCAATATTGCGTATTTTATTTAACGATAGTTAGGACTTGCCTAAAATTATCGTCCTTCATTTAGGTATTTGTTTTAATAACATGTTGTTCTAACATGTTGCTAACATGAATACACGAAAATATATATCTAAAACACCCTGTGCTTGTTATAACATATTTTAGGTATGTAAATAAGGTTGTTACAACTACTTACCTACATAATAACTGAGTCATATCAAATATTCCGCGTACTGAGATCAAGGTTGTTCCAAAGAGGGAGGATATTAGCCTGGCTGCTTAGTCTATTACCTAATAGTGTCTCTGCTTGAACGAATTAAGGTTGATTTTACGTTAGACGCGGTTAATAAGCGTATGAAACTCGACGTTATTGCATTGTAATAACCAAATTTGCAGTTTCTGTTTATCGTGGGAGATGACAGTAAAGTGACTTTAATTCCTTTGTCGGTGCGCTTTATTGTACACTGAGTTTTTTTGCGCTCGGTGGCTCTTTATTTTGTTGGTTGTTCTGCTAACGCATCTAATTTTCTCTGATAACAACGCCTTTGTTTACTTTGTTTCCACAGGTTAAACACGCCCGTATCACTGGATACAAACAAATGCACGCACGATGATCACTGGCAGGTTGGAAACGTGCGAATAATGTGGGTCACTTTAAAAAAAAAACACAAAACCACCTCAGAGGCATCGTTGGAGGCGAGGTCGTCGCCACCATTCTCCGGTTCATAGCCACTGTCGGATCCGGCACGTTCGCGAGCGCGCGGTCATTTCGAAATTCGAAAAATGTGAATTGTCACCGGCGCCGGTGCAGCGAGAGACACGCGCACGCGCACCGATTTTCACAGCGCCACTGTTTCCCGCGCGCCGCGCGCTTGCCAGCCGCCAAATTGAAAAGGCCGACCTCTAACTAGGATCTTAAACGAATCCATATATCGGCAAAGGTTTCATACGTTTATTGGATGCAGAAATATGTGAAACAATGTAACATTTGGTATGTCTACGTTGAAATGAAATGAAATGAAATAATTTATTTGCTTAACATTGTGTGTTAGTTTAGATGTACAATGCAGGAGTATGTGTATCAACAATGCCAGTGTCTTATAAATAGTAGACATACAAATGTTAAAAAGCTTACACTAATGTGGATAAAAACATATTATAACTACTAAGCTTCCTACTAAGCTTTTTTTTCAGTTATGGACAATCATTTAATAAGCATTTGACTATTTAACTACTTGAAAACGATAATTTTACTACTAGGTGTTTAACATCTTGATAACGAATACTTCTTAAGAAATATAGGAAATTGTAACACCTACTCTTTACTCAAATTGTTTAAAAAGTTGCTAAAATGGCAACACCGTCGCGACAATGCGAACAATGAACCAAAATATGATGGTGCCAAGAATTAGCATAACAACCTCGCCGTCCGCACTCGTTTGCAGAGGAGACGTGATCGAGTTGCGCGCAAGATAACGGAGGCATTTTTTTATGGAGACATTGCGAAAGATGCAGTATACCACAGATTAGGTATAATATCGATCGAGTTGTAGATTTTATCGATTGCGACTAAATGATAATAGTTAAACTAGCCTTTTAATGCTCGTAGTCATTGCATGATAAAATCAGAAGTTATGACATATTTATAACGTTCGCAGTAGAACTAAAAGTGTCTGTCTGTAGGCGGGGCTCGTGCTCGCAGAACAGGTATTTTCGACCAACTAAAAGTCGAAGGAATCCGTTGGATGTAGGTATATGGTGCCCGGTCTGAGGAGAGGGGAAGGCTTGAGTTCAGAAAATCTTTCGGCTGAAATGATGATATTGATGAGATCATATAGCCGTGGTGGCCCAGTGGTTCGACCTACCGCCTCTCATGCAGAGGGTCGGGGGTTCGATTCCGGCTCGCACCTCTAAGCTTACTTATGTGCGAAATTCAATTTGAATTGACCACTGCGCTTTTCTGTGAAGGAAAACAATTCCAGCGATGTGTGTGAAGTCCCTAATCCGCAATGGGCCCGCGTGGGGACTATAGCCAAACCCTCTCCTGATGAGAGGAGGCCTGTGCCCAGCAGTGGGATGCAAATAGGCTGTAGTAGTAGTAGTAGATATAGAAAGTAGTTTTTTAATCATCAAATCAGAAAACTGACTGGTAACTTATAAAGTGGTTATCTAGTGGACGTCGATTGGCCGTAATCATATCGGGTGCGGACCGGATCGTAATTTTTATGATGAGCGGGAATTGGCGACGTGACGTCACGCCCGGCCGTTGCCCGCTAAACAAAGTTTATTTTGTTCTTTACGACACGAGGTTCCAGGGAGCAGGCGGATGCTGGACGTAGGTAATAACGTGGTATGGTTTGTTAAATACATATTTAGAAAAGAATCTAGCTCAATCATGTCAGCATGTACCTATAGAAAAGTTCCGTTTTTACATTACTACTACTACTACAGCCTATTTGCGACCCACTGCTGGACACAGGCCTCCTCTCATCACGAGAGGGTTTGGGCTATAGTCCCCACGCGGGCCCAGTGCGTATTGGGGACTTCACACACATCTTTGAATTACTTCGCAGATCCGAAGGTTTCCTCACGATGTTTCCCTTCACCGAAAAGCACAGTGGTTAATTCAAATTGAATTTCGCAAATAAGTAAACTTAGAGGTGCGAGCCGGAATCGAACCCCCGACCCTCTGCACGAGAGGCGGTAGGTCGAACCACTAGGCCACCACAGCTTAAGTACCTACTAAAGGAATAAAAATAATACAAGTTCAAGTATAATGATTAAAATAACGTCGCCGGTCGCGGTACGATTCCCCGCGGAACGCTCTCAATTTCGCCAAAAGAAAATCGAAGCATTAAATCTAGAACACCCGCCGAGTCCCGGTTACCCTCGATGATTGAATCAATTACTACGCCATAAATATAAAACAACTAAATATCACTAACGATAAATCACCGACGAAATTCAACCTACATTTTGTGATTAATTGCTGAACCGATACTAAACGTTTGCATAAATATTCACGACGGCACTCGACATTGAATTAAGACGCGGAGGAAGCATCGCAAAATTCGCAAACAAACGGAACACGGATCAGGATAATCATATTCATAAGAATCATGCCGCCGTGAAGCCGAAAAACGTATCGCGGATCACACAATTGGATGCGCACGATTATTACCGAATCATGCGAGCACCTAATACAAACTTTGTGCGACAAAACTAAACTATGAATTTAATATGCACACCGCGAGTGCGAAATTATAGCTGGATACATTAATTAGGAAACTTCGGGGCGCTCCTGCCTCGCTCGTTGAATATGTATAACTTATTGCAGGTACCTTACTACATGACGTGAGCAATAGGCAAGAGAGTTTCCCACGGCGCCGGTCCAGGCGCCGCCGTAATAGCACACAATCAAACAAAAGTAACGACTGCCTATTATGACTTGAGCGAACTAGAGGACACCCTCCGACAGAGAGTAATTAACGTACAAAGCGGACCGACGAAAAGCCGTAAGCAAACAGCGATCCCTGCCACGTATTCAATTAACCCAATGGGAAACGGAATCGTTCATAACGCTAAAAGTTAATTAAAATATACGTAATTGCAGCAACAAGCGCGAAACAGCCCGCGCGTGCCGCAGTGTTTGCACTTTATTAGTACAAGTTTGTTTGCCGGCAAGTTTGGGCCGCTTCCGTTTTATTTGCTCTGGAGTCCGGAGCGAGCCAACTTTGCCGCGCTAAATCTAAGATCTCCCGTCTAGGGTTGCCATCTGTTTGTATTTAGCAGGACATGTTTGGCTTTTTCGAGTTGTGTCCGGCCAAATATTCATATGTCCGGCCTGTCCGACTTTTGTTTGGCTTTTTGCTATCGCTTCTGTCAGTCATGTCAGTACTGATAGAAGGAAGCTGAAATTTGGCATGTAGGTTGCTTGAGGAGTGTACGGGAACTTTAGGAGACGATACATTGTCTCAAACTTTCGCGATACACACTCATATTAAACACACTATCACCGGGACTTAATCGCGTAAAAACTATTTATATTTTACGATTTCCCGAATTTCCCACGGGAACGGGAAAAAATGGGGTTCAACATTTAAAAAACCGGCTTTATAACTTTGTCTTTGGCTTTTATAGTTGTGGTGATGTCAGGCTTTTAGGGTAAAATGTCCGGCTTTTTCACTTTAGAAGATGGCAACTCTACTCCCGTCGAACTGTGTACAACACAGCCTTACAACAATGCCGATATTGTAAGCGAATGTACACAGTGAACAAAAAACTATCTGGGGACTGCACTATCACTCATGGGGAAACGGAAAAAAACTGAAAAAACTGCATATTAGGCGAAAAAACATTTAACAATAGTAGGTAGGTAATCTTATACTTTAAACGCGCTAAACTTGTATAACTTCTCTGTTGATTTATTACTTTCTTTTCAAACCCGAGTTTTAGACGTGAGTGGGTGAGACGAAAAAAAAATGCCAAATGCTGAATATGGAAATGGATTCGCAATGCGGGTAGATAAGGATTTTATAGCGTAATGTAGGTGCCGGGCCAGCGGTGGGTTATGAATGTTATGAACGAATGCGCTGATAAGTACGCATGGCGTCAGCTCGATAAGGCACCCGGTGCAGTGTGGGGTCGGACAGATGACAGGCGAACCTTTGTTTTATAAACTGTTTGCTGTATAAACTTTAATAAGTAGATTCGTATCAATCAATTACCTGATTGTGTACAATACTGGAGATACAATAAGTTAGGTATCTCAAAGTCCAAACCGGGACATATCTGAAGATTTCAACAGAAGTCCATTACTCGAAATAGTTTATTTGCAGATAAACTGAACTGAATAACCATTATCTCATACTTCTCATTATCTAACACACTATAATAGTAAACATGACCAGAAATAGATGCAAGTGGATGAATAAACATTAATATTTCAGCTCTGTGGCAGAGAGAGCGAATTCAGTTCGTTTTTGGAGACAAAAAGGAATAGAACAGTGTCTATGCCGTAGTGATCTATCCGGATACATTATTCATTTATGTTAGGCACGTGATACGGTTTTCGGTTAGCCCGTTTTAATGTGGGCCAAACGTGGCTTTGGCATATTTCCATCGGCTTTTTTTTATCAAAGAAAAGGCATGGTTATGTTTTTGGCACAATATTCAGTGTCGTTCTTTACTGGCTGGAAAGGAAGTCACCTGTTTCTGTTTCGAGTTTCGAATTTAAAAAGATAGCGCATTGCGCCTATAAAGTTTTGCTTTTTATTTGTTACCTACTGTTTCTGAAACTAATTTGCACGTTTGATATTTCTGAACTTAAACATTAATTAAAAATATTCAGATTGCTAGGTTGTTATTCAGAAAGAGAAAAGAAAAAGCCGTCATGAAATAATACATTATTTTTGTTATTTCTGTATATTATTTATTTGTAACCAGCACATCTTGAAAAAGTAATCACGTAGATAATGAACACTTTCGTTCCCAAGAGCTCGCTAGGAACTCGGGGCACTGAAAACGTTAATCAGTGTAGGTGTGGGTAGTGAAAAAAGATTATGAGTTAGGTACAAGGAAAGATAAGTCGTCTAGGGTTCAGTCAGGTCTTGGTCTTTCCCATGGATTCCCGCGGGAGTAAGGATGGGAGGAAAGCAGGAGCCAGGGACGAGGATCAGGAAAGGGCTGTAAAAATAAATTCGGTAAATACATAATTGATTGGTGAACTTGCTAAAAATATTTTAGGGTGCCAAACCAATATTCATGTTGTAGAAATTTCATTGAATATTTAATCAGTAATTATATCCTAATGGATATAATATAATATCTTATGGTATTGATAATTCGATGGATTGAATTTTTTTATCGTTTAAACTGCTGCGTGCCCTATACGAGAGTTCATGTTCTATGAGAAAACAAAGATATTGAATTCGAATTTATATGGTCTAATAGCAAACACCTTCGAACAGCAATGCCCGCCTATATTCTTCAATCAAACAGAGCGAAAGTTTGTTCCAAATTCAAATGTTGGCTCTATTTAGTCTATGCTTTTTGAAAATCTAATGTGAGACACTGACGTATTCGAATTGCCGCCATTGTTGGCCGATTTTGAAGCATCTTAGAGGAATTATAAAATGAGTGTAGATACTACACTACAAGTGTAGTTCATTCTTCCATGGTAGATACAGTTGTGCATGCAACTGTACATAATTACACTCGTGCGATATTATTATGAAACTCGCCTGGCGGCTCGTTTCATACCCCACTCGTGTTTTAAGGCCTAATTATGTAGCAGTTACATAAACTACTATTATGTCAATGCCGAGACCTTGCCACCTGGTGTTGCAATTGGCTATGGGTGAAAAATGACAATGTGCTCGATTATTTTTTTATGGAAAAATCAATAATGTCAATAGTGTCAACACTTTTTTTCAAGAAGTAGTGCTGCATACTTGGACCAAGGAAACACCTTTATTTCAATCTTCATAACGCAAAACCAATTTTATTTATTACACAGAATCTACGGCACGGAAAATTCTGAGATTTTTTTCTCTTGATACGGAAGGTTATTCCTATCCTTAAAAAAAAATCGAGCACATTGACATTTTTCACCCATAGCCAATTGCAGGTAGCGGTGTGTTCGCCGACCAACGACATGAAAATACCGGGTGCCATCTATTTGGCATAATTCTTTTTGTCCGAAACTGTTTACGCATAACAGGCTTCGCATAATTTATTTACGCCGAATCTTGACCTTGCCGAATTTTTGTTAAGCATAATTCTTAATTGGCCGAATGGGTGTTTACCCGAATATTGTGTTGGCATAATGTTGACCTGGCCGAATTTTATTATGCATAATATTAGTTTGGCATACTAGTAATTTAGCAGAATTTTGATAGGACGAAATATTGTCCGAATTTAAGTCCGAAACAAACATTTAATGTAGGGAGCGCCAAAATTTATATAAAATTGCTAGTCTGTAAACTGGAATTCCGAAAATGGTCATAAACGATTTTAGCTAAGTATAAAATTTTGTATGATATAATTTGTTCAACATACTTATCTTTATTAGATAGAGTTCGGCAGTTCACGGTGTGCGGTAACACCAAAGTTTGGAGCAAAGTCGACTCGCATAGGTTAGGTTAGGTTATTTTTTATATAAGTAAACGAAATTATCATTTAGTAAAAATCCCCCCTCTCCCTATTTAGATAATCATCGATGTTGTACAGGATACTCATTTAATTAAATCGGCGAAAATAAAGGTATGCGAAAGTAGTTTTCGGCGTAGCAAATTTCGGCGAAAGTAATTTTCTGCCTAAATAATATTCGGAATTCGAAAATTATGCGTGAATAGTATTCGGCGTAAATAGATTACGCGTAATAGAATTCGACGAAAAATCGTTATGCGAGATTAGTTTCGGCGTAAACACTATTATGCCTATACTGATTATGCAAAATCGAATTCTGCCAAAAAAAAATATGCGTAAACAAGGGGAACCAAGGTTATTCCTATCCTTAAAAAAAAATCGAGCACATTGTCATTTTTCACCCATAGCCAATTGCAGGTAGCGGTGTGTTCGCCGACCAACGACATGAAAATACTACAGTCAACAAGTTTCACTTACCGTGTACAGTCAGTTCCGAGTCCCGGTTGAGCTCGTACAGTCGGAGCGCCTCGTCCAGCTCCAGCTGAGTGGAAATGGTGCACGGGTCGCCTTCCTCGTCCACCCATTTCATGGTGAACACCTGGTGGAAACACGTCGTGCAGTCAGATTCGCCAGTAAGTACACACTTTTGCAGCCAAGGGCGGATCCAGGGGAGGGGGTCATGGGGGTCATCTACTGTTGTGACCGCATGGCCTTTCATGGGTTATTGGAAATTCCTTCCTAGATTACTGCATTAAGATTCATGTGTGATACCATTTTAGAATCAGCATAACATACGCATGTTCCTAAAGTCAATTGCTCATTTAGTTTCTAGTAAAAAAAAAACACGGTAGGGTGTCAAAGACGCAATTAATGTTTTTCCGACAGTTAAATTCAAGTTTTATCCAGGAATTTTCCGCGTTTTACATATATTATCGATCAAATAACACTTGTATCATCTTACTGGACTATTCCTGATAAAGTATAAATAAAAAAACCCAAGCACAAGGGCTGTCTGAGCAAATGTTAAAGAACGAGAAAATTCTGGAAAAGTAGAAAATTGGCGATATCTCGAAAACCAAGCAACTTTTTCTGAGGTCATTTTAGGTTGGTTCGGTACCACTTAGGCTACTTTTGGGACATCCTGTATAACCCAGATTGCCATTAATCGTCTAGGTTTCCTAGATTTTCCACAGAATAATAAAACCGGCCAAGTGCGTGTGGGTCCACGCGCAAAATATAGGGTTCCGAAATTGACGATGCCCACAGTACCTTTCTAAGACTTATTTAGCATCTTAGCTAGCCTGTGATATGACGAGCCCGCCCGACGCCCCTGCCGCTCGAGAAAAATCATTGATTTTTTAATAATTTCATAAGTCGACTATGACTCGTAAATTTGTACAGCCTACTTAGCTGTGATAGTTTCCCATTCAACTACGTTATATATGCCACAACCGTGATTTTTTTCAGCCATCCAAATACCACCATTTAGCTGGCAGGGGGGGGGGGGGCACTCGACTAACAAGAAAATAGCACTTTAAAGATTAATATTTCACAAACGCATCACTTAATCGAAAAATGGTTTTAACACACCTGCAATATTTTTTAAGACCTTATTAACGATATGCCACACAATGGGGTACGCAAGAAAAATTATATATATCCCCACTTTACGAGTAGGGAAGGTACTCTATAAAAAAAAACATTTCAACATTTTATTGTACCACTTTGTCAGCGTAATTAATATGTATATTCATGCCAAATTACAGCTTTCTAGAACTAAGCATCTCCGAGCAATCGTGCGGACAGACGGACGGATGGACGGACGGACATGGCGAAAAAGCATTTTCACGGACCGCTTTTAACGCCGATATTTTTTGTTATTTATGCGGGTAATTGTAAATTCTAAATGTACAACGAGCCCGAGGGGCGTTCGATGCGCGTTAAATCATAGTGATGAAGTATATGGATACTTTTAGCTAGGGAAACGGGATTTTGCTGTTAAAAATATATTTTATAACGAATAAATTTTTTAGATGTCCGTTGGTAAATTTGTGGGAGAAATTGTTTTTACATTAACTGGCGAACGTTAAGGGTCGGTTGATTCAAACCGTCCGTTAAAGTTAACGTTAAATATTTTACTATGGGACAAAATGACGTTTCTATATGGAATGACAGCTCGGCGGCCATATTTAACGACCAGGAGTCCGACGAACTGTACTTGAATCAACCTAGGCAGTCAAGCAAAACGTTACGACGATATTTTACCCACAGTATGAGCTATCGATTCTAAGCATGTTTTAAGGGATGTATTGTTTTTTTTTCGAGTTGGTAATAGTACATTACACACCTAGGGTGGTCAAGTAAAGAAAGTCTCAGATCGCGGGTAATTGAGGCCCGAGCCGGAGGCGAGGGCTATAATCTAGCGGTCTGAGGATTTCTTTACGACCGCCCGTGGTTAGAATACGATTTTACGTCACCACCTGGCCGTGAAGAGGGATTTTTCGTAGCGCCCAAGGGCGGTAAATCCCGCTTTTCGGCCTGGTGTGACGTAATAGTACATTACAGACCTAGGGTGGTGAATTCGTAAATGTCCCAGATCGCAGGTTTCTGTGGCCCGAACCGAAGGTGAGGGCCATAAATATGCGATCTGGGGCTTTACGAATTACCGCCCGTGGTTTGTCAAAAGGTTTACATCTTGCCTTGGCCAAGAAGTGAGATTTTCTCCCTGCGTAGCGGGCAGAAAATCCCACTTTACGGCCAAGGGTGATGTAAAAATAATTGTATGGCCCAGTATGGGATAGACGTTGTGAGCGATACTTGAAACCTATAATAGTACATTACAGACCTAGGGTGGTGAATAAGTAAATGTCCCAGATCGCAGGTTTCTGTGGCCCGAACCGAAGGTGAGGGCCATAAATATGCGATCTGGGGCTTTACGAATTACCGCCCGTGGCTTGTCAAAATTTTTACGTCTTGCCTTGGCTAAAAAGTGAGATTTTCTCTCCGCGTAGCGGGCAGAAAATCCCACTTTATGGCCAAGGGTGATGTAAAACGTTTTTACCAACTCGAAAAAAGGCTATAAATCATGCTTAGAATCGATAGCTCATACTGTGGTCATAGCTGATTCTGTGGGTAAAATATCGTAACAACGTTCTGCTTGACCCCGTATCAATGGGTGGGGGCTATCGCGTGTGAATTTGCCGCGAGAGGCGCTTGTGTCGCGTGAGGTCCAATAACATTCACTTTTCACTGGTTTTGGCGGGCTTCGTGGTATCCATATCCATACTAATATTATAAATGCGAAGGTAACTCTTTCTGTCTGTCTGTTACCTCTTCACGCTCAACCGCTGGACCGATTGAGATGAAATTTGTCATGGAGATAGTTGCCATAGGCTACTTTTCATCCGGGAAAAGCGCATAGGTCCCGAGGGAGCGCGATAACCGAATTCCACGCGGGCGAAGTCGCGGGCAGAAGCTAGTAAATTATAAATTTCTTTATTTTACCTGTTGAAAAGTGCTTTCCTTCGTGAAATTATCGCAAATACGGATTATTTGGCGATGAATGTCAACGCTTTGAATAAAAAAAAAACCGAACCAAAACGGAACTGCACAACATTACGGCATAGCTACTCGATATGATGATAGATATTTATAATTAATAAACATAATGAGATTTAAGATTTAAAACTTTGTTTCGGCGCCGATCTTATAAAGTCGCCTTTGACAGCTATACCTCTGGACCTTAGTCAAACAGTGGCGCCAACCGGTGAGCAAAGAAACTAATAGTCCCCATTGAAATGATGTTTCCTCACCGTAATAAGGGAGTCCATGCTTAAAAATACATTTATATCAAGGAAATAAATTTATAATCAAGCTTTTGCCCGCGACTTCGTCCGCGTGGAATTTAGTTAGAACGTTTCCGCGGGAACTACGCGTTTTTACGGGATAAAAATTTGCCTTCGAATTATAGGAAGTCGTACTTAAGTAATTTTATCAATTTGGGTTCAGTGGTTTAGCCGTGAAAGCGCGACAGGCAGACAGAGCTACTTTCCAATTTATAATATTAGCATGGATTGTTAATCGTAGTCATGAATAAGCTATACAATTTCGTAATTGGCTAGGTAGTGTATAGGTAGAGGAGAGGTTACTAATGTACACAATGATAAGACAGTGGTACAAGGTCTCATGCACACGTGCGAAGTGCTAGCATGGCGTACTAAGAAGGCAGTCATTATAACAATTTATGAAGATGTATGCATTAGTTATTATTGAACATTGGCCTATAATCTGATATATAAAAATAAGTCGGGTTTTCCTCCCTGACGCTATAACTCCAGAACGCACGAACCGATTTCCACGGTTTTGCATTCGTTGGAAAGGTCTCGGGCTCCGTGAGGTTTAAGGCGGTACGAAGTCCGCGGGGTCAGCTAGTAATAACATATAAATAGTGCCTAACAGAATATGTCAAAATATATGTATGTAGCAAACTGACATTAGAAAAATACGATCCAATATGCTAATAACGCCTCTTTATAATATGTGTCAAAATAAATATCTTATACAAAAGTAAACCTAACACTATTCAGACTTAAGTGTCAAATTTACTGAGCGCCAAACAGGTGCCCGAGTTGGTCAGGCACCCGTTTCGATGGGCCATTTTTCTCCGGCTGATTGTGAATCCTTACTTATTATAATAGATCAATGATGATGATGATGATGATGATGATGATGATGATTATGATGATTGAAAGACTTTGGATTATACAGTAGGTAGGTATGAATGTAGTATGTGAAATTGTAAGTACATGTAGTAATATGTACTGACAATTTCACATATGTTTATCGGTACTTAGCCATTTACATAAATGGTGAATTATGCATTTATTAAGATTTATCTATTATCATATGAAATTGTGACCAAATCTGTTCAGCGGTTAAGTCATGAAAGTGTAACAACCAGACAGAACTTGCTGAGCTTGTTGCAGTTTCATAGCTTAAATTCTGAAATATCATGTAATGTAAATATTAGAGCAGTGTAGTATGTTCATAATACATTCTGTTCATAAATGAAGCAAAAAAAAACCTTGACAACTGTTTTCTAAATTAGGCCAAAAGCTAATTGTGGTAAAGCAAAAAAATTATTTAAAAACAACACTACCTGAAACAACTGAAACATAACTGATTCAGATTGTAAACAAAAACTCTTAGAAAAGTCATAAACTTGTATGTTGTGAAAGAATCCATTATCCAAGTTGATCCATTGTCGGATATCTCCAACATCAGCCAACATTTATTTGGTTATTGCTACAAACAGCACCATGTATCACATTCTGCAATTGGCAGAGCACAAACAAAACATTGTATTTGTAAACAATGCTGTCATTAGTGATTTTTATGTAGAATTGTATTGCAAATACCGTTGATAGTAATATGGAGACAACATATTAAATTAAATCTAATATATAAAATTCTCGTGTCACAGTGTTTATAACCAAACTTCTCCGAAACGGCTCGACCAATTCTTATGAAATTTGGAGTGTATGTTCAGTAGGTCTGAGAATCAAGGGTGGTACGAAGTACGCTGGGTCAGCTAGTATTAATATAAAAATATTGTACAAGGTCTGTGGTAAAACATTTTCTGGACACACATCCAATTTAGGTAAGAAAAAGAAAAATGCTGTTATATACATATCTATATTGTGGGAATGGACATATATGGCACTATCCTGAAATGCACCATTGTGTAAACTACAACCTACTACAAGTACTACTACTGTTGCTATTGCTGGAACCCCAACTTTTTTTTTCCTTTTTTTTGTTAGAGGCTTGACCACTTTTATATTGTCTGTGGTGTGTGCTATCTCTCTTGCATTCGCTACCTGTCACAACTTGCTTACAATTTTCAATGATTTACTTAATAGAAGTTTGAGCCACAATTCAGTATTTTTCTATTTAATCAACCAATCATTCCGAGCATAAACAGGCCCCATAACCCTTCAACTGCCAGAAAACAAAAGAATATATATTCGGATCCTTATAAATACATAGCCATAGACTGCATTATGTATGACAGGAGCCTACATTTGGCCAATCTGCAGCAGAGGGGATACAACACGAAAATTTGGGATGGAGTTTTGGGTTGCCGCAGTAAACGGGTTAAATACAAACCTGATCAGGCTGGAATCGGCAGATGGCAGTCATCTCCTGCGTGAAGGCATCCAGCGTGATGTTGTGGTTGATGTATGTGATCATCACATCACCACTGTACACTGTCTTGACACGCACGTCATTGTCATGGTTATCCTGGTTCACCATTTGGGTCGGCATCATTACACAACACAACCACACGATTCAAAACTGAAATTCAACCAAACAATACCATTAAACTTATGCTTTAACTTGATAGAGATTATGAATAGTGTATAAGGTGTCTGGTTTAGGTTTTGAAGGAGTGTTACCTGCGAAACAAACGCTGCAATTTATAAAATGCACAGATTATGCACTTTCTAATAAGTTGCACTGTAAGGCTTCAATAACCTTCCACATGGATTACGGGCATAAAATGTGGATAATTGTTTATTGGTGGTTATACAACAAGCCTTATTCACGGTTCGCTTCCTGTTTCGTCCTCTATAATAGCTACTTTACCATAATAACATGACAAACATTCCCTTAACATGAATCACTGAGATACTTACATGGTATAACCTTTAAAGCGTTTTTCGAACACGATTAAGGCACAGAAGTGACAGATATTTGGGACTACAATCCCATTGATGAGTTACTGAGAGCAACTCTCAGAACTTTATCAATTAATTCCACTAATAAAACATCAACAAAAGTTTGACACTTGCTTGCTACTGACACACCGCTACTTCCTGACATTCCAGAAGTTGGAGGTAAGCACAATGGAACCACAAAAACGGTTTTCAGACAGTCGCTCTCTCTTTTTCCTATGTCTTGGCTGTGTTGCGCAACAAAGACAGATATACCGGTGCTGTTGGCACAAGTGTTGCCATTTGCCATTTCTGAACTGTACTTGCTTGTAATCTTGAAGTAGATCTCAGTGAACACAGATTAGTAAGTTATGATCAGTGCGGACTTTATTTTAACAATTTCTCCTCTACGAAAATGTTTGGTATCTTTATTTACTAAAAAACTTCTAAATAGACATAACTTTTTCTCAAAAAGTGTCTCTTAAAACTTAAAATGAATTTTGAAGACAAAAATAAATATTATATTTCTAAACGAAACAGCAGTCTATTTTCACTTCCGCATCTTGTTATGCCAGCAGCCAATCTGACCAATGGGTTAGGAAACTGTCACTTTTATTGCTCTGTAATTCGTCAAAATTAGCCCGAATCAAAAGTGATTAGAGAAGTGAAAAAAGATTACGTAGTTTACTGTCAATCAATTGGAGTCTTTTGGGTTTGGTTTGGTAATTTTGTAATTGAACATTTCCAAAGTGCAATTGGTATTTTTTGTTATTTTCTTTTAGTTATTGATTTCTGTAAAGTTTAAGTTTACCATGGTGAGCTATTGTTTGCTTCTTTACGTTTCTTAATATGGCGAATTTACAAGTTTTGTTGTGATGACTAATGCCTGGATTTCATGAAGGTTTAGCAGATCGGTTATCGTTTCGTTCGTTTCAGACGGAGCAGCAAATGGATTGTGCTTTGGACTTGATGCGGAGGCTGCCTCCTCAGCAGATTGAGAAGAACTTAACAGATTTAATAGATCTCGTGCCAAGTTTGTGTGAGGATTTACTGTCTTCCGTGGACCAGCCGTTGAAGATCGCTAAGGACCGTACTAACGGGAAAGACTACTTATTGTGCGACTACAACAGGGATGGAGACTCGTACAGGTCTCCGTGGTCTAACACCTACGACCCGCCGCTCGAGGATGGGTCAATGCCTTCGGAAAGGTTACGGAAGTTGGAAATCGACGCGAATCACGCGTTCGATCAGTACAGAGAGATGTATTTTGAAGGCGGCGTCAGCTCTGTCTACTTATGGGACATGGATCATGGCTTTGCAGGTTTGTAACTTTGCTAGATGTTGATAACAAGAATTTTAATCTATAGAAGTATAAATATTAAAAACACAGTGGTTAAAACTTGGACATCATAAGTGACGATAATCTGAAGGAAACGCTATTTCTCAACAACATTAATTGCTAAAAATATTCGTAAGCTGTGTCCCAGATCCTTCTCAAGAAATGTACAAGTTTTTTTGCATGCTTTTCAATGGTACCATTAAATCAGGATGAGGTTCACACCTTATTTTTGTATATAGGACAAAATAATAATCTCCTACCCAAGGCATTATTTATACACACTCTGTTGTTCACTTATTGGTTCAATCAACTATATCTTGTTGTTATTCTGCTCTATTTGTTAGGAGACAAAATGTGAGCAGTTTCTAAGGAAATCTGTTACAATCTATTATTATTCTTAACCTTAAGAAAATGAATGTTTGAAAATGGCAAAGATCTGATGTGAGAGAGCTGATCGGGTGGATTTGAACCCATAAAATCACAGTTTTAAAAAGTGTATCAGGAAACCGTAACCAACGAAGTGGTAGCATTATCGAACCTGCAACCATCATCACAGTACGCTGGGTCACTACCGACCATGTAACTTAAATTAAAACCCTCAACAAAACGAGATATCAACTTCATTTCAGGTGTAATATTGATAAAGAAAGCCGGCGACGGCTCGCAGAAGATCAAGGGGTGCTGGGACTCCATACATGTGGTGGAAGTTGTCGAGAAGAGTTCGGGTAGGAACGCCCATTACAAACTCACCTCCACGGCGATGCTATGGCTGCAAACCAACAAGGAAGGCAGCGGCACCATGAACCTTGGAGGCAGTTTAACTAGACAGGTGATATTGTCTATGATACCTATGGTTGTAATTTAAATCTGAAGTGAAAATATTTAGCCATGTATCCATATATGCACCATGGTTTGCAGTGAAATTATTGTCACTAAATATTGTGTTGAAAATGCCCCTTCTTAAAAAAAATCATAAGATCTCGAATGTGTTGCCTACCCTGAAGCCTAAGATGGAATGCCTCTGTGCCAGTAATTTCACCTACATGCATCTGAAAAATAATTCAAAGATATGTGAAAGTCCCCAGTCTGTACTGATCTTCTGTTTGGACTACAGCTTAGACCTTCTTGTGCGAAGTGGCCTGTGTCAGCCTATTCCCAGTACCCCTACTACTGGAAAAAGGCCCCTGTGCCCAGCATTTATGTAAATAGGTTTAAATACCGAATTAATTTAATTTATTGTTGAAATTTGCAGGCGGAGCAGGATTCAGCGGTGAGCGACGTGACGCCGCATATAGCCAACATCGGCCGCATGGTCGAAGACATGGAGAACAAGATCAGAAATACGCTTAACGACATTTATTTCGGTACGACATCTTCATTGTTACTTAACTCATTATTATTATTATTATAGCCTTTAAAGTGTCCCAGTGCTGGGCAAGGGCCCCCTTTTTCGCCACTCTCCTCTATTTTGTGCAAGCTCCCGCCAATCTGGGTCAAATGCGTCCAAGTTGTCCCGCCATCTCCTTTTGGGTCTGCCTCGTCTCCGGCAGCCATCTCGTAGAACCCACTCAGTGGCTTTTTTGGCCCACCATTCCGTATGCATCCGCCAGACGTGGCCAGCCCAGTCCCATTTGAGCTTGGCAGTTTTAACACCCACATCAGCAATTCCCGTTTTGGAGCACAGCTCGGTGTTTCTGATGCGATCAGTTCTACAAACACCGAGAATGCTGCACTCCATTGCTTGTTGGCAAACCTTGAGTTGTGACTTTTGAACTTCAGTTAAGGCATTCACTGCCACCACAGAATAAGTAATAGTACTAACGTACAGAAGGCCGACTGCTAACAAAAAACCGGTTTTGTTGCACCGTACGCTCCCAAAGTGGCCATCTCTTTCTATCGCATGCAGCGCGCTCTTTCGGAGGCCACGCCCTAGCGCTAGGGCTGGCGCACTCGAGAATATATTAAATCATGCGTCTAGTATTAGTACATAGATTAGCTAGAATAGTGTTATTAACAAAATATATATTTAAGTTAAGTTAGTTATTTTTTTATTATTAAAACACTCGTCTACACAGATGCTTTGCTATTAAGTTATCTGTCAATTTAAGAATCTGCTAAATGCAAAATTAAGACACACAGTCACACAACTGCATCATAATAATATACTAGCCGTTGTCCGCGACTTCGTCCCGAGTACATAGAATTTTCGTACCCGATGATACTATACTTACATGCATAGTTGTTGTTATTATCCTTATTGAAAAAATAAAAATTTGGGTTGTCTTGAACTACCTCCATACCAAATTTCATCATTTTACTCTTTACCAAATCATTGTACTGTTGTTGTTATTACAACCCTCTGCTATACAATATTTTTTCACATAATTCAAATTTCATAGCACATTTGTCTCTTGCGTCGCGGCGTACATTAAGAGTACACGCGCACGCGTGCATTCGCTAGCAGTGCGCGGCAACCACTAATCATCACGCCACGGTGCGAAGCCGGCGGGTACTTGTATCGAGCGCGGAGAAATCAAAGAGTGCGCCGCGCCTGCTGCCTTCTGTTTTACGAACTTTCGTCAGGTGCCACATCTGTCATTAAGGGAACATTGCAACGCACATGTGCGTTCAAGGCACTGCAGGAAAGTCAGCAAAACGCACATATGCGTCGGTGGCAGTGAATGCGTTAATGATCAAGTTTGGGCGCCATAGGTTAGAATGGGCAGAATTCAAGTGTTGACAAGTTTACGCTTTAGACACAGAGGAAGGTTGCCCTTCATTAGCGTTTTCATGGACCAGAGAAGCTCTTCCAGGCGTTTACTTACCTCATACATATTCATAATTAAAAGTAGTGTTTATCTCAGGTAAATGTAAATCATTACATTATACCTTCAAACCATTGAAATCCTCCTTATGGACGAGTGGTAAAACATCACGCGTGTAATGGGTGAATTCCATGGGAAAATGGTTTTATCATCTTGAAATACATCACAAGTGACTCTCAGAACTTTGCACCCATATATAAATCTCGATTCTTTTATTCGTGAAATCGACAACGAAAATATATTGAACTTGGCTCTTATTTCACATTTATGTTTTGATGTGATAAGTAAGCGATTTTCATTTTTTTAAAGTTTGATTTGATTATGTTACGTTGCTCAGGTTACTCTTCATTTATGACTTCCCTAGACATGTTGTAGGTAAGCCTACATAAAGGTAAATGGGAGAGGCCTACTTTGAAACGATGATGAGCGCATCAATTTCAAATTCAATCATTTAATCAGCAAATTGGCCACATAGGGGCACTTTTACACGTCAGAAAAATAATTTACCAGCGCTTTCTAGACCCATTGCTTGAGAAGAAGCGCCGCAACAAACTCAAGCAGAAGGCCTTTTTTCAAAATGTCCACATAGTTACAAAATTTACATTTGCATTACATGTATAAAATATACATATAGGTACGTACTAAAATTACATTGAAGGGATGTATAGTCCCTTACTTAAACTTAAATCTAAGATCTTAGAGATGTATAGTCTCCAAGGCTCCAGAAAAAAAACATGGAGATGGCCTCCATTGTCAAATAAAAATAAATTCCATAAATGTCGACAGTCTCAAAATGTCAATAAATAATGAAATACATCATGTATATAAGAGTTCATTACTTAATACATGTCAACAAGAACATGATGAGGTCTCTCGCTTAAAATGTTTGACTTAAATACATTTACAGCTTATGATTATTTTTAAACGTCCTTGCAAGCATGAACAGACCATCTTTCTTTAACAACGTATTTTTCCAATTTTATTTAATGTAGTATTATATTCCAGGCAAAACGAAGGACATAGTGAACGGCCTCCGGAGCGTGGTCCCGGCGGAGATCGCGCGCCGCACCGCCGCGCTGCAGCACGACCTGGCCGTCGCGCTGCGCGAGCGCAGGCACGTGGCGCGCGCCGACTGACTCGCGTGAGTGCTCACCGTGTACACACCATCGACCTCTGGCACCATAGACAGATCCTAAACACTCCGCTCAAATCCTCTGCCACAGCTAGTTGGTTTTAGACGTGATAACGTCTTATAAATCGTTGAACGCCGGCTGCGCCCACGAAAAACGTGACGCAATGTGTGTCCTTGTATGTCCTCATGGCGATGTATGTCCTACGTAAAGGGAATATTCATTAATGTTTTCTTATGACGTAAAATTATCGTCCATGAACCGACTTTATAGACAGACAACCGATTTTTTTCCTTCCAAAAAGTGTCAACCACATTTTTTTATGATATGAAGAATTAAATACCTATTGAGCATGTTTACGTCCCACTGCTGGGCACAGGTCTCCTCTCATCACGAGAGCGCCATAGGGCCATGTAACGGTAGGACTTTGGACTATTTGCCTTTTTTCAAGTCACTTGCTTTATTATAAAATGGAAAGTTATGACATTTGTATGTTTCTCTGTGTTTCAGGTGAGCCGGAGACTGGGTGTATTTAATAGTAGTATATTAACAACGATGTTAGGACAAGCTCAAGTCATCGTTGCAGTGGATCGGAACAAAGATAACGTTAAAACTCATTCTCTATTCTATTCTAATTATAGACTGCACAATAATACTGCTTGGAACATTATCTGGCAAAATTTACCACCCTTCTACAACACGGCCTATGAAAGCACGATTTCGAACACAATTCGAATGAAGTGTCAATGTTTGCGTGCGAGGACGTCTGTACACTTGTAAATGTGTATGTAACCAGTACGCAGGCCAGCGATTCACTCACCATCTCCGTATGAAACAAATGACGGTAAGGCGATTCGGGCACGAGTTGCGCGCGGGCTTAATTCAGGCGGGTGATTCCGTGGCTATTCTGTACGTAATACTATTAAATATTCTGTGCTTGTACTCAATACAGAAACCTTGAAACATGCTTGAAATACTGTCAATTTTGTGTAGGGTAAATGTGACATTGTCTTTTTTTTTTCGAAAACGCTTCTGGTGGCCACCAGAGGCATTACTCGAGTTGTGAGTTTCCCGTATCCCTAAATAATTATACATTATCTTATTATCTCCCATTTATCTCCATATTTAGAGAAGATTCTATTGGATTTTATTGTCCTTAAAATTGAGTTCAGTACAGTCGAGTTCATTAATATGTATATGTACACCTTTGGACCTTTTTACAATCTTTCAAAGTTGTATGTATAGTGTTCCTCGACTGTACATATTACTACACCTTAGGGTGGATAGGTGTATTAAAACGACAGTGCCAAAGCCGTTATTTGCCCATTGGTAATTTTGCCAGATTTATGTGGTACGAAAAAAACATCTAATTTATTTAAATAAATTATGAATAAGGAAAACTAGCAATTGTTAGTAATCAATGCGGCCGGAGTGGTGCTTTGAAGATGTTAGTCCATATTTCAAAATGTAATGTAATTCGTAAATATGAAAATAGTTATATTTAACTTTTAAAATAACTGTAAAAATAAAATTTAAGAACACCACGAATGACGATCGAGTTTACGTTTTACGTGTACATAATAATTTGATTTTAATTAGTTAACTTCGCGCGAAATTTCACCCATCTCGTTATTTACTTTGCATTTTTATAAATTAATATTTTATAATTTGAAAGGAGAATGTTAGTCAAGAATTAAAAAAAAACCAAACTTCTTTTTTCACTTTTCAACAATGAACATGTCTCTGCCAACCCACGCTTAGAAATCATAAAATGATTACGAAAAAGTATTTTTCCAAAGTCAATGATTGATTAGCATTCTCCTATAGTATTTTATTCTTTGTAATTATAAGAAATTCAATATTATTATTGAAATAAAATGATTATTGTAACAAATAGCTATTTCTTTATGTTGCGGTTTATCACATTAATTGTTATATTATTGGCATCTCTGAATAAAAAGATATTTACTTGAAATCGAAGGTGTTAAATTGTTGGGTATTCAGATTATGAGAATTTTACTGTCTACCCGGGCCCCTTTGCATATACCTGCGAACATTGCATAGGTACCTGGTTAAAAGATTTGGATACCCTACGCTCTAAGCCTACACTAGATAGAGCATCCGACCAAGTTTCATCTGCTTCCATCAGCCACATGGAGAGAAATTGATAGAGAAAATGCAACAAAAAACCGGCCAAGTGCGTGTCGGGCCACGCGCAAAGTATAGGGTTCCAAAGTTGACGATTCCCACAGTACCTTTCTAAGACTTATTAGCATCTAGCTAGCCTGTGGTATGACGTGCCCGCCCGACGCCCCTGCCGCTCGAGAAAAATCATTGGTTTTTAAATCTTTTTATAAGTTGGTCGACTATGACTCGTAAGTTTGTACAGCCTACTTAGCTGTGATAGTTTTCCTTTCAACTACGTTATATATGCCACAACCGTGATTTTTTTCAGCCATCCAAATACCACCATTTAGCTGGCAGGGGGGGGGGACACGTGACTCTATCAAAAAATAGCACTTAAAGCTGAATATTTCACAAACGCATCACTAAACCAAAAAATGGTTTTAACAAACCCACAATATTTTTTAAAGACCTATTCAACGATATACCGCACCATAGGGTACGCAAGAAAAAAAAATTCCATCCCCACTTTACGAGTAGGGAGGTACCCTATAAAAAAATACATTTCAAAATTTTATTGTACCACTTTGTCAGCGTAACTAATATGTATATTCATGCCAAATTACAGCTTTCTAGAACTAAGCATCTTCGAGCAATAGTGCGGACAGACGGACGGACGGACGGACATGGCGAAACTATAAGGGTTCCTTGAGGACTTCGGAACCATAAAAAACAATCATAAGTATCATCATAACAAAACTAGTCATAATATTTGGCGGTGCCGACTTGACGCGGTAAGATGTCACCCAAAGACCAAACCAAAATGTTTTATGGTTTTACTAGCTTCTGTCCGCGACTTCGCCGTGGAATTCAGTTATCGCGTTCCCGAGGGAACTATGCGTTTTTCCAGGATAAAAAGAAGCCTATGTCCATTCCCGGGACCCCAACCATCTCCATGCCAAATTTCATCTCAATCGGTCCAGCGGTTGAAGCGTGAAGAGGTAACAGACAGACAGACAGAGTTACTTTCGCATTATAATATTAGTATGGATTTACTCTCGACAATGGAGGGTTGAAGTAAAGGAGCGCAATCTTTGTACTTCAAAAAGTGGACACCAAATCGGGTAGGTTGGGGGCGCTGCGGTCGCCACAAGTGTCAAGCCATATCTAGGCGGATAGTCTGCAGTAGTGCCTTCAGATGGCGCTGCTGAGGCGAAATCGGTTGTAAGGAGAGTGTTTTGTTTTGTTGCTTATCAAATCCGCTGGACACGTTTTCAAATGTTTCGCCATATAAGATTACGCTCCCTACCTAGACACATTCTACACTCTGTAACTCTGACCTTCCCTCAGACCAGAGATAATTTCGAAACATTGGGTCGTTGATTCCAACCGTCCGTTAAAATTAACATTAACGTTAAATATTTTACCATGGGACAAAACCAACTGCTGTGCTTCAATCAACCCATCCTAAGAATTGAGCTCGAAGGTCGTTTTCGTTCACAATTCAAAAGCGTGCTTTTTACGCCTCACCAGCGCGCCCTTGGCACAAAATTTGGTCACAGTCAGTTCCAGTTATTAGTTCGAATGTTGCCATTGTGTCTTTTTTTATGACGCAGCCCCAAGTTCTTCCCAAGTTGCTTGTTGCTGCTACTAACCTTGCCAAACAAAACGTCAGCCGTTTGACTAACGACAGCGACACGCACGACGACATTGTCATTTTGTTTATCGTATCGGATCAGATGGGATTTTTGAAACATTATTTATTTTACATGGTCTGTTATTCCGAATAGTTCATTACGCTTGAGTGGCGAACGATTAACAAGAAATTTAGTAAAGAACATACAAGAATCTTGAAAAAAAAACTTTGAATGTATACGAATCTTCCGTGTTGTGATTACTTGTAAGTTTCTCTTTATCTTGTATTGGAAAGCTGTTTATGACCTTACAATATAATGTCCCTTGACAGTTAACTCCTATCCTATATCGTTTAACAACCAGAATATAAAATATGGCAAATTCAAGAACATAAATAATTAGTCTGAAACAAGGCTTTAGGCTATTCAGATCAGATTTAGAAGAGACACCACCTATAAAAAATGTAAGGTATATGTTTTTTTTTAAATTCAATTTCAGACCTGAGCTATCATGGACAATGCCATCAATCTTATTGAGGATGAGGCAATAGATGTTTCTGATTATACAACAAGCCCATCAAAGAAGGGGCATATTCTTTGTGCCTACGACAAAACACTGTGTGATGACAACAAACAGCTGAAAAAATTCCTAGACAAATGCATCTTATTGGACCCAACATTTGGAATGGAAAACATAATCAATAAAGTATTGCTTCCGGCATTTGTTTGTGCTGAGGAAGAATACAAAAAGTCCAATCAGTTCCAAAGAGTCCTTGTAAAAGCGTTGAAACGATTAATTCAGGAACCAGACAAAAAATACAGCCACATTAGTGATGTTCTGGACACCTTAAAGTTACATGTAAAACCGATTCCAAAGAAAGTAGATGAAAAAACGGTACCAAGAAAAAAAGTCGATTTCATCACATTATCAAATACAGGTAAATTAAAAAAATAAGGAAAACATTTAACCAACCTCATCAATTTGACACCCAAGATCACAAATATATTAATTTCAACTTTAATACACCAAAATAAATTATATGGTCAGATTTGCCCCTAAAATCTGCCACCCTAAGCTCCAAGCCTATTTAGCCTTGTCATTCATTACTACTACTACTACAGTCTATTTTCGTCCCACTGCTGGGCACAGGCCTCATCTCATAATGAGAAGGTTTGGGCTATAGTCCCCATGCGGGCCCAGTGGGTACTTCGCAGATGCGTGCAGGTTTCCTCAAGATGTATTCCTTCACTGAAAGCTCAGTGGTAAATTCAAATTGATTTACGCACGTAAGTAAACTTAAGAGGTGCGAGCCGGAATCGAACCTCCGACCCTCTGCATGAGAGGCAGTAAGTCAAACCACTAGGCCACCACGGCTGTCATTCATTAGCATGCTATGTAAAAATGTTAAATTTTTTTTGCAGTTTCGGATAATTTAGACTTAAGTAACGGGAAAAAACGTAAACTAGACAGTACCAAAGCAAGCCCTAAAAAACCCAAGCTTGATGTTATTGCAATAGATGATGAAGAGGATGATGTAATTCCAATTGATAATGAGCTTACTCCGGAGAATGATACTCAAGTGACTGATGTACACAAAGAAAATGAAATAGTTGATGAGGCTCCCTATGAAATTCAAGATAGTCAGGAGGTTAAAATAATAGGGGAACTGCAGATTGATGATGGAAACAAAATTAACACAACCAATGATATTGTAACTAGTATTGAGGAACATGAACAAGATAAAGAAAATCTATCTAAGAATGAAAAGAATGAAATCGGAGATAATCTACTGGTCCCCCGTAAGGAGATTGTACAAGAACAGAAACCTGAGCCAATGAGTGAAGCTAAGAAGAATGAAAGAATTAAACAAATTGAAGCCAAAATAGACAGAGCTAATAAGAAAATCAAGGATCTGGAATTGGCAGAAGTCACGGACGATTCTGATGTGTCACCTTACATACAATGTTCCAAGTGAGTATCACTTACTTATTGTCTTGTTACTTACTTGTCCGGATTTGCGCATTTCTCTACCAACCAGTGGGGTTTGTTAACATCTTACTAAAATAATAAATCTGTAAGTTTGTGTGTTTGGATGTTTGTTGCTCAATCACACTAAAACGGCTCAACCAATTTGCATGAAATTTGGCAAACATATAGTTTGTAACCTGGAATAAGCTATAGGCTACCTATTATCCCGGAAATCCCCGAAAAATCCCAGTACCTCATTACAGAGACCCCGGAAGAGGACTTTGGATAGAAATCCCAGGAATCCCACAAATCCCGTAATCCCGTGAATCCCGGAAATCCCGGAAAAGGTTCTAAAAGTATCCTGGAGAAAGGGCTTTGGAAATGTAGTGTTAAATTCTCTGCAGACAAAGTCGTGCTCCTGTACATATTTCTTCTTCTTCTACATTATACGTTTATTATATACCTTTCAGGCTGGAGCGTCATATAGTGAAGCTCCACAAAGAGCTCTGCAGCTTAATCGACGAGGAACCAGTCAAAACCCGTAAGGTCCGGCTGCAAGTCCACAAAGGACAACCGGAAGGCCCCGTCCGGATGCTGGAGCAGTTCCTGAACAAGAATGTGGACCAGGAAGGGCTGGCCCCATTCCCGGATTTCAATGATGTGGTCCAATGCGTGGTGAAAGCCAATGTGAAAGACGGCCTGGGATGGCATAAGGCTAAAATTCTGAGAGAAGGTTTGTTTGTGTATCGACTTTAGTGTTTAATAAAATATAAAAAAAAAATTAATATTACAGTTATTTCGTAATTGTTTCAGTTTCGTGTATTAAATTTATGACTTGCGAAAAAAGAAAAAATACGTGTCGTTTTAAATTTTTCCAACTAGCTAACAAAATAGAAATTGCGAGCCTTAAGGCGGTACATAGACCCAGCTCAGCCGTCACTGTCACTCGTGGGACGAGTGAAAGAGAAAGCGCTACGCACAGAACGCCCGATTTAGTTACTTTTTAACATGTTTTAATTTCTATAAAAATACCGTCTAAAAAAATGGCATTTATAAAGCTGTCGATGTATGCATATAATATGGTTTTTTTGTGTTATAATTAGTTTTACACTGTTTGATATAATAAACTGGAGTAAAGTTGGATTAGCGGTCCGAGTTAGAGGTTACTTTGGAATTAAATTGTATCGAGCGAAGTTTCGTGAAACGTGTATCGAAAGCTGTCAATGTAAGGATGATATAATCAAATATAACATATGTTTTTTTCATATTTTTAACTTTTAACATTTCTTAGAAAAGTATGATCTTAAATGAGCAATTTGACGATGCTGGGTTAGGGAAGGGCCTTAAGTGGCAGTGGGCGGGACACATTGCTCGCAGGTCTGATGGCCGATGGAGCCAGAAAGTTCTCGAGTGGCGCCCGCGAACCGGGAGACGAGCTGTCGGTAGGCCTCCAACAAGATGGGGCGACGACCTCGTGAAGGTCGCGGGAAACCGGTGGAAGCAAGTAGCACAGGACTGGTCTGAGTGGCGTGCCCTGGGGGAGGCCTATGTCCAGCAGTGGACGTCCTTCGGCTGAAATGATGATGATGATGACGATGACGATGATGACGAACAAAATAGATGTGTTAAAAAAAATTGTCAATAGGGATGACGACAGGGTGAAGAAATCGAAATTGTAATTAGTCCGTCAGTCAGGTAATAAAAAGATATTAGACACGTATTTTTTGTTTTATCAAATTAACAAAGAATGACTAAGTTAAAACGCATTAAAGTTGGAGAGTGGGGGCTAACTACGTCACCTTTAGGTATGAATCGTACCTAACCGTGACGTCACGCGACATTTCAACTCAATATATCTCCGTATAAGTTTGATTACGTGAAAAAAGAAAAAATACGTGTTCAATACTTTTCAATAATCTTCCTGATAGACAAAGAAAAAAACAGTTGTCGTCATCCCTATTATGACAAACTTTGCTCCTTCCTTATAATTCCTAACGTAAGGTGAATTCCGCAGCGCAAGCCATGTTCACGTACTGCGGGCGGGCGCTGCAGAAGCGGCGCCAGGAGCGCGAGTGGAGGCACCTGCGCGCGCGCATACCGGCGGCACACTTCGACGACGACCCCGCCGAGCGGGAGCCCGAGCTCCGCGCCAAGCTGGAGCTGCACAAACAACTCGCCGCGGCCAAGGAGGCTGAGACAATGGAGAGGTAACCGCTTAGCCACACTTCCACCAAGCCACTGTCTCGAAAGATAATAGGCATAAAAAAAAAGTAATGACGACAGCCATGATGCTATTAGGTGAATAAACTTTTTCACGCCTCCTATTCGAAAAGGAGTAGAGATGTTCTACTATCTAAAGTCCCGTGCCTTCACATTTCAAAACGCTTCAATTTTTTATTATTATTTAAAAAGCACCACCAACACTCTCAACGCTTAGTTGATGGCTGTCTCAGCACGCACACATGTGTTGAGAGTGTTGGTGGTGCTTTTTAAATACATTGAAGCGTTTTGAAATGTGAAGGCGCGGGACTTTAGATAGTAGAAGATCTCTACTTTGTTCCCCGTTTAGAGGGAGCAAAATGCGATTTTGCTCCCTCTCCATTTCTATCCCACAAACAGGGAAGTAAGATTTTGCTCTCTAGGGAGCAAAGTACGATTTTGTTCTTCGCTGCTACTGGTTTTCTCATAGGAGGAGTGAAAAGCAGAGTGTGCAACACGATAGCAAAATTATTTAAACCTTGGGTGACATAGCTGGAATCCCTCGATAGCTCAAGATTCCACGTTAGAATCTATCTGTTCTGGAATCTTTCGCGTCGCTTTGAATTCAATACGTCACCCGCGGTAAAATATACCATTTTGCTCCCTAGTCACACAGTCTACTATTTAATGTCACTAGTTACTGGGCCACTTTTTAAAACTGCGATTTTGTCGTTTTAGGTTTAGATGGGCTTAATTACGGCAAATGTGGAGTTTCTTTGCCATTTTTAATCCTGTCCCTAATGGGGCATTTTCTAAGCATCTTAGGGCCCTCGCCCACGGCGACTTTGTAGCGATGCTGTCGCGCGTTAACATCGATACAGTCGCGATACGGTCGTTGGCGGATTATTACTAACGCGCATTAGTAGCGATGCAGTCGCGCGTTAACATCGATACAGATAGACCTTAAACCATAGACCTAGAATCAAGATGCGTTCAGAAACAGTTCCCTCGGAAACTTTTTTTCTTTTTTCTGGACCCTTGGAGACTATATATCTCTAAGATCTTAGATTTAAGTTTAAGTTAGGGACTATACATCCCTTCAATGTAATTTTAGTACGTACCTATATGTATATTTTATACATGTACTGTAAATGTAAATTTTGTACTATGTGGAAATTTTGAAAAAAGGCCTGCTTGAGTTTGTTGCGGCGCTTCTTCTCAAGCAATGGGTCTAGGAAGCGCTGGTAAATTCTTTTTCTGACGTATAAAAGTACCCCTATGTGGCCAATTTGCTGAATAAATGATTGAATTTGAATTTGACTCTTCAACCGAATTCCACGCAGACAAAGACAAATAAATTTCAATATTTCCAGGTTCAGCCGAATGGAGTCTATGGCAGCAGCTAAAAAGGTCGCACAAACCGCAGACACCAACGATATTCATTCACTCTCCAACATTAGCAGCGACACCATGTCCGATTCATTCACTGAATCGGAAATGTGCACCAAAGAAAGCAACAACAATAAAACTTCTGATAATGACTTCATAGTCCATATAAAGGAAGAACCGGAAGAATTGCCACCGATCCAATACAAGGGTGACGTCAGTTTAGTAATTGAAATATCAGATTCGGATTGTTCTGAAGATGAGCTGTGATCTATGTTCGATTTGAAAATATAGAGTATATTATATGTTAGGAAGGTAGCGCAATTTGAAGTCAGAGTGCCATAACGTCTCGTTGTACGCTCTGTTGTGCCATGATTCTGACGGCGTATGCTAACCAGATTTCATAGATTATTTTTGATATTTTACTTAATTATGATCTCAAAAAGGCGTCCAGACTGAAAATTGTTATATCTTAATCATTTTTAAATTACTAAAACGTAATGTTCTCTATGTAATATATGTACTATTTGAAGTCTAATAAATCGTAACTCCTACTACAGATTTGGATCAGGTATGTTGCAAAAGTAATTCATAATATACACTATTATATTTTGTATGCGATATTTTTAAATACATAATTATCTTGTAGATCAACTCAAGTTTGTTTTCAAGTGCTGACAACCCTTCTGGATCTCAAAATCACATTCGATCTAGAATCGAGGCCGAATTGTCTGCGACAGTAGCTATAAACTAAAGAGTTTTAACTCGCTTCTTGGTCGGTTTTTTTATCTTATACCATTATAATTTTAAATTAAAGACATCTTTCTACCAATCAATCAACCAGAAAAAAAACTTTCTACCCGAAGATGGAGATTATGTAATTCTGGTTAAAAGAAACCAAAATCTAGACAATTGGTCAATTATTTTAGTGCTAAGTGCACTTTAGAATGGCGTATTTTTTTTTAATGAACGAAGTTTAGGTGGTGCTTGTTATTGAAATTATTGCAAAGCATTCTCTTTATGTGATATTATAAATTGCTATGTTACGTGTATGTCTGTTATGCTTAATATAGAATATTAGAATTGGTTAAACATCGTGGCTTAATATTAAATATTGAATTTGTCATTTAACCTTTTAGGTTCTGTGTATCACGACACAAGTAACAAGGCTCAAGGATTATGCAATTGTAGACTCTTTGTCAAGAGCGTATAAGTCCGACGCCGCGCGTCATATTCATTTCATATTGTAAGCTCTATACTTGAAAGTTTTTCAGAGAAGTTCAGACTTTATCTCTACTTATTCGTACTTCAAAACGCTTGAAAGTAATTAAAAAACACCACCAACACTCTCAACGCAAGTGTGCGTGCTGAGACAGCCATCAACTATGCGTTGAGAGTGTTGGTGGTGCTTTTTAAATAATAATAAATACATTGAAGCATTTTGAAATGTGGAGGCGCGGGACTTCCTACAGTAGATTATCTCTACTTATGTGTTTTGTAATGAATGTAGGTAATATCCGATTACACTATTCTGACTACATATAGTGTATTAGATGTAGTGTGGCGGTGTGATGTTGTAAATGCAGTGGTTGATCCAGGGGGGGGGGGGGCTACGAGCCACAACCCCCCCCCCCCCCCAAATCGTCAACGTGTGCTCGTGGCCATTATTTTATTAAGCCCATAAATTTAAAAACTCATGCACTACATGTAGTCAGTGTAAATAATCGTCCCTTTACAAAAATTGACAAAGCTTAATGGAGCTTACTGTTCAAGAAAGTTATTTTAATTACCTATCTCATTAGACAGTCGACGTCAATGAGATGTTTACACTTTTGGACCTTAATACAACGGAATAGGGTGAAAAAGTGTACACATCCTTTTGACGTCGAACTTGTTAAATGCAAATATAACGTTTATTTTATTATACAATGCGCTATCACTTCATTTGTCCCTCCCTATACTACCAACCACCTCCTACTCCTAATAGTACAATTTGGAAAAGCAAAGCAAGCCCATATCGCAATTCCTGACTTAACCTGTACACTGTACAGGTTTACACAACTTAGATGGCTTGTGGATTAAGCAATTATAGGCTCTGCATCAACGGCTTAAGTGCTTCGCCGTGCGCCTTCAAAGTTGTGTCGTGCTCTACTTAATGAACGTTGTGTAGGGTGAATCTACTTATACTGCTACAGCTTATTTGCGTCCCTCTGCTGGGCACAGGCCTCCTATCGCCACGAAAGGGTTTGGGCTATAGTCCCCACGCGCGCCCAGCGCGGATTGGGGACTTCACACACATCTTTGAATTACTTCGCAGATGCGTGCAGGTTTCCTCACGATGTTTTCCTTCACTGAAAAGCTCAGTGGTAAATTCAAATTGAATCTACCTATGTTATCATTGAATTAACTCTCGAAGCGCCAGTTCACTTAACAATGTCAGCAACAGCAGGACCTGTGTGACAGAAATTTGGTCGGATGAAAATAGCTTAAACCGAGCTAGATCGATTTGTCACCCCCGTAAACCCCCTATACCTTTTCCAAATCGTTACAGCCGTTTCAGAGAGATCGTTTGTATAAATAAATTAGCGGACTTCGTACTGCCTATTTTTATTTGGGGTGGGTATGAAAAATAGCTTACGTCCTATTCTCAGACCTACTGAACATACATACACCATAGACATATATAATACTTCGTATAAAAATCATTGACATACACACAAAATTTCATAAGAGAATCGGTCGAGCCGTTTCGGAGGAGTTTGGTTACAAACACTTTGACACGAGAATTGTATATATTAGATATACAAGATAAGCGCGTTTATATAGCATTAATTTTCGTGAGAACTGAACTATACGTGGCCGTGGTAGCATAGTGGTTCGACTTCCGCTCGCATGCAGAGAGTCGGGGGTTCGAATCCGGCTCGCACCTCTTAGTTTACTCATGTGTGAATTTCACTTTTGATTTCAAGCATCAAGCTTATCGGTGAAGGGAAAACATCGTGAAGAAACCTGCACGTATCTGAGAAGTATTTAAGGATGTGTGTGAAATCCCCAATACGCACTAGGCCCGCGTGGGGTTTAAACCATGTCGCGATGAGACTTGAAGAGGCCTGTACATACAGGCCCATAGGCGTTTGATTTCAAGCACCAAGCTTATCGGTGAAGGTGAAACATCGTGAAGAAACCTGCACGTATCTGAGAAGTATTTAAGGATGTGTGTGAAATCCCAATACGCACTAGGCCCGCGTGGGGTTTAAACCATGTCGCGATGAGACTTGAAGAGGCCTGTACATACAGGCCCATAGGCGTTTGATTTCAAGCACCAAGCTTATCGGTGAAGGTGAAACATCGTGAAGAAACCTGCACGTATCTGAGAAGTATTTAAGGATGTGTGTGAAATCCCAATACGCACTAGGCCCGCGTGGGGTTTAAACCATGTCGCGATGAGACTTGAAGAGGCCTGTACATACAGGCCCATAGGCGTTTGATTTCAAGCACCAAGCTTATCGGTGAAGGTGAAACATCGTGAAGAAACCTGCACGTATCTGAGAAGTATTTAAGGATGTGTGTGAAATCCCAATACGCACTAGGCCCGCGTGGGGTTTAAACCATGTCGCGATGAGACTTGAAGAGGCCTGTACATACAGGCCCATAGGCTGTTGGGTACATACTTACCCAGCAGGGAAGAAATCTGCATTAGGTACTTACTACAAAAAGTAAGCGCAGGTACTTACGTTACAAATCTGAAGCTGCAGGTACTAAAACCCCCACAATTATTTCATTCAACTGTCATCTTGAATACTTATTTTTGAACAGAATTCGAAAAATGGTTATCAATTCATCTGTATGTTTTCGTAAAGTTTCTGCATTCCAGCGTAACCATCTATTTCGTATACCTTACGTTGCCTTTGGTACCTCATTGTTCACTTTTCATCGCTTTTGTAAAACCAAATTAAAAGTTGAAAACCAAGACCTGACTACGTAGGTAGGTTAGGTGCTAAAAAAATCCGCCATGTTTTTTTTGTACGAAATTATGTCAGTCAGACCAGAACAGCGAATCGATGGACACCTCTTTCCTAAATCGGGTCAGTAGGTAACTGCTACGCTGGAACAAACATACATAGTGCATAATTCATAACCCTTCTTTTTGCTTTGCCGTACTCGAGTAAAAACAACCATTACTATTCAAGGAGAGCCAAATGTACAATTCCGTCGTAGCCATTTAAATAGCCCAAGCGCTTGTTTTTTTAGCTTTTCCGAATATGGCTGCGTTTCCACCAGAGATGCGCGAGGATGCGTTTCGAGCATGTTTCGAGGTATATGGTTGTCATAAACAAATATAACACTTCATTTACGTATCCTCCCTCCACTGTGAATGAAGTGTTTCTATTGGTTCATGACAAACACATTCCTTGCAACGCATCCTCGCCCGCCCATCTCTGGTGGAAAATTGCAGCATAAAGGTCCACTTCTACTTTCTACTTAGTAAGTTTAACGAACCAAAGGGGGTTAAAATAAAAATCTAACTACATGTAAAAAAAACTAAATACGATGAATGAGAACTCACGGTAGTTCGTTTTGTACAGATTTAATTCGACAGACTGTTAAATACTTATAACTGCATTTACATATAGTTATTGGCCGTTGCTGTAATTCGGTAGCGTTTGCACATTGACAAATACGGGACCAGTCGTTTTTTAAGTTTCAAATAGCAAAGAGGATTATTGATATTTTCCTATCCAGCTGTAGTTTCCATCTTACGTATATACAGTACTTATTCTCATTTCATTACCGTCACATGCGTTCAACCGGACTACGCCCCATTATAAAAAATATTAAAGGTACCTAAAGAAAATTCGCACATCAGTGTCGTCGCATTATTTTCATGTCTTTCTCTTAATCACAAGGTCTCGGCCCAGTCCCCACAGCTGGCCCAAGGCCAGCCCCTACACCTGCTCAATAATTCCAAAATTATCCGACGTTGGATTGCACTGTGCTACACCCAGAATGAAAGTTGGTTACAAGCTTCACATTAAACTATCTAAACAATAAATGTAACAATTGAATTGAAAGATGTAAAAATTTAATGTAAAAGCTTGTTTCATTTTTACAAAGTATATAGTAAAAAGAAGGTGGTAACAGACCGTGTGTGCAAGAGAAATGTACTCCTAGAGATAACTTAATGTGCACCAACAACTATTTCCTAAATCGGCACAAAGATCTTCACATTTAATGCGCATTAATTCTAAAATATTAGATAGTATAAAAGAGAAATCCTACAGGATTCGACCCAAGCTTGGGGCGGCGAATTGGTTGCCGAAAGAAAAATTAGCTTAGACTTTTGAAGTGTTTTATTCACACCTCCCCATGTTTTCACAGATGCCATAGCAATGGCTTTATAAAATAGAAACCTGATTAAAAGCGGCTAAGTATAAAAACTTCACCAACAACAATTAATTATGCAATTTCGAAAATAATGTACAATATCCGAGAACAAAACGGTTGAATCTGTTACGTAACAGCTTAGATTTTTCAAGTGTACTACTTGCAATGTATGAATTTAGTTGAACGATAAAAAAATATCTCTCCTATAGGGCCTTACCTTACATATTAATATAATCGTATATATTTATGATTGTCTTTGACAATTTCTTGATGTTAAATAAATAGTCCATTTGCACGAGTGCACGGTATCTATCTAGTCCTTGGGCTCCACACTAATAAGAATTTCAATACGATCAACGCAACCACTCGGTGATGTGTAACAATTCATGTGTTCAAATATACAAACAAAGAGAGCAAGGAAAGGCCGATATCAGCACAATTCTACCAGTATTGTTCTATTTCCTTATATTAAACAAAATCGATACTTCTACAAAAATGCAAGTTCAGTCTTGACTGAAGAGGTACTTGGTGCTCGCGCCGCGGGAGTCGCGGCCCGCGGCCAGTGGCGCAATTTGAACAGATGGCAAGTGTTACACACGCAGGGATATAACGTCGCCGGGCGACGCGCTCAAAGAATCACACACCTCATTCAAGAATTTCCTTTATTTCTATTTTTTTTATTGTTTTTCTTGATTTTTTATGTATTAATTAATTTAGCATTAAAATATGGTAATAACTTCGAGTTTGCGTCCGTCCCTTCGTCAGATTAGATATCGCTATAAAATATTATCCTCCCCCCCACCACATGGGATTTCATCACCGATCTCGATCCACAAACTCGGCGGCTCGCTGAGCAACGTAACGCTTAATTAGACGAAGCGAAAGGAGAACAAACAAAACAAAACAAACTAGAAGTTGCGGGCGGCGGGCGCGACCCACGGCGGCCGGCCGCTGCAGTCTCGGTAATAAATAATCGGCCTCCCCGACGCCCGCGCGGCGCCATCGGTCGACCGTCGCTCCCTGCGCAGAGAGGCGGCCTTCGCGCCACGTAACCCACAAATCGAGTTGTGGTCGGGCGTTTACAGGACGGCTTGCCTCTCTGCGGAGGGACTAGAGGCCCATAACGCCTCACAATTACTACAATACCTCTAGATTCTTCCCCTAACACAAGTGGACCGCATTAGCGCTCGAGCGCGTTGCTGTCGAGGGTGACGACCGTGGGTCCTAAGCGCCGCGGGCGGATCCGGGCGGAGGCTCGCGAAGGCTCGTCTCGTCCAAGCACTAATAAAAAGACCCCCCAAGTTATTCCCAGATCCGTCCCTGGCGCCCAGTTCGCTTACCGCGCCTCTACAATATTTAACGTTAAATTATACATAATATTATGTTTTACATTTATGTAAGAGTTGTGTTTGATTGTAAAAAAAATTATACGCTTGTTATATCCCTATAATGTTGAGTTGGTTGTTTATTTGTCGAGAGCCGTGTTTGCCTTCACGGCGATCACACACTCCTCGCCGCAGGATTTCAGCACGGTGCACTGGAACAAACAAAGTAAAGAAATTAGGTAAAGTAATAGAAAGTACTGAAGAAATTACTTACGAACAAAAATATAGGAAAAAAACAGTAAAATCCAATCAAATTAAACAGCTCAATCATTTCTATATCATATTTCATGACTTTAACTGATAAATGTGGCTGGGTTGTTCTGATAAGTGATTGTGTGAAGTTTATTACAATGCCAGTTTTTTTTTTGGAACAAAACTGCAGTTCACTATGAATTTTGTACGCAGTAGGTCATCAAAATGTACTCATATCCAGAGGTCCATATAGCAAGTGAGTTTAACACTAGCTCAGGTAAAAGGCAGAGGTTGATTTTCGAGTAAATTTAGCACCAACACACTATAGGAAGTATATCAGAGACTCTATACTCGTAATTAGTTCTGAATTTACAATACATCATGTTGATTTCAACTTCACACTGGAGAATCATAGACATAGACATTTATTTCTCAATATCAAATTGCAGCATATTTTACATGTCAAAATAAGAGAATTTCACATTGAGATCGTCAACTTCACAAACACTTCAAACTGATGGCGTGGTAACATTAAGATAACAGATTAAAACATAATAATCATATTTGTTTACCAGTTAGTTCACATGCCATTACCAAAGTTCATTTATATGAAACAAGACAAGAATTGGGCATTCTCGTTTTGTTATCTGTCACATTGTTTGTTACCAGGTTACTGATTCAAACAAGACTAAATTTGTCTACTTCATAGCTCCAAGTAAGAACAATTTCTAAATCTTAATATTTTATTAATATATTGTTATTCTTACCAAAAAAAAAATAGAAATGGGTATGTGGCAAACATCTAAGATTAAGGGTAATCGTTAAAGTCTAATAATTGGTTTGTGACGTCATTCTACAAGCATTCAGTGTAAAGTTTGTTTTTATGGTATGACATCATCACCTTTAATAGTTCATTTGTGACTAGGACTATGCCGGTAGAACGTAATTAATAGGGATGACGACAACTTTTTTTTTCTTACTCTATCAGGAAGATTATTGAAAAGTATTGGACACGTATTTTATCTTTTTTCACGTAATCAAACTTATACGGAGATATATTGAGTTGAAATGTCGCGTGACGTCACGGTTAGGTCCGATTTACACCTAACGGTGACGTAGTTAGCCCCCACTCTGCAACTTTAATGCGTTTTAACTTGGTCATTCTTTGTTAATTTGATAAAACAAAAAATACGTGTCTAATATTTTTTTATTACTTGACTGACGGACTAATTAGAATTTCGATTCCTTCACCCTGTCGTCATCCCTATTAGGCTGTAGTAGTGAGAACCTTTAGCAAGTTTGAATTTAGCAGTGGCTAGAAATCTTCTTTCTCCATACGAACGTAGTTCCTTTTACAAGTAAATAGTGGAGCAGAGATATTAATGTCGAAAATACGTTTTGGTTATAATTGATTGAATAATAACAAAGAAACTAGGTCAATTTTTGTTTCTTCCAAACTTTAAAATCAAATTTTTTGGCTATAATTTTTTAGCGTATTATTTTACCACTACTCCGTCTAGTTTTGGACAATAATAATGATGATTTTACTATGTGTACCACATTTCGAGTCAATCTGTTTAGTGAATAAAGCAAAACTAAGTTTGTATGAAAAGGCAAGAAACGCCGTGCTTTTTTTAAATGGCCTTCACATCTCGTATTGGGTGAGACGAGATGAATTTCGCCAAAGTCAATGTTGTGTTGACATAATATAGAAATAGAACACGCCAGGAGTATGTTCGGTGAGATAATTTTGAAGTTTTTCAAGGATCAGACGAGTGTCACATTTATGTAAAATGCTTACTGGCGCATCTAAATACGATTATCAGTAGGCACTCACCAGCAGTTCCTTGCCGCTGTCAAAGTCAGAGCGGAGCTGGGTGCCTAGGTCTCCGTCGGGGATCTTGAGGTCCTCGCGAAGGTCGCCGTTGTCAGCCATCAGGGTCAGGTAGCCGTCGTCGGAGATGTCAGTCAGCTGGTAGTCCTCACGCTTCACGTGGGGCACGTCCATGTTGTGGGTGGACGGGCAGATATCCTCGTACCTGAAGGACAGATACTATGTTACAGGTTTACACAACTTAGAAGGCGCGTGGATTAAACAATAATAGGCTCTGCGTCAACGGCTTAAGTGCTTCGCCACGCGCCTTCTAAGTTGTATAGTGCTGTACTCCAGTGGATTCAGTTTGATGGTCTAGTTTTTTTTCGAGGTCTCAGGTAGCACAGATAGATCTTTAAGAGAATAGTTGAATATCCAAATTAATAGAAAAATCTCAATTACAGTTCCATCTTTGCTTGGGATTGATATATGAGTTTGATATAGACTCTACCTTATAAAGAAAATTGAACATAAAATCAACGAGTTATATTATTACTTGAGAGTTAAGATGAGACTGCCTAATAGCATCTAATAGTACGAAATTTAGATTAGATCAATTAATTTGCCACTTTCTTACATTTCACGTTTAAAGGCAACTAGTGAAATTACGGTTATAAGCATTTACGCGTGAATTTGAAAAACTTGTCTTGAAAAAATTGTTAGATTTCTTTGCAATGTCAATGTATCCCTGGACGGTGATCCCACAACACAGTGGTGTGATGAGACGCATAGTCGGGACTGGGGTATGGTGTTCGAGTACCCTCAGCACGGGAGCAGTATCAACTGCACCCGCGACTCTATGGGCTCGTAATGTCAAAAAAATCGGTTGTCTATAAAGTCGGTTTATGGAAGATAATTTTACGTGATAACGTCATAAGAAAACATTAATGAATATGTCCCGTTACGTAGGACATACATCGCCATGAGGACATACATTGCGTCATGTTTTAGGTAGGTATATATAAAAATATAGATACACTAGCAACGTCACGACACTACACCCGACGTCGCTGGCGACACGTGTCACAGGACATTTGTCTCCTAGTGTATCCCTGGCTTTAGTATGTGTATGCTTGGCCTGGCCTGGGTTCGCGCATAGTTGCTTTCCTCTACTGAGCAGGGAAAGCGCAGGTATTGGCTGCAAATCCATAGCGCAGCAGGGAAAATGTTAGTTGTTTTTGATCCATAGTTATATTCAACAAATGAATTTAATTTGGAAAAAATAGATTTATAAAATTTAATTGAGAAAGAATTTTACTAGCTAGAAATGCTACTAAATTTGAAAAATTCATGACTAGTTTGGTAACCATGTGTATAGTATGTAAATGTTACACATGGCTATCAGTTGACCTGTTCTACAAGGATTGACTCTTTTCAAATGATGCTTGTAATTTATTCATGATCCAACACAAACGACGTAATACAGCGCCACCTTAGGTGGCACGTAATTAAATTCAACTTCACTACGCCCTACATTCAAGAAAGCAATACATTACAATATTTTACAGCTTAGTTGCAATAAATACTGCTTAGTGCCTTCTTCTTGGCAAATATTTATTATCTTGGATACAAGCCCTCTGACCTTTACAAGATAGGTTGCGTAATTTCTTTAGGACTGTGCTCATAGGATGATGGTGTATAAACTTGGGTAAATTATTTTTTCAAATATGTTACGACAAAAAATAGGGTCTATGAAACTGTCTCTGCTTAATACAAGAGGAAATGTGTTAGTGTGAGAGTAGATGTAATTTAACAGAGTAGGTATATTTATTAAGCCGTGGTGGCCTAGTGGTTCGACCTACCGCCTCTCATGCAGAGCGTCGGGGGTTCGATTCCGGCTCGCACCTCTAAGTTTACTTATGTGCGAAATTCAATTTGAATTTACCTCTGAGCTTTTCGTTGAAGAAAAGCATCGTGAGGAAACCTGCACTCAGCTGCGAAGTAATTCAAAGATGTGTGTGAAGTCCCCAATCCGCACTGGGCCCACGTGGGGACTACAGCCCAACCGTCTCGTGATGAGAGGAGGCTTGTGCCTAGCGGTGGGACACAAATAGGCTGAAGTAGTAGGTATATTTATTGGTTCTTTGACAGAGCTAACATAGAAAAACTAGATATTTAATAAAAACACACTTACTTCTTGCCGTTGAAAATGTCGATGCCAACCAAGTGCACTTTAGCATGTCCGTGCTTGCCAGTCTTAGAAGTAGACATCTCCACAATCTTGCAGGGGCGACCTTTGAGCATGACGAAGCCGTTTTTGCGAAGGGCGGAACATTGCATGGGGAAGGTGGCCGAGGCACCAGAATCCCCGGTCTCGAAGTGTGTGTCCTCGATGTCACCCATTGTGGTGTTGGATTATTAACTACGGTCTGAAGTGATCTGCGAAAAATATATTTTTCAATTATTCAACGAGTTGAAGCGTTAAACTTACAAGACAGCTATCATGTGACACGGTGCCAAATTCTTTGTTTTATCAAATTGATTTAGAAAACCTAAGAATCCACAAGTTGATCATCAGAAAGGTGTGACAACAAAGGTGAACTTGACTGAAACATCAAATGCCCTCTAATAGAAGAGACCTTGGTGACTGTACTGCATGAATCACACCTATTTGCAAAAGGTTGTTGACCTTAAGTCAACGAACTTTTCTGGTCTAGACATTGGAAAAACCTACTAGCCCTTAAAAAATGTGTGGGATCAGAAAGTTACCTTAGTTAACCAATGTTGATGTGAAAAAGTTAACAAACAGGAATCTTGGAAATGTTATTCTGTAAAAAGAACAATGTTATCAATAAGTTAATACATGATTTTTGTTCTTTATTACAGAAATTATCATTATTTTAAATAATTGATCATGCTATAAGAGTATTGATCTAAGTTTTGAGAGGTATCTGATGACAAGGCCGTATGTGGGTTGCTCAATGGCCGTCGTCCAAGATGGTATACATTTGTTGAGGTTCCCCATCTTTACTGGATTTATCTTTTATACCGTACATTTATCATTATTACCATACACTGTTCGGCCTGTAGGCCAGTTACTTGACATTGGCGATATTGTCTTGCACATAGACAGAAGCCATTATTTAAAGAGAAGAAGAAGGCCATATGTGGATGTTTAATATATCTTGAATGTATCCCTGGACGGTGATCTCACAACACAGTGGTGTGATGAGACGCATAGTCGGGACTGGGGTATGGTGTTCGAGTACCCTCAGCACGGGAGCAGTATCAACCGCACCCGCGACTCTATGGGCTCGCATTCACATGAATTATGTTTTAAGACCGCTTATTTATTCTTGTAGGATTATTTCTTGATGATTCAGAGATAAGATATTGTATAGTACTTATCTGATTCTAATGAAGCAGTAACTTTTAATTATGACAAATATTGGTACAGTTTTTAATCACACTTTCACTTTTTGAATCAAATATATGGTTTTAAAATTTAGGTGCCAATTTATATACAATATAATTACAGACAATATAAGACAAAGGACATCACATAAGGTTTCAGAAATTTCTCAAAAGAATAAAGACTAACCAAATGAAAGTGACATCAATGCATAGATCTGGCATCATACTGCCATGTGGCCCATAGGACTATATTACATCTTTCAAACATTCATTACACATGTAAGTTGAGATCAATAGAGAACACTATTATACTTATGTGAAAATGAATTAGTTATGAGCTCTTGTAAAGGAAATTGACGCGAACATGTACTAGGTATACACACCATATGCCAACAAGATTGTACAAAAGCCACTGCTGTGAGCAAGATGACAGAAGTCAAGATATGAAAAAATTTACTTTCTTGGAGAAATTTCGCGTCACATTCATAAGGAATAATAAAAGAGAACTCACATGGATCGAACAAAATTGTCAAGTCACACAACAAATACCTAACCTATACGTGTAGGTGCTGCCTCCAATTGCAATTTTTACGGTACGCAAAATTTGACGGCTTAACCCCACCTAGCGCGAAGTGAAGCAAACCTTTGTACGCTATATCGAGTAAAGGCTATAAATGTATGAAGTTATCACTGGGCAGTAAAAACTTCACAGAAATTAACTACTACAACAATGAAATCAAGCCTGAATTGGCGCGGTGACAACACAAGCACGGCCGTGTGGGCTCCCGAACATGTGGCGAGTGGCGAAGAGACATCTTGGGCATGTCTTCCACTAAACGCACTTGTAATTTATAAATCACACACCTTTTTACGCAACTAGATAATCTTCAATCACATTAGGGTTGGAAGAGAAACGTGCGAGTTCACTCACACCGAACTAAAGAGATATTGAAAGAATATCATTTGACAAACGTGCCGGCGCCGCAGTGCAATGATATTTTCCTTATTTACACAATAATCACACCAACAAACCGCCCTACTTTCACGAAAAACTCGGCACCATGTTACATACTTACGAAAACAGTAACCACAACGATTTATAAAGGATTCTCGATAAAACTAAGATATTTATCGACACTCACATGTGACCGACGGGTTCTTCAACCGAAAGGTCAATTTGCGCCTGCGTAGCACCGACAACACTCACTTCCTGTAGCGGGGTTCACAAAATGGCTGCAACGCCGTGTTATTTTGGCGGTAAGTATGATAAAATGAATTGAAGTCCCATATTACTAGCGTTATCAAACTAAATTACATATAAATAATATTTTAATAATTATTTTCTTTTCCATTTTATATTATATTGTACTAAAAATTGAACAAAAAATGATAAGTAAATTAAAGAATCTTAATTTGACTACTATTCCAAGATGGCTTATGTAGTATCACATTGCTTCAATAGAGGGCAGCTCTAAAAATATAAGGTTAGATTGTTTTCATTGTCTGATTGAAGACGAATAAAAGAAAATACTATCTTTTTTGGAAATGGTTAAAAAGAAAACATTTATAAAAGATAAATATATCACTTTATGGCAAAAGAAATAAAAATGTTTTTTCTTCTTTATGCAAATGTGTTTGTGATGAAAACTAGATGGCGTTACTAGTCGTTAATTGTTAAAGTGAACGTTGTTTGTCTATGGTCCAAGATGAGCGAGCGAAGTTTTAACCGACTTCGCCAGAAGGATGGTTATGTTGTTTAAGTGTATGTATATTTGTTTGTGTGTATGTATATTTATTTGGCACGCTCGAGCGCGCTGTGTAGTCTAAACGGCTGGATGCATTTTAGCTTGTGAGGTGTCGTTAGATTAGTATTGATTGTGAGAATGACACTGCAGGGTATTATATTATCAAAACTTTGTAGTCTTTTTTTTCCAAAATTAATTATTATCTTTTACTATTGGTCGGAACAGCTCGGTGGGGAATCTTAATAATATTTTAAATTGGAAAATGTAGTAGGTACCTACCATTTAAAACTCCGAAAACAACAAAATCAAATGAATCTTGGTAGGAGCTTTGCAATTCAATTCAACAATTCAGAAATCATCCCTTCAGGACCAGGTGTAGGTACCTATTTCGGAGGTGGAAGATCTTGATACTTATTCGAATTACCTGTTGTCATTTTCTGTAAGAGATCAGGCGCACACTATCAATCCTGTACTGGGGCTATCTCCCTGTTCCTTATAGGAGCGCTCACGCGTCAAGTTGAACTTTAAATCTAGCTGCGACGCGTGAGCGATCCTATAGGGAACAGGGAGATCCCTATTTTAAGATTTCGAATTTAGCCCCTGGGCCAACAGGTTTTTTTTACCAGCTCTCAAAAATATTAGAGACCTAAAAAATAGGTACTTGGAATCAACCGAATCAATAGCTGGTACTGTGGATAAAATATCGTCACAACGTTTCGTTTGACCCCGTATATAGTATATACTTACTCTTCCGTTACTGACTGACTGATTGATTGACTGACTGGCGACAACGCGCAGCCGAAACTACTGGTCGTAGGCAGCGGAAATTTGGCATGTAGGTTCCTTGGGGAGTCTAGAGGAGCGCTTAGAGAGGATTTCCCGAAATTCCCACAGGAAAAAAAAGGTATATTTTAGATTTTAATGTTTACAAACGCGCATATGACATATGAATTCGCGGGCAACAAGCTACCTAGCAGAGCAATAGACTACGACCAAGTTCATCCCATTTTAGCCGAAGTAACATACAGTTTTGCTGGTGGTCTGGTGCAAGGTCCCTCCGGATAGCTACCACTGCGCTTTTACTCGCCAACCGCGAAATAGCATGCTCGCCGCACTGTTGTAACGGTCATCATCATCATTTCAACCGAAAGACGTCCACTGCTGGACAAAGGCCTCCCACAAGGCTCGTCACTCAGACCGGTCCTGTGCTACTTGCTTCCACCGGTTTCCCGCGACCTTCACCAGGTCGTCGCTCCATCTTGTTGGAGGCCTACCGACAGCTCGTCTCCCGGTTCGCGGGCGCCACTCGAGAACTTTCCGGCCCCAGCGGCCATCAGTCCTGCGCACTTAAAGCTTGCAATTCTTCGGGCTAGTCAGTGACCCTATAGTTCTACTGCGGATATCCTCGTTTCTGCTTCTATCACGCAGAGAAACCCCGATACGATTGTGTTCCGGTAACTGTAGGTAATGAATGCAGCCGGTGAAATGGGGGCTATCGCGTGTGAATTTGCCACTAGAGGCGCTAGTGTCGCGTGAGGTCCAATAACATTCAGTTTTCACTGGTTCTGGCGGGCTTCGTGATATAAATCATAATTTCTTTAATTTACCTGTTTAAAAGTGATCTCCTTCGTGAAATTATGGCAAATATGGATTATTTGGCTATGAATGTAAACGCTTTGAAAAAAAAATATTTTTTTCAAACAAAACGTAACTGCACAACATTGCGGCATAGCTGCTCGATATGATGATAGTTATTTATAATTTAATGAGATTCAAGATTGAAAACTTTCTTTCGGCGCCGATCTTATAAAGTCGCCTTTGACAGCTATACCTCTGGACCTTAGTCTACAGTGGCGCCAACTGGTGAGCAAAGAAACGATAGTCCCCATTAGCATTCCATCTTAGGCCTCAGTGCATGATATGATGTTAACGCATTCGAAATACCTACTTCGATTTCTTACGTTCGTGCGTGAGAAAGAAAAGAGTTATATTTTACGACCTTTTGGATACTGCGCTGTTTTTTTTTATGTAGAACAAATTTCGCATTTCGGCTGATCAATACTTTTTGCTGCTGACTGTAGGTAGGTACTTACTTCATGATTTTGTTACAAATAGCGGCACGTGGCCACTAAAATAAAAACGCTAAATTAATATATCACAACCAGCAAATAAATGAGCCAAGAAGGCACAACAAAAGGCACCGCAAGGGTTTAAAAGCTTTCTTCGATAAATCAGGGGGCGCAACAAAGGGCAGATACAATTACGTATTGATGTCGTTATTAGGTACGGAGCGATTAAGCGTTTTCTGCCAGTCACTGCTTTGAGGGGTTTTTGATTTGTGGCGTGTTTGTGTTTAGGGTTGGAAAGACGCCTCTCATTTTTTTCACTGATCCCATCCCAAAGTCCCATCCTTATAATTTCATGAATGTACCGAGGTGAGGCAAATAAATTTACGTAGTTCATTCATATTCGTTTAATCCTATGCAACCAAATTATTACATACTAGCTGGTGCCCGCGACTTCGTCTGCGCAGGATTAGTGTTTCGAGTAGCTTATATATACCTACACAATATCTTTGTAAGTTGTAGCCTATGTGTTATTTCTGATGTATAAGCTATATTATTGTAAAGTTTCATTACAAATCCATTCAGTAGTTTTTACGTGAAAGAGTAACAAACATCCATCCATACTTACAAACTTTCGCGTTTATAATATTAGTAGGATGTTATTTTGCATTAGCTACATTGAATGTTACAGAAGTGGGAGTTATTAGTACTTATGTAGTTCTATTTGACTAGTAACACTTTCTGCTTTCTTTTTCTCTTGTAAACTTTTAGGTTGATGTGTAGTTATTTTTCATATATGTTTCAGTGGAAGCTGTTTAGGAAACAAGTGAATGTCTATTTTCTAGCCATTAAGATTCATATGTTTCTTGTGCATTTATATCTGTTTGCTTTCCTAATAAAGAAAATAAAATAAAATAAGTTACCAGGGGCTATATATTCGAAGTCTTAAATAGGGATCTCCCTGTTCCCTATAAGATCGCTCACGCGTCAAGTTGAACTTAAATCTAGTGATTAAAGTTCACGCGACGCATGAGTGATCCTATAGGGAACAGCGAGATCCTTATTTTAAGACTTCGAATATAGCCCCAGTACCATGTTACCTTTTGAATGTCACGTCAAAGTAGGTAGACGCAGCATTCGATATTTTTTCACACGTTTGTGTACGGGATCAACTCTAGTCCTTCAAATGAAGTTCAAATGCTTTAAAGTTTGTTCCTTTTTTGGTAAGTAGTAAGTATGTATATTCGAGATAATAGCGAGTCTCAAAGAATAATGTTGCCAGCATGAAATTGTAACGAGACGGCTGATCCTGCGGGGATTAACCTGCCCCCTAATGGTGTAAACCATTTAAGGTTAATTTTTAACTAAGTGGTATTTTATTACTCGAGGAGAAAGGAAACTGCTCGAGAATGATAAACAATGAGGCAAAGGGTGTAGATAAAACCTGGGAAAAAATGTTTTTTTTTTCTTTTCTATAAATTAGTTGTAAAACGAGTAGGTTCCTCAACTTGCAATGTCATTTCGCGTCTCGTGCTTTGATTGAAAGCTAATTGCTAGGCTCAGGGGTCTTTCTTTGAACCTATTAACCTAGCCCCCTTCGCTTGCACAGAATTCAAATAGGTAAGTATTTCAATACATGCACACGTGCTAAATAACGACTTTGCGTGCTAAATAGCGACATTTAATTAATAACAATAAGGAAATAAAATCAATCTCGGTTTTTCAACTCCCAAAGGGAACTCCAAAGCTCTTACGCATTTCTTACCTTCTTCCAGGAAAACCTCTCAGAAATAATGCCTTCCAAATTCGTAACGAAACAATAAGACGACATTATGATGAAATATTCTCGGACAATCCAAAATAAGCTGTTAAATACTTTATGAGCAATCGTTTCTGCGTCTGATTCTTTAATCAGAGCGCTGATTCAAAATTTACTTGTCTTGTGTAACTACCTCGCAAACTTATCTTTGCATTTCAAGTAGAATAAAAATATAACATAATGAGTCTTATTTGCTGCATTATAGTGCCATGAAAGTGGTTTTTGGGATGTAAACAAATGTAAGTCGAGGTGTAAGTGACAATATAATGGGAGCTTAGCTCTCGAGGCCGTCTTCAAGTGGAACGGCGCGACGGCCGGAGGCGGCAAACAGCCAGCTGTCTCGCTCTAACATCATAGAGTCGCGCTCGTTTTTTTTTCACGTCCGACGCGTACATAATTTATTTTCAGCGGGCACACTTAAAAAATTGGCTACGCCGCCATACGAGTTTAGCTTGAAAATGGAGTTTGCGGGGGACGCTACAGAAATGATAATAATATGGTAAATGATTTCATTTGAATTGCCGTTTTGGAGTAATCGCTGGGTGTAATGGCGCGCGGGAGTGCCGCGCTGTCCGCCATTTTCATTTGCGCTGAATTTATTTGCGCTCTTTATTGCCGCTTGGCTTTTATTGCTTTTATGCTAGCCCATACATATTCAACATTCTGTTTTAATGCCTTGAAAACTTTGTCTCTCGACTAGATTTTGTAGAAGATTAAATAGTTGCCTGTAAATAAGTAATTATGATGGCTGTAAATTACAGGCTGTTTCACAAGTAGGTAGGTAGGTATATTATGGACCGCACAACCACACCATAACCGAAATCATGTAGGACGTTGTGGGAGTAGGGCGCTAATTTAATGAAAAGTACTAACCTACCTGGACGACCGCTTTGTTCGGATGAAAATAACTAAAACCGAGTTTTGCGCTGAAAACTCTTAAAATTTACACTCATGCATCTACGACGCATTTCTAAAGTGTGATACAATCAGCAATGTATCATAGTTATGGTGGGTTGATTCAAACCGTTCGTTAAAGTTAACGTCAAATATCTTACTATTGGACAAAATGACGTTTCTGTATGGAATGACAGCAGCTCGGCGGCCATATTTAATGACCAGGAGTCCGTCAACTGTACTTGAATCAACCAACGCTTAAAGTTAAAAACAAAAGAACTGACGCTTCAGTTACGTAAATCACTTGAAGGACACAGTTCCATAGGTTTCACAGGTTGTCTTCTTTTAGAACACCAACCTACCCTGCTACCAATTATCTTGATCTTGACATAAACTGGAGAGCCAAATAAAATCAATAGAGATGAAATCTTACCTTGTTTCTTGGATAATTTCGTTGATTAAGTGTTACTTAGTTATCTAACAGGTGTTTACTAACCCGACGTTGTTAAGGGGGTCACGTAGCAAACAACTCCAGGTAATTAGAAGGTAATCGGATAGCTTCTTAAGGTTCGTGTTGGATGTAATTGCTTTTTTACAAATGTAGGAAAAATGCGTTTGCTCTTGTACAGGACAACGATATAAAAAACAGAAGATTTCTTCTTTTAATTCGACTATTGAAAATAAACGAATGACAAAAGACGGTCCTATCGTTAAGGAACGTTTTCGATGAAACCACAATTTAAATAGTAGGTAGGTAAGGTACTTACCTACCGAAGCAATATTCGCTACCTAAGCAAAAATTGATTTTTTTTGTAACTTTGTCTCCCTACAATAAACCTAAGTACAATAACTACAGTGAAAGTGTTTTGTAGACAGTTGCTCAGTAAACGTTTTGATATTGCTTAGTGTGCGAAAACTTTGTCATTTCCGAACGAGCGCTTTTTCTTTTTGACACCTAGTGAGCGTGCGTAAAATTATTATTAGTTGCTTTCTGGCTTAGAGCTTTAATCTTCAGCCTGTTCGTTAATTGTTTTTTTTTATAGGAAAATGTCGCTTGATACAAGTACGAAATAGTCAGTTTCTATCGTCCGAAATTTGCTCGCGCCAACACGAAACGTTCGACAAAATGACAAACTTTTCGCACTTGAAGGTTTTTTTTAAAAGTAGGTATTATCTTTAAAGGAAGTTTACTTGTTTTAGATTTTGTTTTACATATAAGTATTTGGGTGTAGCTAAAGCAATTGAATATCATCGTTTAAGGGTATAAAAATGAATGGTGTTTTTGAAGGGTCTAGGAAGCGCTGGTAAATTCTTTTTCTGACGTGTAAAAGTGCCCCTATGTGGCCAATTTGCTGAATAAATGATTGAATTTTGAATTTTTGAATATTTTATTTGATGTCTCCTTAAGTCTTACTTAAGGAGACATCTTAATGTCTTATGCCGGTGTCTACTACGTTGGTGGGCTACCCACATTTGTTTTGTAACCGTTCCGCCTTGCTAAAGTTATAGGTATTGATTTAATTAAAAGAAATATTTATTTCGGTCTTATCCTGGCAACGTTTAAAACAATGCAAAAAAGTTGCGACAAAATTTCTCAATCTTTCTGACAAATTCTCTTGCTGCCGAACACTAAACTTAAAAAAAAATCACTGCTTAGGTGGCATACATTGGAGCAAGACTCGATTACGCCGCGGCAACGCCGGTCACTTCATTCCGTTCCCATCTTTCTCGGCTAAAAGTATTTCCAAACGCATAAATAATTTACGAAACGAGGACATAAAGTTTGCGCTCACATGCAAATCGAGTTGGAAACGCGAGGAGGCGTCGTCTCGCTCGCTCGTTTGTGTCTGAAGCGGACGTGAGCGAGACAGGTATACTAGTTTATGGGGGGTTGGAGCGAGAGAGCAAGACTCAGTAGTCCGCGAGTTGAGAAGAAAAAGGTCGCAACTGAATTTACTGTGTCATTTCAATTTTAAACTTACACAAACGTGTTCAAGTCATGTTTTGAGTGTCATGACACTGTTAAAAGATACTTTTTTGTTTTCAAGGGACGAGTTGCGTTCGGCTAAGTGAATCAGTGCCCGCGCTCGCTATTAAATCAGGGCGAGGGGGGGTAAAATGCTCTTTACGGGTGGGGTTTTGTTTGCCGAGGGCGGTTTCGGCCAGTCTTCGGGCGATCGCGGCCCGAACGCACGACTCGACGGCGTTCGGCTCTAGTCGGCAGTGATCGGGTCTCTCGGAGTTGGCGGGAGCGCTCCCGCCCACAAAGCGACAAAATATTCTCAGAAGCTAATAAGGTAAAGGGTTCCAGGTGTTTTGAAGTGCGTGCCGGTTTTTTTTTCTAGTCGAGGGATAGTTTTTAAGTCGCGGCGAAAGTTGAGTTTTTCTTCTTGTCGAAGTTTTCAAGTGTTGCAATGGCTGAGGAAAAGGTATGATAGAAAAATAATTAAGTATATAACATGTGAAAAACAAACCCCAAAAGTTTTTGTTATGTTTTATAAATTGGTTAGTACCAACAGGTAATATCGAAATAATGAACCGAAATATGAGTTTCATGTTATAATGTGTAGTGCGTAACTAATTTTGACAATAGGTTCAAAATAGAGTGTTTTTTTAACCAGAAAAAACTACTAACATACATAAATATTAAACACTATGAACCCAGATATATTATGAAGATAAAATGGTCATAGTTATACTACATCATTATAACTTTGTTCGAAAATCCATCTGTCCGCTACGAGTCGCCTACGGCTACGGCGCGGCGTAGCGCCGCTACGGCGAACTTTCGTAGCGCTTTCTCAATGCAAGATTGATTAATAAAATCTCGTTAAAATGAAAAGATTTTTCATTGAAAAAAATCCGTTATTAAAAAATTAAATGCAGTATCAGTACATAAAACGACAAAGATCTAGCTTATACTATAAAATATGCCTATATTACTTACTTGTTTTTCAACCGAGTAAAGCTCGGTCGTTTAGGGATTCGTTAAACCAGGTAAATATTCTAAGCAATTATATATTACATTGAATGCAATATAATATAACAAGAGTATTTTTTTTTAATAAATATCTACGTATTCGAATTTCGGTAAGGTCAATTTTCCGACGGCGAATTTTCAATGAAAAATAGCGGTTATGCCATTTATAGAAAATGAATAATTTTCTGTAACTTACGTTTTTATTCTATAGAAATTCGTAACAAAATGCCGAGTTACATAAATTATCATCCATACTAATATTATAAATGTGAAAGTGTGTTTGTTTGTTTGCCCTGCCTTCACGTCGAAACGACTGGACCGACTTTAATGAAATTTGGTAAGTATGGAGATATTTTGAGATTCTGGGAATAGCATAGGATACTTTTTAACCCGATATTTCTACGGGAACGGGTTTTCTACGGATCAACCCAGTTTTTTCAATACTTCTATAACTATAACCATCTATGTGTATGATGTTATCATCGTGTAGGCAAATTCTACGTCTATGCGGGACGACGCCACATGCAACGGCTAGTAAATAATTTATTATAGAAAACTATAGCTGACCCCGCAGACTTCGTACCGCCGTGATGGATGGATGGATTATTTTGGGTATGAAAAATAGCTTACGTCCTATTCTCAGACCTACTGAACGTACACTCCAAATTTCATAAGAATCGGTCTATCCGTTTCGGAGGAGTTTGGTTACAAACACTGTGACACGAGAATTTTATATATTAAGTAGATAATACTTCTCATGAAGTCAAATGAATTAATCTACAGAGTCATATGATTCCAATTTCTTATCATAAATCAGATTACGCAATACCTATTACAATAAATCTACAAAAAGGATCTTACAAATTATAATTTAAAGTTGTACGTTTTTAGGGAGAACCATGATCCCAAAATGTATCCATGTAAGAATCAATTTACGTGACCAAAGAAAATGTATGCAAAATTTAAATATTAAAAATCATTTTATGAAAGAGTGTTTTTATTTTACATTTCAATAATGTTTCTTTCTGATAAAAATACCTTGAAAGATCGGCACCAGAATTCCTTCAATTAAGTAGCGCGTCACAGCTCAATCAGCTGCAGTACGGCAATAGAGGCCAATAACGCGTTCAATTACTGTTCCGTATTGATATGTGATCGCGGCGCCGGAGCCAATCAGCATTCATAACCTAATATTATAAATGCAATACCTAGGTCTATAAAACCCTCTCGTGATGAAAGGAGGCCTGTGCCCAGCAGTGGGATATAAATAGGCTGTAGTAGTAGTAGTAGTAATACTTAGATAGGTTAGTGAGTTATGCCTTACCTTGGTACCGAATTGATCAAGATATGTATTAAAAACGTTCATAGTAGTTCATAGTTCTTTATTTGCCATAAATTGTATGTGTACATTAGGTTAAATATATACAATGTTTACTAAGTTCCAATACAATTTTACAGTTTTGGTGTAGCAACTGGAGATTTCACAAATAATCTTAACGTAAAAAATTAGATTCTGCGTAATAATATTCACTCAAGTTATACGGGCAAAGTTCAATGAGATACGTTCTAAGGATAGCAAGAATTGACATAGGAACTTTAGTACCTACTTACTAAACCTTAGGAATCTCATAGCGGTAAGCTAATTGAATATTATATTTAGTCATACTAATTACCTATATCCATTTATGACAGTCATTATCTTAGTAAGTAGGTACAGTCGCCATTAACTAGGTATATGTACACTTTTGGACCTTTTTTATGTCGATGGTATAGGCAAACGAGCGCACAGCCCAACTGATGGTAAGTGGTCACTGCGGCCCATGGACACCGAAATCCTTTGATCCCCCATTAAGAAACCATAAGATCTCGGATGCGTTGCCTACTTTGAGGCCTAAGATGGAATGCCTCTGTGCCAGAAATTTCACCGGCGGCCTCAACCCCCTACCTACCCCCTACCGGAACATAACAGTGCTATTACCTACTATTAAGGACCTTCTTGTACTAATTATCCTACGGAGCAAGGTGTAAAAGTGTGTACATATTTTTAGAACTTGACTGTACCAAGTTAAACATTTGGACTAAAAATATATATCGGAAAATTCTAGATTGTGACAGACAGTAGTACGTAGTAACTTACTATTTACCAGAGACAAGCTTATTATAAAGACAGTCAATCTCCTTACATTACGGCGTAGGTACATCGGCCGGCAATAGCCAGGGAGTTTAAAATTATCATATTTCGCCTGTACAGCGCCATCTAGCGGAGTTTCTTCACTCATGGAGTTCAAATTTATATGCAGGTGACATCTACAATCGCATTTAACACTTATTTCGGGCGTACCCTGATTTGTATGATGGTTGGCATTCTAGGTTTACCTTACTTTTTCTATGCTATTTACATAACTGTGAAACACTACCTATATATAGGTAAGTATATATACAATTAAAGACACCATGTGAAAAGAACCGAACATGTCCTTTAACATAGTTATAGCGTGAACGCGTAGTTAGAACTAAATCTCATAATATATTATATATCTTATCGCGATTAATTCTAGATTCGCACCCGATCCCCTCCGCCGTCCCGGACTGGCTCGAACTCCAATCTAATTAACCCAGAACTTCCATTAACTGGCGTTATGCAAAGCTAGTTTAAAGTCGGCATTAAAAGCAGATGTCTAACTCGACTAGAGGTTATTCTGATTATAAATCGTTGGTAAGTATACTTAATTATATGATTTAGTTAAGGTATACTGCCGAAGCCGTGGTGGCCTAGTGGTTCGACCTACCGCCTCTCAAGCAGAGGGTCGGGGGTTCGATTCCGGCTCGCACCTCTAAGTTTACTTATGTGCGAAATTCAATTTGAATTTACCACTTAGCTTTTCGGTGCACTGGGCCCGCGTGGGGACTATAGCCCAACCCTCTCGCTCGTGATGAGAGGAGGCCTGTGCCCAGCAGTGGGACGCTTATAGGCTGAAGTAGTTAGTAGTAGTAGGTATACTGCGTTTCATCATGTATATACCTACATGTACGATATTTTGCCAATTTCTGTCAGAATGTCTGCCAATAGGTATCGAAGAGGACTCTGTTATTTTATTCCTGTTTTTTTCCGTGCCCGTAAATGAATTTCGGGAAATACTCTCTTAGACCTCCCTTCTACACTCCTCAAGAAACCTAGATGCCAATTTTCAGCTTTTTATGACCATTATTTCGGCTATGCGTTCTCATCAGTCTGTCAGTCCAGTAACATTAGAGTTTTATTTTATACAGTACTAGCTGGTGCCCGCGACTTCGTCTGCGCAGGATTAGTATTTCGAGTAGCTTATATACACAATATATTTATAAATTGTAGCCTATGTGTTATTCTGATGTATAAGCTATATTATTGTAAAGTTTCATTAAAATCCATTCAGTAGTTTTTACGTGAAAGAGTTACTAAACATCCATCCATAGTTACAAACTTTCGCGTAGTAAGATATATTAGGTACTATAGCTTCTGTCTGCCACTCTAATTCGGTTAGCGTTCCCGCGGGACCTAGGTATGCCTATGTTGTTCCGGGATGAAAAAGTAACCCTATGACGTGTCCAAGACACAGTCCGAGAACAGGAGTTCGAGAACTGTCTCCATACCTCATCCAAATCGGTCCAGTTGTTTTAGCGTGTAGAGGTTACAGACGGAAAGACAAGAATTTCTTAATATTAGTAAGTATGGATAATTTTATGGATTTATTTTAAGTATTCTTTATTTTATTACAAATGTGGTTACGGTCTACGGAAAAGGCCCCCGCCGGTCACTATTGCAGCACCAGGGGCCTTATTCGAGTCCATCATAAGATATATATCCTTAATAAGTTTATAAGGATAGGCAGTCTCCCTTTTTGCGAGAGAGCAAATTATACAAATCCAAGAAGAGAAATTTACCCATCCCTGCGTCTCATACACGTTCACGATTGGACTGCGCGGGGTCAGCTATTTCACTTTACGAGCCGAACGACGTCTGGGCTTTGGGATCTAGTGAGTCACTTAGCAGTCAACTAAGCTTCGACGTCTCGAATGACGTGTCGTAGCTTTGTCCGAGAAGCGAAAGTGAGATTCCTATTCCCTTCTCTATAGGATCCCGTCGTGATCTCGAATAGACGCCCAGAGGCATCAAAATGCTTTGCTGGTTTCGAAGGACCAAAAAATCTACCTCCCTTTTTAGGGAGTGGTTTCCGAGGTATAGCCACTTCCACCAAAATGTGTAAAATAGGTTCTTGACCCCACAAATGTCCCAAAAATCACTTATTAGGTAATGTAGGGACATATTGCTCTGAATGGTCCCATAACCAATTATATGCACGCTCCGTGGGGCCTTTTGTGAATAGTATATCAGTTCAGAATTGAGTTGTTTGCGGCGGTGTTAATATGCCCGGAGTGTTCAGCGTTTGCAATTACACGGAAAGCGCTTGTTTCTGAACGAACTAAGAATGTCAGAGAATAAAGTTTACTTGAGACAGTGAGATAGTAAAATCTCCAGTGAGAAAAATGAATAATGTTCGGACGTTGAATGAAACCACATTTAAATAATCATCATCTTGAAAAATTATTGTTAAGGTACATTTTTTAGTTTCGGCTGTGCATTGTCAAATGTCATCACACATTGCAGTCATTCAGTCACCAGCGGATGAGTTTTAAAGGAGTCGCACGTGTAGATAGTAGAGCATCAAATTATCAACAAAAACCTGCCTCTAGATCTCGTCTAGAGATTGGTAAAAATCGTATGAAAATCCGTTCAGTCGTTTTTGAGCTTATCGCGAACAGACAGACAGACGCGGCGGAGGAGTTTATACTTTACTAACTTCTACCCGCGACTTCATCCGCGTTCCCGCGGGAATTAAGCGTTAAACTATAACAAATTATATACGAAAACGTCCCTCTTGAATCAGTCTATCTATTAAAAAAAACGCACGAAAATCCGTTGAGTAGTTTTAAAGATCTAAGCATACATAGGGATAGACAGACAGCGAAGCGACTTTGTTTTATACTAATGTAGTGATAGTTTCCGCACTGGGCCCGCGTGGGGACTATAGCCCAAACCCTCTCGTGATGAAAGGAGGCCTGTGCCCAGCAATGGGACGCAAATAGGCTGTAGTAGTAGTAGTGATGAAGCCGTGGTGGCTTAGTGGTTCGACCTACCGCCTCTCATGCAGAGGGTCGGTGGTTAGATTCCGGCTCGCACTTCTAAGTTTACTTATGTGCGAAATTCAATTTGAATTAACCACTGTGCTTTTCGGTGAAGGAAAACATCGTGAGGAAACCTGCACGCATCTGCGAATTAATTCAAAGATGTGTGTGAAGTCCCCAATCCACACTGGGCCCGCGTGGGGACTAGAGCCCAAACCCTCTCGTGATGAGAGGAGGCCTGTGCCCAGCAGTGGGACGCAAATAGTTAGTAGAAGTAGTAGTAGTCGGGGCCTTTTTATAGCGACTCTATATTTTGTATTGTATGTGCATGGTCTTCTTTTATTGTGCATGTCGTTATAAATAAATTTCTTTATTTCTAGTAGTAGTGATACTTTATAATAATGTTAATAGCAATCTCACAATATTATAATAACTACAGACTATTAGATCCATTCATTCGAAAACTCAATTGCTCCATATTGATGTCCAATAAGCTGGGCTAACAGGGTCGGCGAGCGAAGTTGATTCAATACGTGGATCGCTCAATTGAGCTGCGTCGCCGTAATTGTCAGAATTGATGCGCAGGAGTGTCGGTAAAGTATACCGAGATATAGATATATAGATATACTAGCCTCTACCCGCCACTTCAACCGCGTGGAATTCGTTAATAGCATTCCCTCGGGACCTATGCATTTTTTTCAAGAGGCCATATTTGTGGACTAGTATTATAAATTACCCCCATACCACATTTTGTTGCAATCCGTCCAGTAGTTTTCGAGTTAAATCCGGACATACATAATCATAAACATTTATTTTGCAATTATGTTGTTAAAAGGTCTTAAATAAAATTTACGGTGCAACGTAAACCCTCTGAGGGAACAGCAAATATTTCACTTATATCTAATATTCATGCATTTTAAGATCAGGTACATCGTTCATTTTCCAGTAAATTGATGTAAATTAGGCAATTTTAATTGGTATTTTAAAATAAGTCACCTTATAACAAGTTACCACATATATATTTAGAGATAGAATAAGGCATATATTTTATAGCAAACTTACGTTTCACACTCCATAGTGAAGAGCATGTCCAAAATTACCAGAGATAGGACAAATTTGCGTCATTGCTCGCAATAATGTGGACATGACTCCAAAATTAATCAAAATGTTAATCAATTAATTAAAGCTTGGCAAGTGCCTATTTGGACCTGATTTATATTTTTGATGTAAAAAGAAATAGACTGATTGCAGAAAATTTGGAAAAAATACTGATTATTTTCTTTAATAAATCTATACTTTAACAAACTTTTGTATTTATTGACTAGGAATTAAAATTTAAGTCAAGTAAGAAATTAATTAAATGATTACATATTTGATTAATTTTGGAGTCATGCCCACATTATTGCGAGCAATGACGCAAAGTCCGATCTCTGAAAATTACAGATGCGCTTCTTACCACTCATTGAAAGTATGACGATGGAAATCGACCAGTTGATAAAGTGTAGAGTGAAGTTACTGCAATTGCAACTCTCGCATTTCAATCAATACATTATTTGTATTTGTACTTAAGTAAATCGTGTTTAAAACGTCATTTACCACCATTGGCGGACCTTGTAAGCATATCCCTTGGTAATTCAATACGCTTAATGTCGCGCCCCGTCCAAAATATAACCCGTTATTAATAGTTAATTTAAAAAGTTCAATTGATCTTCATTACCGTCCATAAAAGATCGATACCGGTGATCGAATATTATAGATTGTTTAGAAACAAGCGGGCTGAATCGTATTGTTCAATCGTACAATGATTTGTTTCAATTGATAACAATGAATTTACATATTATGGATGCAATTGGATATTGATCACAACAGTCTTGTATTCACTGATTTAAAGACCTTGTAACATATCGCTTTAATTGAAAACTTGAACTATTTTATTTATACGGACAATGTTTACGCGGTGTCTTGAGAGTTTCAGATTTAAGAATAATATTACCTAAGTTGTACCAACCAAAACCACGTCCAAGGTGTCCTTTAGACATTAGTATCACGTTGATTCATGTTTCAGGGACTAACATATTATTTGATGACAATCTCCGGTAGTATTTTGTACATTTTGAAAGTTCCTTCCAAAAACAGATACATCATCATCATCATCATCATTTTAGCCGAAAGACGTCCACTGCTGGACATAGGCCTCCCCCTCCTGTGACACTCGCATCCACCGCGTTCCCGCGACCTTTACAAGGTCGTCATCCATCTTGTTGGAGGCCTACCGACAGCTCGTCTACCGGTTCGCGGACGCCACTCCAGAACTTTCTGGCCCCATCGGCCATCAGTCCTGCGAGCAATGTGCACCGCCCACTGCCACTTAAGGTTCGCAATTCTTCGGGCTATGTCGGTGACCCTAGTTCTACTGCGGAAACAGATACAAAATTCAAGCGTACGTCAAAAAACGCACCAATTTATTCAGCGCGCTTCAATCCAATCCGCCGGCCGACGGCCACCGTCGCAAATTCGATACGAGCCTGTAATTGAACTCATTAGGCGCTTGCCAGATAAATTGATTACGTTTCGCACAAATTGACAGACTGGCCGGACGTGTGGATGTGTGCGTCATTGTTTTACGACGCTCCTTGATGTGTGAAAGAGACGCAAATACTTTTGTTAGTTTTAACTTTTAAGAGGCTTTACTCCGAAAGTTGCAACGTCGCAAATACTCAAATATTTCTGTTTTCATTAATTTTTGAATATTACTGAATGAAAACATAAATTATCGCTCTATGGTTGAATAAAACATCAAGTATGGAATGCAACAAGACAAGGAAGTACTATCTTTTGAAAACTTTCCATCGCTTTTCCCATGCATTTTAATGTACTCTTATCATTTGAATTATGATTCAACCGTAGAATGATTAATTCTTTTTTAATTCAGTAATATTGAGAAATTAATAAAAACAGCGAATCATTTGACAGCTATATGCAACGTTGCCAACTATCGGGAAAAAAATCAAAATGTGGTAAAAATACAGCGCCAGTCTACTCGTATTAGGCGTGATTCTGAATGTAATTCAAGCAAGAACGTTGGTGTGATGATGAGTTCGTAAATAAATATGGCTGCACCATGGAAGTAGCCCAAATAGGTAACTGGAACTACCACCATGACCAAAATTGGTGTCCGGTGCGCGGGGGTTGGGGACGTAAGACTACCCCCCTTTATCCAAACATACAAAAGCCTCGAATGAAATTTTAGGCACGTTTTTGAATTGTTAACGAAAACGATCTTCGTTTTACCTCTTTAAACTCAGTTTTTTTGTTTCTAAATGGACACTTCTCGCTCCTTATCCTCATCCATGGACTGTAAAAAATGCATGTTCGTTCACACCGGATAACTAAATAAATAAAAAAAACTCCCTCTCAGAAACAAATTTAAATACAGCAAAGTCAGTTAAAAATAACCCGAAATCATCTACAAAAGATTCAGCAGACATTAATCGTTTTTAAAATGTAGCTAATAGTACATTACAGACCTAGGGTGGTGAATTCGTAAATGTCCCAGATCGCAGGTTTCTGTGAATATGCGATCTGGGGCTTTACGAATTACCGCCCGTGGTTTGTCAAAAGTTTTACGTCTTACCTTGGCCAAGAAGTGAGATTTTCTCTCCGCGTAGCGTGCAGAAAATCCCACTTTATGGCCAAGGGTGATGTAATAGTACATTACAGACCTAGGGTGGTGAATTCGTAAATGTCCCAGATCGCAGGTTTCTGTGAATATGCGATCTGGGGCTTTACGAATTACCGCCCGTGGTTTGTCAAAAGTTTTACGTCTTACCTTGGCCAAGAAGTGAGATTTTCTCTCCTCGTAGCGTGCAGAAAATCCCACTTTATGGCCAAGGGTGATGTAATAGTACATTACAGACCTAGGGTGGTGAATTCGTAAATGTCCCAGATCGCAGGTTTCTGTGGCCCGAACCGAAGGTGAGGGCCATAAATATGCGATCTGGGGCTTTACGAATTACCGCCCGTGGTTTGTCAAAAGTTTTACGTCTCGCCTTGGCCAAGAAGTGAGATTTTCTCTCCGCGTAGCGGGAAGAAAATCCCACTTTATGGCCAAGGGTGATGTAAAAGATATTACGGTTGGCAACACCGTGTTTACTCGGCAAACAGCGATTCAAAAACGATCGCAAACACAATTTGCCGCGAAATCGTGTTTGTATCGCTTAATTTGGCTCCGACTCGGTATTAATCAATCCGATTAATTTCAGTTAAAATGTCTAATTACAGTCTACGATTACGGGTAATGTAATGCTTAATTAGTTAAGTTAAAACGGGCTTACTTACTTAACCTCTGAGACGAAGTTGATAATATTGAGTTAAAGTTCTACAAGTTGGAGCTCATCAAATAATAATAGGAACTTACCTGAAATAAAATTTCTCTGATTAGACACCCTTCTAAGTCAACATTAAGTAATTTAAAAAAAAATCATTTTTTGAATTAAGTCGTTTTTTACGTTGTTTTTTTTTATTGTAATGCGATTGATGACTAGAATTGGTAATCATATACTAAGTAAAGGTACGAATTTAATCTATACTAATAATAAGCATGTAGAAGAAGTCGCGTCTAAAACTTGAAAATTAAAAGAAACTTTGAAGTCGAGGGGACTGATACTGAATACCTACAAAATAACGATTTTTAGAAAAATGGTATGTATATGTATGTTTGTCTGAATTTAACTCGAACACCACTGGATGGATTGCAACAAAATTTGGTATGGGGGTAGCTATTTTTTATCCCGGAAAAATGCATAGTTATTATATTAACGAATTTCACGCGGACGAAGTCGCGGGCGGAAGCTAATATTAAATATGAGACAAAGGGGCTTGATAACATCAGTTCTCACACGAACTTTGTCGGTACTTCTATTAAAGTAATGCTTTCGGTACGTACCTGTGACATGTTGGACACTAAAAGAAAAAAAAGAAGAACGCATTCCAGTTTAAATCTTCATGTGAAGTCGTACAGTTGAAAATAAATTCGGAACTCATCCTCAATTTACTTCTTTTTGTGCAATCGTGCGTTCGGCGTGACGTGTTGAGCCAGTGACGACAATCTCGCCTTTGAACAGAGAACGTTTTAAAAAGGGAAATTCAAAAATGGAACGCCTTGGTTTGTTTTTAATCCAATTGAATTAGGTTGTTTATGGTAAGTACAGTCTTTTAATGAAATAAGTGGCTGGATGTGATTTAACCTCTTCGCTAACAGGAATGTCCTGTTTGTGAGTGCTATTCAAACACTCACAGGTGTTTTAAATCGCACATTCAAATGAATAAGGGTTCTTTAGACTCTTGTCATATTTGTAAGTAGAAATACACAAATAAATAAAAAGTAAATGAAAAATAAGCAGCGCAAAAACAGCTTTGTAATGAGATAAACATCAAGCAAAACATACTTAGGTATTAAGCATTGCAGAAAGTTTTAATGACCGCAAAATTATCAAATATTATTACTCCTTATCGTGTTTTTTCCTACGTTTATCCACGGGAATGTTCGTCAGATCAACTTAATAAAGTTTTCTATCAATACGTAAGTACAATTTTTGTTAAATAGTAAATACTTGTCCATATTCGCATTGCATCCATAAGCGCATTGTGATTTTGAAAAGGCAAGGACATAAATAATACTTAATTTAATTGTTGCCATTGAAATGACTATTAGATACTCGTACTGTGAATCAAGTACAAATATAAAGAGATATTAAACTTTATTGCACATTAGGAAAATACAAAGGCAAAAATTCCATAAGGCATTCTCTACCAGTTTACTTACATTTATTTTAGTAACAGCTAAATAATTTCCTGTGTTACGTGGCAGTGATAACAGGCAGTCATTTGTGATAATTCAATAAATTGGATTATGTTCGGGACCCCACGCGCGCAGACAGGACGCTGCTATACACCGGCCGGGTGATGCTGGCTGGTGGCACATTATGTATCTACGTTGCAATAAGAAAACCAACTTACTTTTTGAATTTCGAAACAAATTTTGATGTCTAGAATAGTAAATCCATGTTGTTATTTTTTGTTACACCTATGGCCCGCCACATACAGTCGTAATTCCGTAACGGAATCCCGTAACGGAATTCCGATTCGGAAATTCCGAACGCATGCCCGCCATACAAAATGTATAGACCTGCCCACACGCAGTAGTTTTCCGTTCGGAATTCCGAACTGAATGTGTAAAATTATGTTACGGAATTCCGTCGCGGGATTTCGTAACGGAACGAGTGTCTGTGGCGGACCATAGGTAACAAAAAAAGACATGGATTTACAGGGTGGCCCAATAAAACGTTGACAAACTATTATTAAAATATATCTGTATTACTTATACCAATCTTTCACGACGACATTAAATAATAAACTAGCACTATTTAGGACTAAAAATAACTAACTATCTTCAAAATATCCCCCTTTGAGTTTGATATATAGGCGTAAACGTTTGTTAAAATTGCCCACTATATGCCGCAGCTCCTCTAAGGATATTTTATCCCACTCCTCAATAAGTTTTGCTTTCAGAGCGTCGATATTTTCGAGTTGGGTAGCACAAGCCCTTGTCTCTAAGATGGACCATAAAGTCCATAAACTATATCCATTGGGTTAAGGTCAGGCGAGTAAGGTGGCCACTCTTTTGAGCTTATAAAACCGGGAAAATTGTCCTTGCACCACTGCTGCACACTAAGGGCCCTGTGAGATGGAGCAGAGTCTTGCTGGTATATCCATTGTTGGTTGCCAAAATGTTGTTGGCTCCAAGGAAGAACTACGGTTTCAAGAATGTCTCTTCTGTATGTTTCTTGGTTAATTTTGACACCTTTTTCTATAAAAACAAGGGGTTTTTTGCCCGTAGAGCAAATTCCACCCCAAACCATAACAGATTCCAGCTTTTGGCGATAAGGAATCACAGAATTCGCACCAGGACGACTAGAGCACCACATTCTGTCATTTTGGCGATTGTGAGCCTGTTCGATGGAAAAAAGTTTTTCATCTGAAAAAAGGACGTTTTCCCACATCTTAATTAAACGACATCTCTCACAGCGAACGTTTATGATTTTATCTGTAAGAAGTTGTGCTTTACGCAGCTTGTATGCTTTCAGATTAAGGTCATTTTGAACAATACGTTGCACCGTCGAACGACTTACACCCAAGTCGCGAGCCATTTTTCGTACTTTGGTCCGTGGATTACGACTAAGTCGTTTCTTGATATTTTTTCGGAGCGTAGGAGTCCTAACTGTCCTCTTTCTTCCTCGGCCAGGGCAGTCTGCAATATCACCGAGCTCATTGAATCGCTTAATAGTCTTAGAAACAAGTTGACGACTGACACATAGCGATCTAACTATCTCACACTGACGATTTCCAGCTTCATGTAAGGAAATTATTGCTGCACGTCGAGAAAACATTACAATATTTCATTAAAAACAAACAGTATTAAACAAGAAGTCTATTTCGAATGATGACTGAAATGTGTGAAAATGGAACACAAAAAGAACAGAACTCGTAATGCGTTCCATATTTAAAAAAAAAAAAAAAAAAATTGTCAACGTAATATTGGGCCACGGTTTACTATTCTAGACATCACAGTTTGTTTCAAAATTCAAAAAGTAAGTTGGTTTTCTTTTGCAGACGAAACGGCCTGCAATATTGAACCGCCGGTTGATACCTACTGGGTAGTTTCATATATGCATTGTATCAATTAAAGATAGATAAACCTGTCTATCTTTAATTGAATACAATGCAATTAAATGTAAGTAGGTAACCTACCTACTTACATTCCTCATGACTTATGACCGTTATCGCTATCGATGTCCGTTTCTACTAATTTGACGCTTCTAATACCTACCTATTTTCTTACTTTTTCTAACTTCGTGACCTGATAACAGAAAAAAAAACCGGCCAAGTGCGTGTCGGGCCACGCGCAAAGTATAGGGTTCCGAAGTTGACGATGCCCCAGTACCTTTCTAAGACTTATTAGCATCTAGCTAGCCTGTGGTATGAATGACGTGCCCGCCCGACGCCCCTGCCGCTCGAGAAAAATCATCATCATAAGTTGGTCGACTATTACTCGAAAGTTTGTACAGCCTACTTAGCTGTGATAGTTTTCCTTTCAACTACGTTATATATGCCACAACCGTGATTTTTTTCAGCCTTCCAAATACCACCATTTAGCTGGCAGGGGGGGGGGGACACGTGACCCTAACAAAAAATAGCACTTTAAAGCTTAATATTTCACAAACGCATCACTTAATCAAAAAATGGTTTTAACAAACCTACAATATTTTTTCAAGACCTATTCAACGATACGCCACACCATGGGGTACGCAAGAAAAAAAAATTACATCCCCACTTTACGAGTAGGGGAGGTACCCTATAAAAAAAAATATTTCAACATTTTATTGTACCACTTTGTCAGCGTAACTAATATGCATATTCATGCCAAATCACAGCTTTCTAGAACTAAGCATCTCCGAGCAATAGTGCGGACAGACGGACGGACGGACGGACATGGCGAAACTATAAGGGTTCCTTGTGGACTTCGGAACCCTAAAAACCAGCTTAAATACCTACCTGCTTTGTGTTACTAAATAGGTATTGATATTGACCAAGTTTTTGTATGCTAATTTCACGTTTTGAGTTAATACTCAAACCGCACCGCTACTTAATAGTAGTTAGTACCTATTTAATAAGTATTTATTACAAAGTATGAGGGAGCTAAAATATGTAAATGCATAAGCATATGTAAATGTACTTGGAATCACTTACTATTCTATTTCTTTTCTATGCATTGATTGAAAATATTTTTATTATTTTTTATCAGTGCCGACACTGGCAGCCCTGCGCGGTGACGTCACGCCGCGCCCGCGCATCGCTTAGCTCCATTGGCCCATTAATGTCATTTATACTGGCAACACGTGGGCCCTCCAATTGGTCTCATTGCCATTTTCCTCTTAAACCAAGTTATGTCATTGGAATGCTAACCGAATTGGATGGGATTGCGCGTTGATTCTAATGTTTTGGTGGTTCGTAACTAATAACTATCGTAACGATGATATTATTGTGTTGAGATATTTATCATTACATTGTTTGCTTCCATAGGTACATCTGATGGCCTGTGTACTTATATTGTATTTATCTAGAGATTTTCCTGAAAGAGTAAACAATTTGGAATTGTTGGCCAAAAATCATATAAGTAAAATTTCTAATTTGTAGTTTCAATGAAAATAAAAAAAATACAAATAATGAATTAATTAACCACTTTTAACGGACAGTCAATGTAAAATAAAGGAAAACCGGTTTGAATATAATATATGTACGTATACCATAGGTTCAGGTATCTTAGAGGAACAGAAAAATAGTATTTTTTTTTGTGTAAGCCATACATAGTTGACACCACCATAAACACACCATTTCTATGTTTTTCGCCAATGTAAGTAATGTGTATGTGAAATATTTTTTATAATGTTGCTTTAACTTAACTAAACACCATCCATGGAAAACTTGATACTTACTTATTTTTGGCTTGCTTCTGCCCGCGACTTCGTCCGTGTGGAATTCGGTCATAGCTTTCCCGCGGGAACTATGCGTTTTTCCGGAATAAAAAGTAGCCTATATGTTGACCAATATTATAAACTACCCTCGTACCAAATTTTGTTGCAATCCGATTATTAGTTTTCGAGTTAAATCCGGACATACACATAGGTACAGTAAATAAAATAAAAAATTATGACCCCTCGTCTTGAGCGTTTCTTTGAATTTTCAAGTTACAGACGCGACTTCTTCAACAAACTTATTATTAGGGTGAGTTGATTCATGCTTAGTTGACGAGCTCCTGGTCGTTAAATATGGCCGCCGAGCTGTCATTCCATACAGAAACGTCATTTTATCCCATAGTAAAATATTTAACGGTAACGTTGACTTTAACGGACTGTTCGAATCAACATCCACCCATAGTACAGATACTGGCAGGACGGAATAGCCCAAAAAAAAAACAAACGGCGTTTTCGAACTTCCAAGTCCTTTCAGCCAGCGACATAGTCACACTAGCGTCATCTAGCGACGCCGCGGGCACTGCGATTCGCGAGCGGATCTCGCCGGTGCAGCGGCAATTTTCTCATCGAAATTAATTGATTTATGTGCGCAGTGTCCTTTTGTCGCATTATGCAACGGTTCCCGTCTCGCTGGTTACACCTTGAAATGAATTGTACGATTCATAATATTGGGTCTGGGTATAAAAATAATAATAAAATTTATTTAATCAGATTATAAAATCCACTATGTTAGTATAGACGCCTTGGTAAAAAAATGTCTAGCGCATCCCGCATCTTGTATATTTTGGGCTACGTAGCCTTCGTATGTTCACCGGGACGCACACAATTTCATCTAAATCGGTTCACCGGTTTAAACGTGAAGAGGTAACAGACATGTAGACAGACATAGTTACTCTCGCATTTATAATATTAGTAATTATTTTTGTCATTATAATGTCGTTTTCCTGTTTAAACTTAATAAAACTATATCCACTGTGATAACTATTCAAGTAAAGTTTAAAAGATAGAAATTACTACTTACTATATAAATAGAAATTACTACTTACATAGTTTACAGTAAACACCAGTCACATCCGCTTTCTTAATTCAAATTCGGCACCACACTAAAATCGAATCAATTCAATACCTTTAGCAACCTTTTGCGACCATTAGCACAACAAAACCTAGATCCAAATGTTTAACATCAATCAACCCGCGCTGTGATTATAAGCGGCGAACGTAATAAGCGTGCGCACGAGTCGATCCCCGCTCTGTGATCGGCGGGCTCGTATCTATGGTAATCAGTCGCTATAATGATTGGCCACGTTTGATTTTAGCGCCATGCTTTCGGTCGACCTGTGGCTTGACTTACAACATGGTTAATGTGTTGCGTGTTGATACTGCTGATAGGTACGTAATTGTTTTGCGATATTGTGCTGCGAGTATTTCAATACTGCCATCACTAATTTTCTACGTGTTTGACAGTTTACCCCTTCCATAAGTTAGTGTTTGTTTATTTTTTATGATCAATTTTCCACCTACCTGAATACGGAAACGGGTAGGTGTAAATGTGCTTTCTCAAAAAAATCAAGTTCATTGCAAAAGAAAAAAAATGCGGACTGTGAATGAATTAACAAGCTTAGGTATTGAATATTCTACTTAGATCAAAGTAGAATTTTCAATACCTAAGTTGTTAATTCATTCACTTATCTATTTATTTAAACTTATATTAAAACTTCCGACAGTGAAACTAGTCGGAAAACGTTAACCTGTTTATATACCTAAGGCTTCAATCAAACACATTCAAACTTTGTTGCCTCCCAGAATCATGTAAGTTAGTAAATAGGATTTGGACTTGATTTTGGACGTTTAATTTTGCCCTCAGCTGGCGAGCGGCGGTGGCGGCGGCCGCGGCCTGTTCTGCTACCACTGCCCGCCGAGCCTGCCTCCGCACCAGCACCGGCTGCCGGCGCTGGAGTACCCCTTCAGTGCGTCGCACCCCTGTGAGTACCGCCCCTGCGCAGGTAGTGTCCTACCTCTATGCAGGTAGTGTCCTGCTGCCACTGCCCGCAGCCTGCCGCCGCACCAGCACCGGCTGCCGGCGCTGGAGTACCCCTTCAGTGGCTCGCACCCCTTTGAGTACCGCCCCTGCGCAGGTAGTGTCCTGTCCCTATGTAGGTAGTGTCCTGCTGCCACTGCCCGCAGCCTGCCGCCGCACCAGCACCGGCTGCCGGCGCTGGAGTACCCCTTCAGTGCCTCGCACCCCTGTGAGTACCGCCCCTGCGCAGGTAGTGTCCTGTCCCTATGTAGGTAATGTCCTGCTACCACTGCCCGCAGCCTGCCGCCGCACCAGCACCGGCTGCCGGCGCTGGAGTACCCCTTCAGTGGCTCGCACCCCTGTGAGTACCGCCCCTGCGCAGGTAGTGTCCTGTCCCATGTAGGTAGTGTCCTGCTGCCACTGCCGGCAGCCTGCCGCCGCACCAGCACCGGCTGCCGGCGCTGGAGTACCCCTTCAGTGGCTCGCACCCCTGTGAGTACCGCCCCTGCGCAGGTAGTGTCCTGTCCCATGTAGGTAGTGTCCTGCTGCCACTGCCCGCAGCCTGCCTCCGCACCAGCACCGGCTGCCGGCGCTGGAGTACCCCTTCAGTGCCTCGCACCCCTGTGAGTACCGCCCCTGCGCAGGTAGTGTCCTGTCCCATGTAGGTAGTGTCCTGCTGCCACTGCCGGCAGCCTGCCGCCGCACCAGCACCGGCTGCCGGCGCTGGAGTACCCCTTCAGTGGCTCGCACCCCTGTGAGTACCGCCCCTGCGCAGGTAGTGTCCTGTCCCATGTAGGTAGTGTCCTGCTGCCACTGCCGGCAGCCTGCCGCCGCACCAGCACCGGCAGCCGGCGCTGGAGTACCCCTTCAGTGCCTCGCACCCCTGTGAGTACCGCCCCTGCGCAGGTAGTGTCCTGTCCCATGTAGGTAGTGTCCTGCTGCCACTGCCGGCAGCCTGCCGCCGCACCAGCACCGGAAGCCGGCGCTGGAGTACCCCTTCAGTGCCTCGCACCCCTGTGAGTACCGCCCCTGCGCAGGTAGTGTCCTACCTCTATGCAGGTAGTGTCCTGCTACCACTGCCCGCAGCCTGCCGCCGCACCAGCACCGGCTGCCGGCGCTGGAGTACCCCTTCAGTGCCTCGCACCCCTCTGAGTACCGCCCCTGCACAGGTAGTGTCCTGTCCCATGTAGGTAGTGTCCTGCTGCCACTGCCTGCAGCCTGCCGCCGCACCAGCACCGGCTGCCGGCGCTGGAGTACCCCTTCAGTGCCTCACACCCCTGTGAGTACCGCCCCTGCGCAGGTAGTGTCCTGTCCCATGTAGGTAGTGTCCTGCTGCCACTGCCTGCAGCCTGCCGCCGCACCAGCACCGGCTGCCGGCGCTGGAGTACCCCTTCAGTGCCTCACACCCCTGTGAGTACCGCCCCTGCGCAGGTAGTGTCCTGTCCCATGTAGGTAGTGTCCTGCTGCCACTGCCTGCAGCCTGCCGCCGCACCAGCACCGGCTGCCGGCGCTGGAGTACCCCTTCAGTGCCTCGCACCCCTCTGAGTACCGCCCCTGCACAGGTAGTGTCCTGTCCCATGTAGGTAGTGTCCTGCTGCCACTGCCTGCAGCCTGCCGCCGCACCAGCACCGGCTGCCGGCGCTGGAGTACCCCTTCAGTGCCTCACACCCCTGTGAGTACCGCCCCTGCGCAGGTAGTGTCCTGTCCCATGTAGGTAGTGTCCTGCTGCCACTGCCTGCAGCCTGCCGCCGCACCAGCACCGGCTGCCGGCGCTGGAGTACCCCTTCAGTGCCTCACACCCCTGTGAGTACCGCCCCTGCGCAGGTAGTGTCCTGTCCCATGTAGGTAGTGTCCTGCTGCCACTGCCTGCAGCCTGCCGCCGCACCAGCACCGGCTGCCGGCGCTGGAGTACCCCTTCAGTGCCTCACACCCCTGTGAGTACCGCCCCTGCGCAGGTAGTGTCCTGTCCCATGTAGGTAGTGTCCTGCTGCCACTGCCGGCAGCCTGCCGCCGCACCAGCACCGGCTGCCGGCGCTGGAGTACCCCTTCAGTGCCTCGCACCCCTGTGAGTACCGCCCCTGCGCAGGTAGTGTCCTGTCCCATGTAGGTAGTGTCCTGCTGCCACTGCCTGCAGCCTGCCGCCGCACCAGCACCGGCTGCCGGCGCTGGAGTACCCCTTCAGTGCCTCACACCCCTGTGAGTACCGCCCCTGCGCAGGTAGTGTCCTGTCCCATGTAGGTAGTGTCCTGCTGCCACTGCCTGCAGCCTGCCGCCGCACCAGCACCGGCTGCCGGCGCTGGAGTACCCCTTCAGTGCCTCACACCCCTGTGAGTACCGCCCCTGCGCAGGTAGTGTCCTGTCCCATGTAGGTAGTGTCCTGCTGCCACTGCCGGCAGCCTGCCGCCGCACCAGCACCGGCTGCCGGCGCTGGAGTACCCCTTCAGTGCCTCGCACCCCTCTGAGTACCGCCCCTGCACAGGTAGTGTCCTGTCCCATGTAGGTAGTGTCCTGCTGCCACTGCCTGCAGCCTGCCGCCGCACCAGCACCGGCTGCCGGCGCTGGAGTACCCCTTCAGTGCCTCACACCCCTGTGAGTACCGCCCCTGCGCAGGTAGTGTCCTGTCCCATGTAGGTAGTGTCCTGCTGCCACTGCCTGCAGCCTGCCGCCGCACCAGCACCGGCTGCCGGCGCTGGAGTACCCCTTCAGTGCCTCGCACCCCTGTGAGTACCGCCCCTGCGCAGGTAGTGTCCTGTCCCATGTAGGTAGTGTCCTGCTGCCACTGCCTGCAGCCTGCCGCCGCACCAGCACCGGCTGCCGGCGCTGGAGTACCCCTTCAGTGCCTCACACCCCTGTGAGTACCGCCCCTGCGCAGGTAGTGTCCTGTCCCATGTAGGTAGTGTCCTGCTGCCACTGCCGGCAGCCTGCCGCCGCACCAGCACCGGCTGCCGGCGCTGGAGTACCCCTTCAGTGCCTCGCACCCCTCTGAGTACCGCCCCTGCACAGGTAGTGTCCTGTCCCATGTAGGTAGTGTCCTGCTGCCACTGCCTGCAGCCTGCCGCCGCACCAGCACCGGCTGCCGGCGCTGGAGTACCCCTTCAGTGCCTCACACCCCTGTGAGTACCGCCCCTGCGCAGGTAGTGTCCTGTCCCATGTAGGTAGTGTCCTGCTGCCACTGCCTGCAGCCTGCCGCCGCACCAGCACCGGCTGCCGGCGCTGGAGTACCCCTTCAGTGCCTCGCACCCCTGTGAGTACCGCCCCTGCGCAGGTAGTGTCCTGTCCCATGTAGGTAGTGTCCTGCTGCCACTGCCTGCAGCCTGCCGCCGCACCAGCACCGGCTGCCGGCGCTGGAGTACCCCTTCAGTGCCTCACACCCCTGTGAGTACCGCCCCTGCGCAGGTAGTGTCCTGTCCCATGTAGGTAGTGTCCTGCTGCCACTGCCTGCAGCCTGCCGCCGCACCAGCACCGGCTGCCGGCGCTGGAGTACCCCTTCAGTGCCTCACACCCCTGTGAGTACCGCCCCTGCGCAGGTAGTGTCCTGTCCCATGTAGGTAGTGTCCTGCTGCCACTGCCGGCAGCCTGCCGCCGCACCAGCACCGGCTGCCGGCGCTGGAGTACCCCTTCAGTGCCTCGCACCCCTCTGAGTACCGCCCCTGCACAGGTAGTGTCCTGTCCCATGTAGGTAGTGTCCTGCTGCCACTGCCTGCAGCCTGCCGCCGCACCAGCACCGGCTGCCGGCGCTGGAGTACCCCTTCAGTGCCTCACACCCCTGTGAGTACCGCCCCTGCGCAGGTAGTGTCCTACCTCTATGCAGGTAGTGTCCTGCTGCCACTGCCCGCAGCCTGCCGCCGCACCAGCACAGGCTGCCGGCGCTGGAGTCCTTCAGTGCCTCGCACCCCTCTGAGTACCGCCCCTGCACAGGTAGTGTCCTGTCCCATGTAGGTAGTGTCCTGCTGCCACTGCCCGCAGCCTGCCGCCGCACCAGCACCGGCAGCCGGCGCTGGAGTACCCCTTCAGTGCCTCGCACCCCTGTGAGTACCGCCCCTGCGCAGGTAGTGTCCTGTCCCTATGTAGGTAATGTCCTGCTACCACTGCCCGCAGCCTGCCGTCGCACCAGTACCTACCGTTTGTTGGTGCTGGATTACCCCTTCAATGGCTCGCACCCATGTGGGTATACTAAACTTCTGCTGTATCACCGTATTCCGGTATCGTTCAATCGTCATCATTTTTAGAGAAAAGTCGCGGGATGTTCACTGCTGAATTCAAACTAGTATACATAGACTTCTACGACATTCACGAGGTCGTCGCTCTATCTAGTCGGGGGTCTGCCAACAGTGTGTTCTGCTTGATTTGAGTGAAAAAAGAATTACAAATAAACGGACCAGAGCGAATCACACACGCGCGACGGACAGACACACGTGTCATCCTACTTTACTTATAAGGTTCCGATTTTTCCTTTTGAAGTTCGGTTCCTTAAAAATTACAGCAATATCTCCTACAACGCTTAGCTATTTTCTTCCTACATGACCATCATTAGCTAAGTAATTAAATTAGATGAAAATCCCATTAACTTTTTTATTTCAAAATAAGTAACGTGAACCCTCCACGTGGTTTTCAGCCACAGCCGAGAGTCGCCGCATTTTCATTCTGTATCGATTCTACGCGGCCGGCTCAGACGGTACATAGTCCGAGAGCGAATGGTGGCGAACCTCACTAAACTTCAAATAAGGAAAACTGTTCTAAATTTAACGCATTCACTGCCACTTCTATTTTACGAACTTTCGCCAGGTGCCACGTCTGTCATTAAGGGAACATTGCAACGCACACGTGCGTTCAAGGCACTGCGGGAAAGTCAGCAAAACCCATATATGCGTCGGTGGCAGTGAATGCGTTAACAAGATACTTAACGCATTCACTGCCACTTTTGTTTTTCGAACTATCGCCAGGTGCCACATCTGTCATTAAAGGAACATTGAAACGCACATATGCGTTCAAGGCACTGCGGGAAAGTCAGCAAAACGCATATATGCGTCGGTGGCAGTGAATGCCTTAAATAATGCCTAATAAAAATAAGCCGTCTAGAAATTTGTTAGAATGCCTCCTAAAAACATTTATTTTAATAAACCAATCATTATTATACTCGAGTAGGAAAGTAAACTGTAAATGTTTACTTAGAAAATTCTCTATAATCACTAAAATACACTATAAATAACATTAAAAACAGTTCTGCCATCGGCTCTTAGCCTAGCATAGGTCAGGAGCGTCGATTAGTTCACTTATCGGTCGGCAAACTCCTAACTAAGTTCAGAAGTCAGCCTCTAATACCATTATTGTCGACTAAACCTCTTGTCTTGTACCGATTTTAAACTCGATTTTCCACGCCAACTCGATTCCAGTATCGATGGACGGCTAATGAATCTGTATTATTGAATTTGGAATTCGGTTACAGTTATAATTCGTTCCAACTTTGAAATTTTAAAGTGGTTAATCGGATTTGGAAGGGATGCCGATTTTTATATTTTGTTAATTAATACATAAGTCGGTACCCACTTATTTAATTTTATTGATGTTTTGTAAATATATGTATAATAAATAATAGGTCTTAAACCAATTTGTTGACTCCTTTGAATTTAAAATGAATTATAATGATAACCCAATTACCTATTAGGTACGTAGCAGATTTTTAAAGAGAAACTGGAATGAATGATATTCCAATTGTTTCTAAAGTAACCTTATCCCATAAAGAACCTTTCAATAAAAACTACTTACAGGCTGGTTACAAAAAAAGAACGCTCGCCGCAATTCCAAATAAAAAAAATCACTTTCTTGGTTTTTTATCGGTTATCCCTCGCCTCGCGTGCTCAAGGGGTGGTAATGTGCTAATGAATAGAAGGCAGGGGCGCGGGCGCGGGATGGGCGGGGCTCTCCAGGGATTGGTCGCCGCCGGCGTCATCTATTATTCATAAAATAGTTTTTGAGTCGCGCCACCGTCGCTTAAACGAGTTACATTCAAACTAACCCAATAAGGATCATGTCACTTTTGATTAGTCCCAAAACGACCTTTTTTCCCAACGATCAAAGGCAACCTAACAAAATTAACTAGCTTTATTCCATTACAACCGTCGAAAATGACAGCCCGCCCGGCCGTAATTGGGAAATTGTTAATTTTTAAAATCTATTAACGAATTGCTAGACGGGGGGGTGGAAGTTTTTAAAAGCGTAGTGGAAAAAAGCGGCTTAAGCGGATCGCTTAAAAATGCATAAAGCAATTTGGTCGGGAGTCGCGGCAATCACATCGCGATGAGCTGCTGAGGCGTTTACTCAACTCTCAACTCTTTTGGGAGCTCGAGAGTGGTTAAACACTGGCTGGAAATAATACCTCCACAATCTACGGTTGCCAGTTGCCAGCGTAAAAAAACTAATTCTTGGTAGGTAATTGGCGCCCGATATTACATGTAAAACAAAAGTTGTATTGCCAAACCAAATTTCAGTAAAGTAAATTCCACTAACTATTAATTCTTACGTTTCTATTAGAATGCACAAGATACAAAAAACTTTCACGGTTGGGTTTAGTGCAAAAAATTATTAGCGGGATAGTACCATTACACTTCCTCGTGTACTTACGTACTAACATCCCAAAGTCGGTACAAACTTCATGCAATATTCACCTTTATCACAGTAATTTCTAACGAAATGCTCATTTCTGCTGGTTATTTCTAGAATTTAAAATCGCTATAGTTCATAAATACTCAATGGAGCTAAAAACTGCAGCTTTGCTTACGAAATGAGGTTTGTAAAGTGCAATTTCGCTTGGCCTTCACTAAGGATAGTTCTTTTTCCCGCCGGCGAGCCAACTTTTTAATTTCCGCCCCCGGGGATTTTTCTACGTGATGGGCCTTCAATTATTAACATTCAATTAATGAAAATATTTATAATCCAAAGTAATCCGAGCTTTGGATATTTACATTTTCTTTTTCGGCCGCGGAATTAAATTTCGCTTCCACCTTGGGTTTTCGGTTTTTTCAAGAATTCATTAGGCGTTTTTTTTGTGTTATTGTAAACGTTGCTGCTTTGAAATTAAGAAGTGTGAGGATGGGATAAGTTCTTCTCAATTTAAAACAATCATCTTCTTAATTTAGTAAAACTACGAGTGTTTTTTGATAACGATCGAAACGGGAATTCATTTTACGTACTGCCTTACGTAGTTAAGTATATGTACCTATTTACGACATAATATTATATTATTATTATTACCTTACTTATAATAATTCACAATCGAGCTTTCTTGGGACATGAAAGAAAATCTTAATATATTTTAAATTTTAAATTAACATAAATTTTTAACTGCTCTCACAACACTAAATTAAATATATCTAGACACAATACAACCACTTATTTGCCTACATCTAAACCTTCTCGCCCTAACTTGGCCATTACAAAATTGCACTTTATTTCCGACTCGAACAGTTCATTTTTGGTCGTCGGCGGTGCCCGCTCGTTACACAGTTGACTCGCCTATTAGTCGCTGACACATGGCGCCCGTGTTGGCATTTATTCTGTATCTATACGCGTAGAGACAAACAGACATACCTATATCAGTTGGTGATATTTGGGTTCGACCTCCGCCTCTCATGCAGAGGGTTGGGGGCCTCGAATGCGGCTCGTACCTCTGAGCTTACTTACGATGCGCAAAATTCAATTCAAAGTTTACCACTAAGCTTTTCAGTAAAGGAAAACATAGTGAGGACACCTGGACGCATCTGCGAAGTAATTCAAGGATGTGTCTAAAATCCGCACACGGCCCGCGTGAGGAATATAGTCTCGTGATAAGAGAAGCCATATGCCCAGCAGTGGGACGTAAAACAGGATGTTGTGGTGGTGGTGGTGAATATGACATGTGTCTCTCTACTGACTCAAAATTCATATTTCTTCATGAGCGAGAAAATATTCGATAGCTAAACACTTCTTCGCCGGTGGTGGGATACAAGTGCTTTAATCTGAGTGGGTATAAAAAGTTATCGAGATAAACTAATATAATAAAAAGGAAAATCTTTCCAGGAAAATGATTGCTTGTTTATTTGTTATACGTACAATAGTAGATTGTTTATCAAGGGACTAAAACAAGCCGTTATGACACGAGTTGTTTAGCCACCCGAGCAGAGCGAGGGTGGCTATAGTTCGAGTGTCATTATGGTTGTTTAGTCACGCGTTAAACACTCTGCTTTTCACTTCGAATGCGAGGAAAAAAAAACGAAGTTCCATACAAAATTACGATATTTATTATAACAAAGTAGATAACCGGCTACTTCCCGATGACCTAGAATCATGAAATTTGGCCAGAAGCAAGGTCTTACAGCGTACACGCGTACAGGAATAAATCTGAATATTATATATTTTGGTGCAAAAAAAAGCCAATTTATTAATACAAACTTATCATTTGCGGTTGGAGCAGTAGCCGTGTCGACTTCACCAACCGCAAATAATAAGTTTGTATTGTTAAATTTGCATACGGAACCCTTGGTGCGCGAGTCCAACTCGCACTTGACCTGTTTTTTATCACGTGACGTTTTGAATGATATGTAGCCAGCAGATTCAAACTTGAAAACTATTAATATATTTTAAAACTAATGGGTCATGCATTATTAAATGAATTCACTTTTAATAAAACAAGATTCATAGGTATTCGTAATCATTAAATCGTGTTTCACGAAATTAAATCGTTTTTTCACGCCCTAGAAATTGTCTAGGTTCACTGGAAATGGGGATAATCCTCCTTTCACAAACTCTGTGGTTGGCTGTTTAGGCGGGTTTCCAATATAAATTAAAAAAAAAATACTTTAGTCCCTAGAGACTAAAAAAGAGCTTTAGTCCCGATGTGCAGAGACTAAAGTAACATTTTAAGAGCATGAGAAGTGAAAACTCAAAAGTAAACCGCCTTGAAAAGAAACAACTTTCAAAATCTACACTTACAGCGAGTAACACATGGAGTACCTAACATGGCAAATTTTTAATCCCGGAAATCATTCCTTGTCTACGAATGTGAAAAACTAGGCATGAAATTCGATGCGATGTCGCGGGAAAAAGCTAGTCGCTTATAATTACCACTTAACGAATGCTTTTATTTACCGACCGCACACGATTGATTCGATATTAATATGGAATGGACTGTACGGGATACGCCCAAATTTATTGGCGCAATATCCAATTAGCATTTTAAAACGTTGTTTAACTTCGTCAGTCCATTAATAATGATGGAATTTTAAATGTTTGTTTAATAGCCTATTATAGTTTAATTATGATCGGTGCCGGCTTTAATGTTTTAACCTTTCATTTTTGATAAATAATTGAAACCACAACAGCCTATTTACAGCGCACTGCTGGGCACAGGCCTCCTCTATAGTCCCCACGCGGGCCCAGTGCGGATTGGGGACTTCACGCACATCCTTGAATTACTACTGTGAAGTGCAGCGTGCAGATTTCCTCACGATGTTTTCCTTCACCTTTTATTTTCTATATGAAGACAAAATTACCACTGAGCTTTTCGGTGAAGAGAACATCGTAAGGAAACCTGCACGCTGCACTTCACAGTAGCAATTCAAGGATGCGCGTGAAGTCCCCAATCCGCACTGGGCCCGCGTGGGGACTATAGCGCATACCTTGAAGCCTGTGCCCAGCAGTGGGCCGTAAATAGGCTGTTGTGGTGGTGGTGGTGGTGGTAAGATTTCTCGAATTGCCAAAAATCAGAACTGAATTAGGTAAGTAAATTCACATACGAAATTATTATGTCAGAATACAAAAAAAAAACATACTAATACACACTAATACCTATCTTGAAAATAAACGTATTAAAAAGTTCAGAGTAAATAAATATTTACGATAATTATAAACAATTCTGTAATTTTGAGATAGAAAATGAGCTTAAATAACAAATAATATGCACGGTTTGACAGCAGAGCTATTTGGACTGTTGGCTCAATGCAACCTGGTGTGCGTTTTATAGGAAACCCTCATTTCAGACTTTCTGTCCACAAATTAGAAACAATTTAGTAAAGTAGGTAGTAAAAACATCTTCTTCTTCCAGTGCCATCTCCTATCAGAGGTCGGCGATCATTATGGCTATTTTTATTTTCGAGACTGCCGCTTGAAACAGGGATCTGGTGCTCATCCCAAACCAGTCTCTGAGGTTACGGAGCCAGGAGGTTCGTCTTCGTCCGGGCGGTCTTCGGCCCTGTATTTTGCCTTGCATGATGAGCTGCAGTAATAGTTATTTGTTATGCAAGGCTGCAAAGTTGTTGTTTGCTGTGAGTGCGTGATTGAGACCCGAGTGAACGAAGGATTCTAGGGTTGAACCACGAGCGAAGCGAGTGGTTCAAATATAGAATCCTGAGTGAAACGAGAGTTTCAAGGCACGAGACAGCAAACGACTTTGCTGCTGAGCGCAACACAAAATTTTTCACCTCACGCGCGATTTTTCTGGAAGAAGACTTAGTTCGGCGTCACATACAGTTTGTGCTAACTATGGAGGAGTTAATTTCGAATCTTCATCTAGATCGCTTCATCTAGATTCTAGATCGCTCATATTTTCTTTATTACTTCGTATAGGTATTCTAAATTACAAAACCAGCAATCTAAATTTTTTTTTAAATGTTTTTTTTTTCCGGAGGTTGCGTTCCAAATCACTCCTACTCGTACTTCAAGATTCAATTATTCATTGAATACAATTAAAATATACACATATTTAAGTATTTTTGTGATAAAACATAGTGAAATAATGAAATACATTTGAAACGGTGTATTATTAATATAATTTTATTAATGATGATATTAAGTAAATTGAACCTTTATTTTAATAAAACTCTCACGACGAATTGCGTTTCAGAACGTAAGTATCGTTGTTTTTTTATTGTGACAGTGGCGTCATGTGTCGTTCGAATTTCAAAAACACTTTCCACGCTAGCGGATAAAAACAACTTTTGCGCTCGGATATCAAGCTGCAAAACGACCACTTTCGAGCCAGTGAGGTGAAAATTATATTTCTCATTGCGCATTATATGCCTCAGATATAGAGACTTTCTTTTCTTTATAGTCTCAAGCAACTCCAAGCTCTTATTCATTCTCCGCAAAACCTCTTCGTTCCTTACTCGATCCGTCCAAGATATTTTCAACATTCTTCTGTACACCCACATTTCAAACGCTTCCAGCCTTTTGGACATGGTTTGTGTTAAAGTCCAGGCCTCTACTCCATACAAAGTAAAAATATGTAGAGGCAAAACAAAAAGTCATATTCATGGCGAACGCAATCTCTTTCAGCCAATTTACATCTGAATAGAAGACATTTTTACGGTCACATACTATTTATTTTAAAGGAATCCATCGAAGCAATTCACAGTACACAAACACCACCTTAATAGTCAATTAAACAACAATACTGATCGCTAGGGTGTCCCCGCTTCACGACTGGGGCGGGGACCGGGGTAATGACGCGCGTGTCCGGCCTTTTCACGACGTGGGGTGACTCTTTGGAGGTCTTTGGGACATTTGTGTTTATGGTAATCGACTTGAGTGCTTATAATATAAATCATCAAGACTGCCAAATGATCCAAATGAATTTACTTGTAGTAATGGATCTTGCAGATTTTGTATGTAGGTATAATACGAATTGATTTAAAATAAAATGTTTTTTCTTCCTGAAAATAAAGTTTTATGAACGAACTAAAAGACTTTTTGTCTGAATAGACATATTTGCATACTCCATGGGTGTGCACTATGCACTCCCTGTCCCCTAGTGTGCAGTTTACTTTCGGTTTTTATTGAGTGTCGCGGGTGTGCTATTAAGAGTATGGAGTGTGGAATGTGTTTTGGTTGGTAAGGAGCGCAATCTTATATGGCGAAACAGTTGAAAACGTGTCCAGCGGATTTGATAAGCAACAAAACAAAACACAATCTCCTCACAACCGTTTTCGCTGCGTTTTCGCGTCAGCAGCGCCATCTGAAGGCACTACTGCAGACTATTCGCCTAGGTGGCTTGACTTTTTTGGCGACCGCAGCGCCCCCAACCTACCCGATTTGGTGTCCACTTTTGGAACTATAAAGATTGCGCTCCTTTACTTCAACCCTCCATAATTACGAGCAAAGCCAACTGACAACCGGCTGTCAATCCTATGTGGAATATAAGTATAAATATTACGTGGGAAGATTAAAGTAATTCTAAATTATGTCCTTTATGAAGGACACGGGAACCAGGAGGATAGAGTGGGTAAGAAATATACGTCTGTCCTTGTTGCAGACACGAGCTACTCGTACCATCCGGCGATCCACGATGACACGTTCGTGCGGCGGAAGCAGCGCCGGAACAGAACCACCTTCACGCTGCAGCAGGTATGAACGGATGCATGGTCTAAGAAAACAAGGTCTGCCGATCCGGGTGACGTGTCACCGTAACGTCAAAGTCGAGTTGCCACTTTATTGCAATAAAACAAAAACGGAAGAAATATTTTCTGTCGTTAAACCTAATGCAAAATAAATTATTTGCGCATTACAATTGTCATTTAATTGTTGGTTAAAAACAAATGAACGTAATAATTTAATGAAATACTCACAGCATACATGAGGGTCAGGGTTATTTTAATATACCACTTGTAACATACAGCACAGCAGTGCGAATGACGTTAGGGTGGCACCACACCACTACAGAATACGGACTGTCATACCTGGCGAAGTATATTATTGTATCATGGAACGGATGTTATTACTATCATAGAAAAAGCAAGGTAAACCTAAAATGACAACCTTCATACAAATCAGCGCACGCCCGAAATAAGCGGGAAATTCGATAATAGATGTCGCTGCTTAGGTAGCCTGTATGAAAATTTGAACTCCATGAGCAATATATAGATGGCGCTTCAAATTATAAACAGGGTACGTGTGAATATTTAAAACGCCCCCTGGATATTGCTCGTATATAGAGCTTTTCCTAAGTACGCCACAGTGTAGGGAGGTTGTTAGTCTCTATCGTTAACTTTATTTCTGATTCTGATAGTATACTTACAAATTCATTTCATTCATAATGTTGTGTGCAGCGCTCTGGTTGCTTATAACATCAGGTAAAATGCAAAATATGGTCATGGCGATAACTAATCCAAATTGGTCTTTGGAAAGAGACTGTCGACTGTCCATCAATAATCATATTTATTATGTGTCGTTTCATATCGAATAAATACTGAATTCTATTTCTATTTTACTTTGTTAATTCACGCTTCGACGTGAATTCTCTTCGTCATCAAATCCATGGTACACCACCATGTAACATTATCATAATTATTGATCATTACTTCAGTCCATAACATTTATAGTTTATGATTGTAGCTACGTTATGTACCGAGAACTTTGATTATAGGCAACGTTAGATCACAATTCTCATATTACGTAATCTACAATGGACTTAATAGATCGATGGATTATTTATGTAGTCGTAATTACTGCCATATCGTGTCACATATATTTATTTCAACCATTAAAATGTTAAAATCCAACATTAGCCTAAAATGGTTAGAATGACAATCTTCATACAAATCTGCGTACGCCCGAAATAAGTGTTAAATGCGATAACAGATGTCGCGGCCTAGGTAGCCTGTATCGAAATTTAGACTCCATCTCTCTCTCTCTTCAACCTATATACACAATGCTGAGTGTAGGTCTCCTCCATTGCACTCCATCCCTTCCGATCTTGGGCTTTTTGCATCCAATATTTTCCAGCTACTTGGACAAGATCATCTGTCCATCTTGCCGGTTTCCTGCCTACATTTCTGCGACCAGTCCTGACTCCATATCCTTATGCAATATCCAGGGGCGCTAAAAATCATCATACAGGCTACGTATGGAAACTTTAAGCGCCCCCTGGATATTTCTCGATACAGAGCTTTTCCGATGTACGCCATAATGTATGGAGATAGGCAGTCTATTAAGTATCATTAAGTACTTTGATTCTGATGATATTCTCAGTAAAAAGTTAACTTAACACATCCTTGTTGGTTTGTCGATAAGGACGGTTTAAGTATGAATGAATGAAGGGTCACCACGAATGAATTCGCCGCTAAGTAGAAGCGCTTGAGTGGCGTGAGGTGCAGTGTTGTCAATTTAGCTCATTATGTATGCCATATTATACACAAAATTGGCAACACTAAGGACTCCGAAATGTCAAACGTCACAGTGACATTGAAAATATTGTATGAAAAGACGAACGTTTGACAGCCACCACCTTATAGTGGAGCAGAAACTCGGTATAGGTAAAAAAACTTAAGTAAGTCACCTGTTGTATGTAGTAGTAACCTGTCTATATACGAAAGTTGACGTTCCATATTTGAATTTTCCTCGAATTTTCATATCATTTTGGAACACAACTACCTACAACAGGTGACTTACTTAAGTTTTTTATCTATAGCCCTCATTAATTATGTACGTTGGCCTAGAAATCAAATGGCATGTTCTTACAGCTGGAAGAATTGGAAACGGCGTTTGCGCAGACGCACTACCCGGACGTGTTCACGAGGGAGGACCTCGCGCTCAAGATCAACCTGACGGAGGCAAGAGTGCAGGTCAGTGACATATACAGAATACACTTCAATGAGCCGAGTTTAAAAAAAAGTTTTGCGCACTATGTGCACACCATAAGATTTTAGTGTGCAGTTTAGGTTCCGTTTGTATAGAGTGTCGCGGGTGTGGCTGTAGACACGAGGTCCGGCGAACTATGCGGAACTAGATTTTGTAAAACCTAACCTTATGTCTTTCTGTATTTTTTGGAAACGTTGCTGAAACTGGGGCTCTTGTTCAGGAATGACCTTTGCCCTGATTGCATGTCCAAAATGCATGGGAACTTCCCCAGTGCAGATCCGACCCAGTACAAGCGAATTTTTTTCAAACCGCCAATACATGCCTAACTGTACCTAGCCGTGTCGATTTGTCTGCATATACCTATATTACAGATCTTCTATCGCCTGAATTATGTGTAACTCTATGCTTCTATAACTTTTAAATCAATGTTTCATCATCGTCATCATTACGTCAACCAAAAGACGTCCAATGCTGGGCACAGGCCTCCCCCAAGGCTGGCAAATCACACTGGTCTTGTGCTACTCGCAATCAACTGTATTCGAGCAATCGTTTTTCTACGGATATCGTCATTTCTAGCGCAGTAAATATGTTACATGCCTCATTATGGTAGAGCCTTGCAATAATATTAAATTATTGCTCAAATCAGGCCAGCTCGTCCGGAGAAGTACCACACTCTCACAGAATATCTATTGGAGTTGTGCAATTCACTTCATGCCACTATTTACTTTTTCTCTCACACCAACCAAAGTTTTCTGCTTGAACCAATGGTTAACTGGTAGATAATGCCTTATGGCATTAAGTTCGCCATTTGTACTATAAATTTTATGTGCAATAAAGCTTAAATAAATAAATATCGTTATGTCATATAGTTCGCTATTGCGTTTCGTACGGTGAGTACCGGGGGCCTCTCTTCTTCCCTATCCTTCTATCCCATGATCCCATATTCCCTAATCCCATGTCCCCTATCGTCTCTTATCCCATATGCCCTATCCTCCTCCCCTTTCGAGATCGGTAACGCATTGGTAACACCTCTGTGTTACAAATCTGTAGGCGGCGGTGACCACTTAGCACCAGGTGGGCTGTCTGGCTGTTTGTCAATCTTTTTACATAAAAAAAACAACCACTGTCAATTCTAGTAAATCCTCGATTTACTTAGTGACTTAAAGTCGAATTTCTTCTGAACATCTTTTGCCAACAAACTGTCCTATTAAATCAGCTGAGAGAATTAGGACATTATATCTCATTACTTATTATAAGGCTCATGCAAGTTTAAGCGGCATGCACACGGTCGTAAACGGGTGATTTACGGTTACTAGGGCGGGTATACACGGTGTACATGGTTACTTCTATAAGGTTTATTATTGACGGCCTTAGGATTTGGTATTCTTAAATATTAACAATTTAAAAACATGACTACATTCTAACAATACCTACATTCCAGCACATTAATTTTGTATCATGTGAAAAATAACAGTTTTTAATCTAATGGAAGGTAAACAGTCAGTTTGCCTCATGAGACCACAGCCTTACTAACGATACCGAAAGTTAGTTACGTTCATTATTTGAAAAACGCCTCTCCCTAATATCGCTAAAGTTCGATTTACACTGGGACAGTGTTTTCAAGTCACGTTACTGGTTTCAGGAAAGCGCTTAATGCTCGTATCGTCAGCGAACAAGCAATGTAGCATCTACTGACTTGAAAGACCCCGTGTAAATCGAACTTAAATAGCAATGAAACCGGGTCACTTTGTATGGAAAAATCTAAACACAGTAACCCGTTTTCATTGCAGTTGAATATATTTCCCTTCTGCGCTTTGCTACGCGCTACGCTCGTAGCAGTCGTAGCCAATCCGAGCGTTTTCCACTTCGTAGAGGAAAGCGACTACGAACAGTGTTCTTAAGGCAGATTCGTAGCAGAATAATTATATTTATTTATTTTATGAAATAGAATCTCTAAAAAAAATCGCGTATAAGTATTCGACGGCGCTATATTCTTTAAGCGTTTCCTGCTTGTATGGAATAATTTTATTAAAACATAATTTACATTACATACTAGCTTCTGCCCGCGACTCCGCCCGCGTGGAATTAGGTTATCGCGCTCCCGCGGGAACTATGCGTTTTCCGGGATAAAAAGTAGCCTCTATGTCCTTTCCCGGGACCCCAACTATCTCCATGCCAAATTTCAACTCAATCAATTCAGTGGTTGAAGCGTGAAGAGGTAACAGACAGACAGAGATACAGAGTTACTTTCGCATTTATAATATTAGTATGGATTAACATTTCAAGTTAGGTAAATAAGAAAAGTTACATTTCAAAACATAACCAACAACAACGCACTTCCCATGCAACATCTAAAATCTGTTAATAGGCAATCCATTAATAAACGCTAATGAATGACATTAGCTGATTTAAAGCGAAGTCATCTCATCTTTTCGTGGAATACGATAATGCTCAGAACTACCCTCTAATAAAGCAAATAGGTACGAATATTCATCCAGAAATATCCAACGGGAAGCAATAACTCCAGAGCTTTTATCGTCGACCAACTTTCAGATCGAATTCATTTTAGATTTTATTTTCGCTGCATGCAGACGGTACCGTTAGTTTAGGGTATCGCTGGCAAAGTGGATTAATATTTGTACGAATGGAAGTCGATTTCGCGGATCGTAGGTAGGTATGAGTTTTTGTAAAAAATTCAATCGTCAAAATATGAAGTAAAGAACGTGCAAAATCACTATCAAAAGATAAATACGCACGCTTAGTCGGTAGCTATCAAAAATAAAAATAAAAACTTGCTAGGAAATGATAAGTTTTTAGCACGCTAAGCAGATCGAAATGTTTACTTTTTGAGCATACAATGCATAATACATTAAGTATATCAATAAAATAAATAAATAAATATCTATCTTGGGACATTTCACACATTTGACCGAGCCCCAAACTAAGCAAAGCTTGTACTATGGGTGCTAGACAACGATATAAATACTTAAATAGAAAAATACATACATATATAAATACTAAACATCCATGACTCGAGTATAAACATTCGTGCTCATCACACAAAGTTTGTCCCGAGCGGGATTCGAACCCGCGACCGTCGGAACAGAAGGCAGGGTCACTACCAACTGGACCAATCCGGCCGTCAACACCGTCAACGGCCGTAACAGTATATCTAAATTGTGTATTATATGGATGAGTGTTTTGGTATAAAGGCCAAGTAAACAACGCGTCGCGAAGACGCCGCGCGTCCGCATCCGAAGCAAATATATTCCGCGCAGTTCCCCACGTGTCGCCCGAAAAACATCTAAGCTAAATTACGTCATTTGCATGCAATATTTGGGCGCACGCCGCGACTCGGTTTTAGGCAAATTGCTGCGAGCAACCGACCGTGTTTTATTTATGCCCAAATAAAAATTGCTCAATTCCGTCGGCAGAGCACGGAACTGGCACAATTTAGTGGGCGCTGTCGCTTCAGGCCTACGCGAATGGGTTTTATGGTCTGAACGGCAGTTCGGAAATCGGGCCGAAGTGTTTGGTTAACCCTTAATGGCCGGGGGGATGGTTTCGAAAAGTAATTTACGCGGTTATTTTTTGTTGCCGGTGTTTGTAAAGAAAGATCTACGCCCGTATACATTTGCTTAACTTCTGTTAGCTTTATTACGGTGTACTTCTTTTTAAGAATTGATGCTGTTCAGCGCCAGTATATATACAGACGTGTACAATAGCGAACGTGTTTGATATTTAGATAATTGACTTCACTCAATACCTACCTAAGTTGTATAAAAAATTTCCCCCGCAGCGTCTTTCTATCTGTTCGCGATAAACTAATAAACAGATAGGGTTTTCACTTATTCTTAGATAGAGTGATGAGAAAGGTTTTGAAGTTTAATTTGTTGTTCTACTACCCGTACTAAGCCAGGGCTGGCTAGTAACTTAATAAAGCAGACAATACGAAACAGCCTGCCAAGTGAGTGCCAAACTCGTCAGAAATTGACCTGTAATACGCTCGAAACTGAACTAGTCCACTTTCCCGCCAATTGACAAAACTGACGGGCACGTAAGACACCAATTTGGTCCCGTCGATCTCACAGATCCACTTCCATTAGTTAACTAGCATTGTCAAAAGCCACTCCAGTCGGCAAAACCACCAAAACAGTTGAGAATTGAACATGTACGCGGCCAGGCTCGTTTGAACTTTAAGGTATCACTGAATTTGCAGAACTAAGTTTGGTATAGGGGGTCTAGGGGAACTGGTGGTCTGTAACGCGTTTAAGTCGTTCATCTCGGAATGGTATTACGGTATGAGGCTGGCCCTGCGTCCCCTTTCGCACCTTTCGGAACGTGTTAGCAGGATTAAGGGGTGTCGCTGCATGATTTGTGGCTTACGCGGACTTAGGTTATTTATGACCGCGGAATATTGACGGGAATTTGCCAATACGAAATCTACTAGGTTTATTTATATTAGGAGTAACTCGTATATAGAAAAACCAATGAAATTAATGAAAGTACCTATTTAAAACCCTGCCGTTACTGACTGAGTGACTAACATACAACTCACAACCGATACTACTGCTAGTCGTAGACAGCTGTAATTTGGCATGTAGGTTTCTTGGGGAGTCTAGGGGAGCATAAAATTTACATACAAATCCATGTTAATATTATAAATGCGAAAGTAACTCTGTCTGTCTGTCTGTTACCTCTTCACGCTTCAACCGCTGGACCGATTTGGATGAAATTTTCTATGAAGATAGTTGGGATCCCGGGAAAGGACATAGGCTACTTTGTATCCCGGAAAAACGCATAGTTCCCGCGAGAACGCGATAACCGAATTCCACATAATGACGATGCAAAAGTGATTGTAAAATCCTACTTGAATAAATGTTTTTATCTTTTATCTTTTTATCCACGCGGGCGAGGTCGCGGGCAGAAGCTAGTATGAAATACTCCGCGAATACAGCGAATTCTGACAAAGAGCGAAGCTGTTACAATGGTATAACCCTAAAAGAGCTTGTAATATAATTGAGCCGGCTTTCAATTTGATTCGCATCCCTGTCCGGCGGGTGTCGGTGATAATTCGCCCGAAAAATATAAAAAGGAGGCTTCGGGAGCAGCTGTCAGCCATATTGGGTTACGGGCGGGCGGAGCGTACGTTGTGAGGCGGGCGGGTTGGGTTTGTGACAGATTAAACGACGGACTAACGGCTTAGATTGACTTGAAAATGCTATTCGGGAAATTGAAATTTGATTTGCTAGTTGAGACTTGAAATTACAAAATAGTCTAAAAAGTGCGGCCGCGGTGTCGTAGTTAACCTCGTGGATATTGCTAGTATTGGGAGTTTTAACAAAGCTCCACTAGTGAACACATATTAATGCATTCGAATGTACCTCTTTCTTTTAGTATTTAGTCTAATTAGGTCCTTACTACTTTTCCTTGTCTAAATGCTTTTAGTCAAAAATTCAATACCATCTCAAAAGTCCTTTACATCACGGTGAAAATCCTTTGTAATTAACAAGCGTCAAAACAGCAGGCGCAATTATCCCAAACAAAAACACTAAAGCGCAAAAAAATCTAATTCAATACGACTTTGATATAGGGCTCTCGCGTTAAAACAATGGAGACGCGACGTCTCCAAACAAGGCATTACGGGAACAATGCCACTCGTGACATCCCTATTCCTCACGCGACGACAAAAAACCAGACCGTTCCAAAATACCTTCTAATCCCTTGATAAAACAAACAAGTCGTATGCATTTTAAAATGGTTGGAGTATAGAACGGCTCATTGCCCACGGCTCCTCGGACACTCGTCTGTCGTACGAATGGAGAGCCCTTGGCAATTCGGCAAGAGGGCGCCCTGACACAATCTATAGAGAACAAACTACCGCGTCAATTCAGAACAATTAGCAACTCTACATACTGAAGTTAAGATTCAAATTACAAGGATGTTAAATAATGTTACAAGCACGTTTGTAGTATAGTGAATGTAATAGGGTTGGTATTGTTAAATTTGTGACGCTTTCGAAATAATTGCTCGTTGAGATGTTATAGTGAGAAGTGTTTGCGCTGTTGAAGTGTATTGTGTTTTGGAGAGTTGTTAATAAGTGTTGTTTTGATTAATATGTGCTTACATATTAATCAAACAGCTTTGTTTTGTTAGCGGGAAAAGTATCTTGCAAACAGGGCGTTAAATAGCATTGTCAAAATTAGAACAATGCTAAAGATAAAAGCATAAAAGCAACAAAAAAAGCAAAGTGCATTAAAGTTCGAAAACTTAATTTTTACTTTATTAGTTGGCATACAAATATTTCGTATAGATAAGAAATCTACCTAGGTATATTTTGTACAATTGTTGATGTCTATTATAGTAGATACAATTAATTCAATGTACATTTTAAACTAATAAATAAATATTAAACGCCGCCAGCGTTATGGGCACCATGCTCCACCCAGTCCGATCTTTTGGAAGGAATGTTTTTTTATAGTTATTTTTTTGTTGTAAACATTATGTTTATGTATACATACAATTATTTGCAATATTCCTACCATGCAACCGCGGCATTACATAAAATGGCCTAACAAACAAAGAAGGACTTAAGACTAGCATCGTCTTCATCGTTCACGACGCTATAAATATTAATAAGGATTTTTATAAGAAGTTACAATTTTTAGACTTATATTAATCATCACCATTACCTCCCCTATCGCGTTTCAATTTGCAACTGCGCTAATTCCCGCGTCCCAGGGGCGTAACCCTACCGCCGTGTGACACTTGTTGTGGGTACTCCTTCTGAAGTTGTGATTTATGGGAATTCGGCCATAATGTCTAGTTAGAAGACTAAAAATTGACTGTGATACAGTTGTACTTAAAAGGGGTGCCCACGAGAAACCGAACTACGAATAAGAAGTCCGAGCTTTGCTCTACTAGAAACCTTAAACCAACTAGAAAACTAGAATTGGTTCATTTATATCAGTTTTGCCGACAGTGACCGCTGTCAGTCTAACTTTTACTAAGTACAGTTTGAATTATTCAAAGACGATCAAAAGACCTCCGCTTCTATTTTGGAATGTTGCTAAAAAACGATACCAAAATGAGTACAATAATATTTACGATAGGTACAACGCTGGTGTGATATATCGGCTACTGGTGAAATTGAAGACATTCGGCGTCCACCTCACTTGTCTTGAACATCCAGTATTTTCTTGTATTATAAAACCTTAGTTAAAGAGTATAAGAAACTCGTAATTCACCTTTTTTTTTTAAATCGTTATTGCACTCACTATTTGCTTTGATGGAAAGAGTAATGATTGGTGAATCTTATAAGCCATAATACCTACCACAGGTATACTTCAAGATTCCATAAGTAAAATGTCACACATTAATACTTTTCTCTCCTCCTACGCTTGGTTGGTTGTTTAGTTCTCAAATAAACAGAGTAGGTAAATCCTTTTCAGCCTAATCCTAGCCGCGTATTGAATAATCCAGGAGATAATTTGCCCAAACAGGTTACGATACGTCTTTCGTTCCGCGGGATCACACCACTCGGCGCAGAATCTAATTACCGCGCTCAGATGTACGAAGAGGTGATAGGGAAATACTTTAATAAGTTATGAAAATCATAAAGTTAAACATAAGTAGGTACCCTACCAGCCATGTTCACCTTTCTCAATTTTTTCGGATTTTCGGGAAAACCTCTCTTACAAGGCTCCCCTACAAGGAAACTACAAGCCAAATTTCAGCTATCTATGCTACCAGTAGATTCGGCTGTGCGTTGTCTTTCAGTCAGCAATGAAAGAGTTTTATATTTTGATTGCAATTAACCGCTCTAGGATATACACCACAGTACACCCACACCACAATAGCCATTGGTTGGCCCAAATGCATCTTTTTAATCATTACTGGTTTGGGAAAACTATCAAAATCTCCAATTGGCACTGGATTGCACACTTCACTTCACACCAACTTCAAATACTTACAACTATTTTTAAACCACAAAAAAAAATGATTACAATGAAATTGGTCAGCACACATCTTATTATTCCTACCATTCTTGAATTGTTGTACAGGCAAGGGCAAAGTAAATATACCTAATATACCTTATTACTCTGTTATTATTTAAAGTCGCTGTACACATATTTTGAGTCTGGTCGGATACATATCTTAGCCCATCATAATTGCAGCCGAAGGACGTCCACTGCTGGACATAAGCCTCCCCCAAGGCTCGACACTCGGACCGGCCCTTTGCTACTCGCTTCCACATTCTTAGGGTCGGTTGATTCAAACCGTTCGTTAAAGTTAACTTTAAATATTTTACTATGGGATAAAATGACGTTTTTATATGGAATGACAGCTCGGCGGCCATAATTAACAACCAGGAGTCCGTCAACTATGCATGAATCAACTCACCCTTAGCCTTTGACTATATGAAATGCATTATCACTTCCAGAAGAAATTCAAAAATGGAATAAACGTGCTCAATCCCATTCTATTAATAATACTTCCACGGGTGCTATACCACCTCCATACACGGCCATACGTCGTCGTTCCTGAAGAAAGCTCTCCGGGTCTTAGCGGGGATTACCCGGGTCCCAGGAGCGGGGGGAAGGGGGAGCAATTTGCTCCTAATCATGTGATGAAAAACTTAACGCCGCAACTCCTATTAGGGTTAGCGTAGGGGATATAGGAGCGAACATGGGTAGGTTTATTTGAGTTATTATTGGATGTTTTTTCCTAATAGATTTGCAGAGTAATGGTGGTAAATTTATCTCACTAATAGGTGGCTTAGTTGTAGCCGTGGTGGCCTAGTGGTTCCATCTACCGCCTCTGATGCAGAGGATTCGATTCCTAAGTTTACTTATGTGCGAAATTCAATTTGAATTGACCACTGCGCTTTTCGGTGAAGGAAAACATCGTGAGGAAACCTGCACGCATCTGCGAAGTAATTCAAATATGTGTGTGAAGTCCCCAATCCGCACTGGACCCGCGTGGGGACTATAGCCCAATCCCTCTCATGATGAGAGGAGGCCTGTGCCCAGCAGTGAGACACAATTAGGCTGTAGTATTAGGTGGCTTAGTTATAGAAAACTTACCTTTAACTCGTCATAATCATGTCAGCCAATAGACGTCCACCGCTTTACATAGGCCTCCCACGAGCCTCGCTACTCCAACCGGTCCTGTGCCGCTCGCATCCACTCACTACTTGCAACCTTCACAAGCAAGACTCATTACTTATTTTCAAAAAGACAAAGAGAGAACGAGGAGACAAAAATGAGGATTGAATCAATTCAAAGTCAAATATTTAGTCAAAAATTTACAAAAACTCATATACCTCAACATACTTAGTAATGTTCTGTGCTCATATAGGTAGGGACTTACCAAATCTAACCATTTGCAATGCAAAACTTAAAAAAAAGACAATTTTCATCTGTCGTCAAAAATAATACTGTCAATCTCCGCCAAGCGAGGCATCGAGTAAAGCTGACGTATGCAATCTATGTACATTAGCCCTTGAACTGCCACGTTGTATTTTGCCCTAACAGCCCCGTCTCCTCCCGGAGCCGTCGGGTTGACAGGGGAATGTTGCTAAAGCTAAAAGTTACATTTTCTCAGCATATTTTCGAGTCATTAACTCCTAACTTCGCCCCGTATGAAGTGTTTTAAAACATTACCGCGCACTGACATAATTAAGCAGGTAGGAACTTTTAAGTAGGTGAGTGCTGTGACTTAACGGGTCTAATGTGTGTTTAAAAGTTGTTCGGAATTCATTTTCAATGGTTATAATCGTATGAGGTGGTGCTTTTAAGATTTAAGGCGGGGCTTCTTCGGCTTTGACAGCGTTTTAGGTGATTTTGGCGTGTTATTAGACATAGACATATTTCTCAATATCAAATTACAGCATATTTTAGACGTCAAAATAAGAGAATTTCACATTGAGATCGTCAGAAAGAATACAAAATAAAAATAAAGTTAAAAATAAGGAATAAAATGTTTCACCGTTGGGATCGTCTTTTCATACCAAAATAAGAAATAATGTTAACAAGTAATAGGATTAATATGGTACAATTGGTATGTCGAATTATATTACGAATTCATAAATCTACTAGCTTCTGCCCGCGACTTCGTCTGCGTGGAATTCGGTTATAGCGTTCCCGCGGGAATTGAGCGTTAAACTATAACAAATTATATACGAAAACCTTCCTCTTGAAACACTCTATCTATTAAAAAAACGCATCAAAATCCGTTGCGTAGTTTTAAAGATTTAAGTATACATAGGGATATAGGGACAGAGAAAGCGACTTTGTTTTATACTATGTAGTGAAGTCCATGTATTCTTTAACATAATATAACGGATGTTCCAACATTGTTACTACGATTGATTTTTGATATTAGGTTTTATATAAGTACCTACCTACTCCTTTACTATCTACGCGGAATATATGAATAGATAAGTGTGTATCTCATACTTTTAAACACGCTTATCTTGTATATGGCTCTGTTTATTTTTTTATTTATCCAAGCGATCTCAGAAACGGCTCTAACGACGTGGACATTTGTAGTACAGGGGTTTACGGGGGCGACAAATCGATCTAGCTAGGTCTCATATCTGAGAAAACTCGCTTTTAGCTATTTTGACCCGAGAAAAGCTCGGTCACCCAGCGCCTAATGAAGTAACAAACTATAGCTACATATTTTATCTAAAAACGATACGAAGGCAACTGATGAATCGATTTTTATTTAGATTTTTTCCATTTGATAGTTCAGTGAATTGAGTGTTCTTAACTAGTTTTAAAGAAAAACGCTTCAGCCAGTTGAAATTTATCAGCAGGTATTTTCTGATGGTCCGACTTACTCGCCAACCTGCCGGCAAATAGCAGTGCTCGCACTGTTGCGTTTCGGTAACGGGGTAAGGCAGCTGGTGAAATTATTGGCATACAGGCAGTCCATCTTAGGCCTGAGGGTTGGGCCGCAGTGACGCTTACTATCAGGTGGTCTGAGCGCTCGTTTGGCTACTAATAACATAAAAAAGCTGGAAAAAAATATAGTGATTTTTTTAAATCTTGATTTTTTGGTCAGAATTTCTCTTAGGTCTAACTATGTAGTTTGTTACACAAACTTAATTCCTTGTGGTTTATGGTAGTAAGTCTCTATAAATACTAATGAGTCGCGAAAATTGCCACATTGAATCTCCACAAGCAAACCGCAGGGCGGTCTGTCAATAAAAATAGTGGCAGTTTATTATTAAAAAAACACAGCCCTCAAACACAAACAGCTTTTATGCGCCTCTATAACGACCCCGTACAAAAGAGCCGATTACCGGCCACCCGCTAAAGAACACTTCGCACTGCACTAAACAATACATTTGTTATTATTTAACCCGACACAACAAAATACAAGCGAACAGAACGGTGGCCAATTATTGAACCCCTGCAGTGAACGGTTCATAAAAGATGTATACATTTTTGAACCTTATTGCTTTGTCATTAAAGTAAAAGTGCATGACAGTTTTCCGTACCATACCGTGCACCCCAAGCGTTCAAACAGTTTCTATGAACCGTGTTCTTCAATTCATGACTTAGAATATTGACGTTCCATCTGACTATTTCTCTTCATTCAATATGCACCTTATTGTAAATAGTATAAAGTTCATACTTCAATGATACAAAACGATTAGATGGAACCTTTTCATTCTCAGTTCTTCACTCAAGCGCATACTTGAAGTTCCCAACTCCAGGGTCTATAGAAACTGGTTACCGAGTTAAGAACGACAAAGTTACAAGTTGGGGTGCTTGTTAGATAGATTACAACCTTGTGAATTTTAGGGTGAACTAGTTGGCGTTTAGTTTTGGAAAGTGATTGTTGTTTGGAAATGAAGTGAGCCAATTACATTTGCTTTTATTAGTAGTGTTTGGAAAGTGAAATATTACCAACTATTTAATGTATGGTGATACAATTAATACATTTTGTTAATCATCTAAGTATACTGTTTCATTTTAAGGTTACTATTTTTCTCTAGTGCAAGAGCTGGCAGTTGCTTAAACTTAGAATAGGATATAGGACCTATTTATTTCAGAAAAAAAGAATTACGTTGTCTAGGCTATATTTGATCATCACTCGTGCCTTTTTTCGATGATTTGAAAAAAACTGTCGAAGTCTAATGTGACAAACCTGCTTATAGACAGCACATCCATCAGCTCAAAGTGGCGAAGACTCGCTTAGTCTTAAAGCAACTCATCAATACATAAGGTATGTATATAAATGTGTATAATGTAGATGTGAGTTCTCAAAGGAATGGATCCAAAAGCTAGCTAAAAATACATATACAAACTACTTAATTATGAACAAAAAAAAAATTAACTAATGAAGAACGGGGCCTATATTCGAAGTCTTTAAATAGGGTCTCGCTCTTCCCTATAGGATCGCTCACGCGTCGCGTGAGTTTTAAGCTGCTAGATTTAAAGTTCAACTTAACGCGTGAACGACCCTATAGGGAAAAGCGAGATCTCTATTTAAGACTTCGCATAGAGCCCCGTATAACATTTGCTTAACATACGACAGTGTAGATCGACTTTCGACCTACTGTCCACTTTCTTGCTCTAAGTACAAAGACTACCATCGATTAACTGAAACAGACTCTCTTCAACCTTTTTTTTTATATCAATATCAATGGTATATAGGCAACGAGCGCTCAGCCCTCCAGGTGGTAAGTGGTCCCTGCGGCCCATGGACACCGAAATCCTATGATCCCCCATTAAGAAACCGTAAGATCTCGAATGCGTTGCCTACCCTGAGGCCTAAGATGGAATACCTCAGTGCCAAAAATTTCACCGGCTGCCTTAACCCCCTACCGGAACACAACAGTGCGAGCACTGCTTTTGGCAGGTTAGCGGGGAAAGACGGTGGTAGGTACTCCCCGTACGGACCTACCTAGCACCAGCACCAGGCCGTAGGCAACTAGAAAATAACCTAAAGTACTACACGAAAATATATCATCAAAACTAATTCCCGGCCAAAATCCCTTAACAGCTTCGCTATTATCACGCGTAACATAATCAGGGAGCCCTTACAGCAATAAAGAAAGAAAATCATCACACGCTGTAGGGGCGGCATCCTCTGAAATATTAATTCTACCCTAAGTACGATAAAAACTATTAGGACGGCCCCGAGGATTATGGTAGGATTATTATTTTAACGAAATTAGCTTACGATAGCCGAGGGACTTTGTATGGGCAGAGACTGAACACAGAACAGACGGTCCAAGGAATGTGTACATTCTCGTCATTTTTTATTATTATAAGCAAGCATTTGACCACGATCTCACCTGATGGTAAGTGACGACGCGGTCGAGGGTGATACATGCTTACTTAGATAGTACCTGTTCATTCTCGACTTGAAAAGATCCAAGTTATAACTATCGGGGTAGAGCCCGGCCGGCAGAGAATTCCAGTCCTTAGCTGTCATTTACTTACTTTACTTTCGCAGCTGTTTTGTTTCCTTGTTGCTTTGTTTTACTGAAAATCAAGAAGATACTACGGTTTCGTAGGTACCGCAGCATATTGCTAATCAGGGGTCTCATTTGAGTTTATAAATGGCAACTTGGGACCTAGTGGTTCAACCAACCGTGCTCATGCGGCGTCGTAGGGTCGGGGGTTCGATCCTGGCTCATACCTCTGAGTTTACTTATGTACTAAATTCAATTTAAATTTACCACTGAGCCTTTCCGTGAAGAAAAACAGCGTAAGGAAACCTGCACGCATTGGCGAAGTAATCTACGGATGTGTGTGAAGTTCTCAATCAGCACTGGGCCGCGTGGAGACTAAAGTAATGAGACCATAAGCAATTCGAAATTTTCCTTTTTCTGCCTACTTACGCCTCTATACCAACTCATCACAGCGAGATTTCGCAGCACTCACCCACCAGAGGGCTTATTAAAAGTAAATTGCGAAAATTGCAGTGCAAATGTGGCCCCACGATGATCAGCTAACCAGCTTACCACCGCCAGCGCAGCTTGACCTCTCCCCGCGAAGTGTTGATTCCGCGTCAAAGACCAACCTTAAATTAGCCAGTAATCCTCCATGACCAGAACTTGGACCGTCACTTCAAACACACTGCACTAAATAAGAGCTCTACAAGATTGGTCCTAAAGTTTCGCACCCCTGTACTTTAGGGGTATATCAAAATGATATTTAATCTTTGAGTTATAACAAGCAACGCAGGGGTGGGTATTATGGAGTATTTTTGTTATATTTATGGGTCAAGATGAAGATAATCCTTGAATTGACGTGTAATGTGTTTTAGAATTTGTGGTTATTTGATGGAACATCTGTACAAGTAGATACTTACCTAAGGCCTATTTATCCGAAAATGTTAAACTACATTGATTACGCTGCATTAGGTCCATCGTTTATCATAAAGAGCCTTGACATGGGTCATGTTTTTAAATATTTCCTGAAAAAAAAAACCTTTCAAAAAAAGTAACTTTTACTTCGATTTTCGATGACATGACTGAAACGTCATATCATCCTCATATTTTTTTGTTGTTTCTCCAAAAAAAAATCTGTTTTTTCATGACGTATAGGCACTTTATATGTATATGACGTATACGATTGAACCAAACTTAAAGCAGCTAGATTTAAGTTTAATTGGAGCGCCGTGACGATTTGACGGAGGGATAGGGAATTTCCCTTTCCCTATGTAACCTTTCAAATAGAGCCCCAGTTTGTTGTATGTAGCCTCTACAATTTATCATCGTACTGTTTACTGTTGAGTCCCAGCAAAGTATAAATATATTTTTCTCCCCCCAAAAATTTTAACCTTTTCAACTCCAAAGACTGCGTTACAAGGCGTACAAGGGATAAGGGAGTTCAATAACGTATGCGTAAGAGTGATATTCGCTGACGTCAGTACCTTTTGACATAGCGCTAAAAAGGTTAAAAGTAAATGAAATCACCAAACGGATTGCTTGTCAATCAGGTTATTAAGTGGACCTTTTTTTCAGGTGTGGTTCCAAAACCGGCGGGCGAAGTGGCGGAAAGCGGAGCGGTTAAAAGAGGAGCAGCGGAAACGGGAAGGCACCGAGATTCTCCCGAAAAGGGACCCTGCCGACGACAAGGCAAGAGACTTAATACCCTTTAATTTACCGCACTAGGGCATATTAATTAGTGAAGTTATAGCCGTGAACTTCAGCTGACGCGTTTACTTGTACCTAAGCCTGGGTTGATTCAAGCACAGTTGAAGGATTCATGGTCGCCTGTAGGTAGCTGTCATTCCATACATAAACGTCATTGTATCCCATAGTAAAATATTTAACGAGCGCTGCTAAGTTAACGTACCGCAGTTTGAATCAACCCTAAGAGTCATATAACTTGCTATATAGCTCCATTGTCTTGGTAAAAAACGCCGATAAATACCTAACTTTGGTGAGCAAAAAACTTGTGGTAGTTTGACCTACCTCTCATGATCGGAGGTTGAAATCTCGGCCCGCGTCCATGAGTAGACCTATTAGTTAGTCAACGAAATTTTATTAAAATTTACCACTGAGCAGAAATCATGATCGTCATGAGAAAACTTGCACGCGGACTCTGTGGAGATTCCTAAATTAGTACTTATTATCTATACTGTGGTGGAGGTGTCGTGGGATAAAAACTACTGAGAAGTGTATTTGTGTCATGAGATATTTAATGATGTCAGAACATATACATAATCTTATGATACAGAGGTCCCTATGCTGTATCCTCCTAGGTTCCTAGGCTATTACCGGTCAGGCACGACTTTTGCGGCGAGCGTTTTACGGACTTGGTCAGTAACACGCCCGCCGCTGCCACTGTGGCTCGAAGTCTTTCCCCGCTAACCTGCCGCCAAATAGCAGTGCTCGCACTGTTGTGTTCCGGTAGGGGGTTAAGGCAGCCGGTGAAATTTCAGGCACAGAGGCATTCCACTTGGGCCTCAGGGTAGGCAACGCTTTCGAGATCCTATGGTTTCCTAATGGGGGATCATAGGATTTCGGTGTCCATGGGCCACAGTGACCACTTACCATCAGGTGGACTGTGCGCTCGTTTGCCTATACCAAAGATATAAAAAGAAAGTCGGTGGCCGAGCTATTAGTAAATAGGAACTTAGCTGTCTTATAACTCCTTATTTTGTCGCAGGGCTCCTCGGAATGCCTGTCCCGGGGCTCGGCGGAGGCTTCGCCGGCGTCGGCGTCGCCACGGGCCTCGCCGCCCGTCACGCCCGGCTCCCCGCGACGCTCGCCGCGCCGCTCGCCCAACAGGTCGCCGAGGCCTGACAGGTCAATTATAATGTATCTCACGATGATCCTAATGTTATGAATGTGGAAGTAGCTCTATCTGTTATCTCTTCACGCTTAAACCAGGGGCTCTATTCGGAACGTTACATAGGGAAAGGGAAGTTTCTATCTATCCCTTCGTCAAAGCGTCACAGCGTTGAAACCAAACTTTAAATTTTTATTATTATTTTTAGTATACATATTTAGATAAGTACTTTAATTAATATTTTCATTAATTTGTACCTAATATAAGACCATCTCTAAGATCTTAGATTTAAGTTTAAGTTAGGGACTATACATCCCTTAAATGTGATTTTAGTATGTACCTATATATGTATTTTTATACATATTAACGTAAATTTAATGTAAATCTATGTGTTTAAATTTTGAGCTGAGTTTGTTGCGGCGCTTCTTCTCAAGCAATGGGTCTAGGAAGCGCTGGTAAATTCATTTCTGTTAATTCATTTAAAAGTGACGTGTAAAAGTGCCCAGATGTGGCCTATTTGCTGAATAAATATTTTCATTTTCATTTTCATAAATAGCTAGATTTAAAGTTCAATTTGAGCGCCATGACGATTTGACGGAGGGATAGTGACATTCCCTTTCCCTATGTAACGTTTCGAATTGAGTCCTTGATATATAGAGTTACTTCCTTGCCCATTTCTATATTAGTATGGAAACCTATTGTCATTTTCATTTACGTTGCATTCATACATTTTAAGTACCTACTCAAATTCACATCGTTCAGGCCACTTTCAGTGACCCTACGACGTAAATTAATATAAAGCGAAGTCGCGCGCGACAACGTTACTCCATAAACACCATCACAATACCGATACAAACATAGACGTAAATAATATAGACCCGGTCTAACGTACACGTAATATGTCCCCACTTCCACGGTGTCCAATCCAAAGTTCTGTCACCGAGCGTGCGTGACAATAAGCGTTTTAAAAAAATCTTTTTCCGTAACTGTTTCTCAGTATCTAAAAACTCGTCTCGTTGTTGAAAAAATGTGACCCAGCTTTAGTGTCACGATATAAGTTTAACTTTGGATTGGACACCAATGAAGTGGGGAAACATGCCATGTATCTACGTTAGGCCGGGTCCATACGAAGTATTATTTATGTCTATGGATACAAATGTTTATTTTAGTCGCTTGACGCGCCGCGCAACGCCCCGCGCGTCGCCAGTCTCTGAAACTACTGTAAGGGCCTCACTCATCAACTCCACTCCAGCCCTACCTTTCTTGGTTGCTTGAAATAAATTAACTGTTTATTCGGTAGGTCGGAGACGAGTTGTCCGTCGCCGGCGCCGTCGGTCGGGAGCGCGGGGTCGCGCGAGGCGCCGGCAGAGCCCCGCCCGCCGCACCACATCTTCTCGCCCTTCGACCAGTGAGTGACTAACATACAAACACATATATATTTAAAGAATACGTTGTCATAGCCGCGTCGCTCCATACTCCATACAAACCAAACGTCAATTGCACACTACAATATGAAATGGTGTACAAATACGTGCGCGTGTGTGTGTGGTTGCACGTTCCGACCGCTTTTGACATATCAAGACGCGGGCGGTGTGAGGTAACTGTGTTGGTGCGGGGAGATGCGTGTCGCGCTGCTACGATGTAGAGGTCTTCTACTATCTAAAGTCCCGCGCCTTTACATTTCAAAACGCTTCAATGTATTTAGAAAGCATCACGAACACTCTCAACACATGTGTGCGTGCTGAGACAGTCATCAACTATGCGTTGAGAGTGTTGATTGTGCTTATTGAACAAAAATAAAAAAAATGGAAGCGTTTTGAAATGTGAAGTCGCGGGACTTTAGATAGTAGAAGATCTCTACCTATTAGATATAGAACAGTCAGCAGCAGAAGTAGATAAGCTGTCCAGGTGTTCAAAATGACCTACACACGCCCTTAACGTCTTAAGAATAAGGTCGTGTGTAGGTCATTTTGAACACCTGGACAGCTTATCTACTTCTGCTGCTGACTGTATGACGTTGTATAGGTAGTTACGTAGTGCATAAGCAAGATACAAAGGCTACTCCATAGTGTTTATATTAATCGATCGACCGACACAAGGTTTTATTTCATGTTATCGATATTAAAAAGGCCGCCTGAACTGATGGTAACCGGTCACTGCGGCCCATGGACATAAGAAATCAAAGAGGGGAGAATGCGTTGCCTGTTGCCTGAGGTCTTAGTGGGACTGCCTCTATGACAGTAATTCCACCGGCTGCGGATGTCTTCGGAAACTTATCTTATAAACTCGTGACAAAAGCGGGCGCCATTTTCGTGGCCAGTTTTGCTTTTTTGGCAATATACTTTATTGGGGGCTATTTATGACTTTCAATTCAATTCAATTCAATCATTTATTCAGCAAATTGGCCACATAGGGGCACTTTTACACGTCAGAAAAGAATTTACTAGCGCTTCCTAGACCCATTGCTTGAGAAGAAGCGCCGCAACAAACTCAAGCAGAAGGCCTTTTTTCAATATTTACACATAGTTATAACATTTACATTACATGTATAAAATATACATATAGGTACGTACTACAATTACATTGAAGGGATGTATAGTCCCTAACTTAAACTTAAATCTAAGATCTTAGAGATGTATAGTCTCCAAGGGTCCAGAAAAAAAAAATATTATGGAGATGGCCTCCATTGTCAAATAAATATAAATTCCATAGATGTCGACAGTCTCAAAATGTCAATAAATAATGAAATACATCATGTATAAAAGAGTTCATTAATACATGTCAATAAGAACATGAGATGAGGTCTCTCGCTTAAAATGTTTGACTTAGTAATATATTTAAAGCTAATGATTATTTTTAAACGTCCTTGCAAGCATGAACAGACCGGACCCCACAGTACTATATTCCAGTAGGTAGATTATAAAGATAATTTGTCTCTACGGATATTCATTGAAACTAGACGAAATAAAGCGACTGCTACAAAGAATTTTACATTAATTGGTAGCACGAAATTTTACGGCTCGGTCATATCCTTAAGACGCGCTCGGTGGTCGCTAATTAACAATTAAGGCTACATGCCAGTAAAGTATAATCGTGTTGCGCATGTCTGAGTCACTGTTGTGCGCGGGGTCATTTAGGACGATGGTTATGAAGTTATCCTGGGAATTAAGACTGATTTAAACAAACGGTCCGCGGGAGACGCGACATAGTGAAGAATCTGAGGGTAATATTTATAAGAAAATTACTGAAAAAAGATCGATTTTAACATTTAAAAACACCATTAGGAGTTGAACATGAACATGAAGGTACCCCCCAGCCAGACAATTCCAGTTTAGAATTTTCGTCTGATACGGCAAGCGTATTATCATCCGTAGCAATAGACTTGGTAGCCGATCTCGAACATGAACTCAGTCCGGGATTAACCCTTTGTACCACCAAGGCGGTACAAAATGTCAACTCGGAAGTCTAGTTCTTGCTTAAGGTCTGCATAATCATTACTACGGATCAAGACCAAGGGGCACAAATAATTGTTTAGGAGTGACACGCTCTGGGATGGGAGAGGACGACCTAAGAAAAATAGCTATAAAATAGGAAATAACGATTTATGAAGTCGTTTGTATGCAAGCCGTGGTGCATGGCCTAGTGGTTCGACCTACCGCCTCTCATGCAGATCATGGCCGGCGGTTCGATTCCGGCTCGCACCTCTAAGTTTACTTATGTGCGAAATTCTATTTGAATTTATCACTGAGCTTATCGGTGAAGGAAAACATTGTGAGGAAACCTGCACGCATCTGCGAAGTAATTCAAAGATGTGTGTGAAGTCCCCCATCCGCACTGGGCCCGCGTGGGGACTATAGTCCAAACCCTCTCGTAATGAGAGGATGCCTGTGCCCAGCAGAGGGACGCAAATAGGCTGTAGTAGTAGCAGTAGTAGTAGTAGTTGTATGCAAAGGTGGAATGACACATAACCTAACGTATATATAACGTATAAAAAATACGGGGGATATAATGAGTAAGTGTGAGACAGAAGGGTATTGTTAACCGTATACCTAGTAGGTACCTTGGGGGAGGCCTATGTCCAGCAGTGGACGTCTTTTGGCTGAAATGATGATGATGATGATGATACCTAGTAGGTAAAAAAATCCTTTGGTTAAACAACACACAACGAATATTCTCGGTCTATTACATTAAATACAATTGTTGTAACACATACAGATTGCCCATACGGCGCTGATTGACAGTGATTAAATACCAATTGGGCGATAACAATGGTCGGGTTATTGAAATATTTGGAACGAGCCGGAACAGATATTGTACTGGTTTTAATAAGGCAAAGCACTTGCCAATGGAAATCAACAAGTAAAATGATAGATAGTAGTCGTGTAAGGAGCAAATTTTGTCATTACTAGTTGCCCCGGCGAACTTCATCTATCTCCCGAAGGTTGTTCCCATATAAAGTTATTTTTCTTTTTTCCAGCCAGACGGCCATATACATATGTATATGGCCGTCTGGCTGGAAAAAAGAAAAATAACAACTGTGTGTCTTTATATGTATAAAGACACACAGATACATAGACATACACGTCAAATTTATACAGCACCCTTCCTTTTTTGCGTCCGTTTTAAGTTCACAGGAAAAAATCTTTTAGTTTGAACCTACCTTTCCACTCGTAGATATTACAATCTTCACTTCCACTTTATTTAGTTAAGTGGGTAGGTATGTTGGTAATAATTGAAACATCCATGTTAGAATTATTTTATTTTTAATGGCAACACTTTTGCCCCTATTATTGCTGGCAATATTTAAGCTGTCACTTACATGTCAATGTCGATCTCAAGAATACAGTGCTGAAACCGCTCTACGAGCTTTGTTTATTTCATCAAATTACAAGTGTTTGATTAAAGTACGAACAATGTACGCGGAACTTTCGCTAGGTAACAGACCTAACTAAATACACCTATCGTTGCTATCATGTTAACTAACTAAATAATTCAGCCATCAACGAACGCTAAACACGTAATCGAAACACATTAAGCGCATAATTGAGTTTCATTGAGTATTAGTGTAACTAATCAAACGCTGTGACAGATAACTGGAAACGGAATTATATACTCGCGATTGACGTAAACGATGAGAGATCGGATATGGAATGAAAGTGAAACTGACACACTACTTTTTTCGTTGCAAAGTAGCTCGTGGGCAACTTTGTAATATGATAAAGATAAGATAAAGATAAAGATAAAAAACATTTATTCAAGTAGGATTTTACAATCACTTTTGCATCGTCATTATGTACAGTTCAATGTAGTTATCATTAAAAACATACCGTTACCCGCTGCAAGCTTCGTCATTGATTTTAGGTACCTACATCTTCAGGCCAGGCATTCTTGTCACTTAAATAATCTTCTACACAATATTAGCCTTTGCGCAGCAGAGCACTTTTTATGTTCCGGGAGGGCCAGGTTCATGGCTTCTCGGGGTAGTTTATTGTAATAAAGAATACATTGACCCATAAATGATCTAAACACTTTTCTCACACGAAATTTTGGTAGGGTTAGCAAGACACAGCTGAGAAGGCGCACAGATTAAGCAATAATAGACTGCGTCAACGGCTTAAAGTGCTTCGCCGCGCGCCTTCTAAGTTTTGTCGTGCTATAGATTAAGGTATATGTAATTCGCCCATATAGGAACGCGGGAACTATGCGTTTTTCCTTGACAAAAAGTTTTCAGTGTTCTTTCCCTGGGCCAACTATCTCCATACCAAACTTCATCTACATCGGTCTAGCGGTTTATGCGTGAAGTCAGACACCGTTATTTTCGCTAAAGCAGCATTTTCCTGTTGTTGACAAACAATTTTTCAATTTAAGCATTGAGTGCATAACACAAGGCACATTTCCGTATCTAATGTTTTTCTTCTTCTAAATCCTCTTTCAGTCTATCTCTTACACCTGAATACTGTTGTAACTCGGAGATCTCCCCCCCCCCCCAATCGAATTGGGGTAGTTTAATTGTAGATAATAATGATCGGGCGATCCGGCTCCTACTGAGAAATTAACTTCGTACTCGCTTTAATAATGCCTGACGTAATTACTGACAGATTTATTTATAATTCCATCTTGAATAAACATGACGCGGGTTGAACAAACTTATTAAATATCTCCCGTTATAATACTCTGCTAAATTAAGCGTAGATATTGACGCCAAAAAAATGCAATTCTTTGGAACTGCTCAAATGTATTACCCACAGAACTATCTAAGTCTGTGGTATTTCCAGAAACGTTTTACGTGGACTTCTGTACTAGGCATTACCGTATGCATATGATTTTCATGGCGTACCTGACTAGGGACTAGGGGCTAAATTTGAAGTCTTAAATAGGGATCTCCCCGTTCCCTATAGGATCGCTCATGCGTCAAGTTGAAATTTAAATCTAGCTGCTTAAGGTTCAAGCGACGCGTGAGCGATCCTATAGGGAACAGGGCGAGATCCCTATTTTAAGACTTCGAATATAGACCTAAAATAGTTGTCGCGGTTATATAAGATTCAATGGGAATGGAGAAATTATGAAATACTAAACAAGATTATAAGTACTTAGGTAATTAATGTAGTTTTTGAATTTAGCTGCTCGAAAATCGATCTCTCTTAAAGAAATTTAGCAGCGGCGCCTCTTACTGTTGAGAGATCTCCTTGTCTATAAAAAAAAACACAAAACGAACAAAAACATGTCATTGTTCTTCGACTTGCATTGTGTCCACGACAGTCCTGATTTCTGGACGTCGATTTTCACCCTCTACGTCCACGTAAAGGCCTGTAACCCGCTGCTGCGCACCGTCAAGCTTACGCCACGTGGGTACAAAAACGCGTCGTTTCAAAATGTACTTAGATACTTCTACAGCAGTGCACGGATGATATAATATAGCCACGTTAGAGTGTATCTTGCGCGGCAGTGGAGTTCCGGCTTAAAGGACCAAAATGCAGTACGCACGAGGCCCGCGTCCGGCCCGGAAGTGGCCTTAGCACACACCCGGCTTATCACGCCGTCTAATGCTTTTCGACCATTATACTACGTTTGTATTGTTGCCATACATCTGTAGACATATGAAGATCGGGAACTACGAACAATTAATTAATGCCGCCAACAATAAAGTCTGTACGCTTAAACCGCTGAACGATTTAGATGAATATTTGGTATGGAAATAGTGGAGTCCCGGGAAAGGCCTTTTTATATTCCAGGAACACGATAACTGAATTCCACGCGGGTAAAGTCGCGGGCCGAAGCTAGTAAAAATATAAAATCGCAAAGCACGATATAGTTCTGATTTTTAGGGTTCCGAACTTCAAGATGTAAAAACGGAACCCTTATAGGATCACTCGTGTGTCTGTCCGTTCGTCTGTCACAGTCGATTTTCTTCCAAACTACTGGACCGATTAAGTTGAAATATGGTACGTATATGTAAGTTTGTGACCCAAAGACGGACGTGTAACGAAAATAATTGAATTTTAAACATAGACCCTATTTTTAGGGGCTAAGTGAAAAAAATATTAATGAAGTTTTTCAAACTATATCGTGTAACATATCAAATTAAAGTACTTCTTATAAGGATCTCAAATATAATTCTTTATTTCTTTTTTGGTCAATACTTTTCGAGTTATTTAAGAAAATAGGCAAAAATGACCATCCCCCCTCTTATCTCCAAAACCACTGGACCTAAAATTTTGTAAAAAAAAATACGGAGTATAGTTATTGACTTATAGATTACAGGAAATTTATTTAAAAGTCCATAGTATTTGAAATCTATCATAAAAGTAAAAGAGCTTATCCTGTGAAACGGTTTGAAAATGACGTCATTGAAAATAATCATGGGTCGGAACCCTCTCCACGCGAGTTTAACTCGCTTCTTGGCCGGTTCTTAGTATCTTGTGTGGATCAGACCAAAGAGCTAATGCTAATTTGGGTTCAGTCTGAACCCAAATTAGCAACACCGAAATAGTAGATTGTATGACTAGGGAGCAAAAAGGTATATTTTACCGCGGGTGACGGATTGAATCCAGAGCGACGCGAAAGACTCCAGAATAGAATCCCGAGCGTAAGCGAGGGATTCTAGCGTGGAATCTTGAGCTAGCGAGGGATTCAAGCTTTGTCACCCAAGGCATAAATAAGTTTGCTACCGTGTCGTACACTCTGCTTTTCACCCCTCCTATGAGAAAATCATTAGATCATTCGTTCATTATTGTCTTTAAATTAAGTAAAAAAAAAAAAAAAAACATTTAGAAACAAACAAGGTTAAAAAGAACGTGTGTTTCGCGCGCTTATCATAAATTCATAGGTATTAGAAGGCGAAAATGGCTTCCATATTGAAGAATCAGTAACTATATTGTATTTATATTCTGTCATGCTCGCACGCGTTGCGTTCATAATACTTAAAAGGTAAATTTAACAAATGTGAAATAAAGTACATTTTATGACAATTTCGCACATACTGTATCACACAAAGTTTTTTAATACATTTGCGATAAAATGAAAAAAGGGCAGTGCAATTCATATTACGTACTTACATAATATTCCTTTGGAATTCTCAGAGGTGTTGATCCCAATACATTGCATCACCTAAATCACTTTTTGATTTCATTCATTTTCTACGAAATAATTCATAACACTACATAAGGTACGTTTTATTTTGGAAATTAAGTGTAAAATAATACGGCAAGGAAATGAGCGCTCATGAAATTCGCGGGTTCGAGTTTTTTTTTTAATTCGATCACACGACGAGTTTACGAGGAATGCTACAGCATTGGCCTGCACCATTCAGCCAAATTGAAAATAAAAAATAGAAAATAATTTATCAAAAGTAAGTATATATCTATGAATTTATGGATTTTTAAAGTATGGATTAATAAAGTATTTATGTAAAATGCCGATATATAAAATTCTAAATACGAAAAAGACGCGACTTTTGAATGCAACTTTTTACAGTCTCCGCAGCTCCGTGAACGCACTGCTAAGACGTATTTTGCTCCCTGTTAGCGGGGCAGAAATGAAAAAAAATTAAAAAAAAACGAAGAGGGAGCAAAATCGCATTTTGCTCCCTCTAAACGGGGAACAAAACACTTCTTTTCGAATAGGAGGGGTGAAAAACATATTGTGCTATACCTACACATCATGCTTTCCGATTTTATAGTAGGTAAATATGTGTATTTTCCCGTTGGCTACAATATATTCTCCGTGATTTCCGTGAAACACGTTACTGACCCCGTGTAAATCAAACTTAATAACAATACGTCCCGTTTGAATTTAGAACGTCAACGCGTGCGCACGATCAATTACCACCGCTGGAATGTCTGTCGCTTCACTCGGTGCCTATGTTTGGAACTAATTTCCGGCCGCGACGTCGACTGCGTATTTCATATTTTACTACCACTAATAGTACCTACAACCAACAAAGAACGAATTCCGGAATTGAAACTATAACAACATAATATAATCTTTATTGAACACCATAAACAAAACAATAAAACAACGGGTTGCACTCCGAGAGTGCCGGCAGAAGTGAAAACTTGCACAGGCATACATTTTCGCCGCGCGGTAGAAAGAGAGGGGGATACTTCCTCTCCCACGCCGCGCCGGCGGCCTACTGGCTTCAATGACATTGTAACAGTTTTTCGATCAGATCACGTGTCCGTCTTACGGTCACGTGATCTGTCGCGAGTTTCACATTTTTCCCTATCACAAAAACCCGCTAAAGAATTTTTCACTTCAAAAAATACAGAAAGCATACACGGAAAGCAGGTAAACAACATGCGGAATTATTGCTTAACAGTGATATCTTCCAGTCAGCAGTCTCTTCCAGTAACTACCTATATTTTATGTGTTTTCCAGAGGCTCAAAGCAATGTTATCACCACAACAAATGTAATTAATACTAATATTATAAATGCGAAAGTAGCTCTGTCTGTATGTCTGTCTGTTACCTCTTCACGCTTCAACCGCTAGACCGATTTGGATGAAAGGTATGGAGATAGTTGGAGTCCCGGGAAAGGACGTAAGCTACTTTTTATCCCGGAAAAACGCGTAGTTCCCGCGGATATAACCGAATTCCACGCCGGTTTAGTCGCGGGCACATTTTTGTAATACCTACTAACAGTATTACAAAAGCGAAATTAGGTGAATTTATTTATTATGCCTTCACCCGTGATTTTGTCTGCATAGAATGGTCCTCCCTTTTTATAGAATTATCTCAGTTTTACCTATCTCCATGTGCACTAAATTCAAATAAAGTTCAGGGGTTTATGTATAAAAGAGCAAGAGTTTGAATAGGTATAAGATACATCAACTTGACAGTCGGCGCCATGTCGTGACTCGTGACAAACAAACAGAATTGCCTCATTAAGTTAATAGTGAGACGCGTTCATTCAATTGTGCGTTATTAATATACTAGTACAGATATATATGCAACCTTCACGTCGGATGCATTTCAATTCAGCCAAGTTCAAAAATATACTTTTGATACTTTGTAACAAAGTTCACAACTGTATTCTATCTTTTTGTTCTCTATACACTAGAGCGTTGCGTGGCTGCGTGAAGCTTAGAATTGTACTTGACTTTTTAGTCTTCGAAAATAAAGGTGGCATTCCGAGCTTCGCGATCGATCGCGTTTCAATCCATTAGGCGGGCCGTAAAGAATTTTGTATTCTATACTAATAATAAGTCTGTAGAAGAAGTCGTGTCTTCTATACTATATGTAGTAATAGGTAAAGAAGAAGGACTATATTTTTCAAGTAAGTGGTCACTGCGGCCCGAAATCCTTTCATCCCCCATTAAGAAACCATAAGATCTCGATAATGCGTTGCCTACCCTGAGGCCTAAGATGGAATGCCTCTGTGCATAGAAATTACATAAACGATACTGAACAAACACAAAATGATGATTATTAGACAAATTTCGTCTGTATGTATGTATGTATGTCCGGATTTAATTCGAAAACTACTAAACGGATTGCAACAAAATTTGGTATGGGGGTAGTTTATAACACTGGTCGCATATATTCTACTTTTTATCCCGGAAAAACGCATCGTTTCCGCGAGAACGCTATTACCGAATTCTACGCGGACGGAGTCGCGGGCAGAAGCTAGTACAACTTAATAACTAAAAGGCTATTACTCACGCACTTCCCGAACGGCCGTCTCATTAGACACTTAAAACTTAATTAAACGCGTTATTAACCCGTTGCCGTTTCGCAACCCTCCGCCCGCATGCCGGTAATTGCCCACATTACTATGACAAATTGGTTTACTTCTAATGCCCCTGTAAATGACCATTGATTTGAGTTTTGTTGTCAACGCCGAGGTCACAGATGCCATGTGATTTGTAGTGCACTCGCCATCAGATTAGAATTGGAAAAAAGTGTTAGAACAGATTTAGACCATTAGTCATTGACGGACGAACCTGTTTTAGGATAGATCAAAAAAATGCAACACAAGAGATCGTAATGTCATGTCATTGTATGTCATGTAATGGCACTTACATTTAGTTCTAGTAGTTTCATTTTATAAAATAGCGAGTATGTTTGCACACGTTTTCATTCAAATCTGTCTCATTCCTGTTTCATGTATGTTTAAAAACGTAATTGTAAGTATTTAAAATTTAAAATTCGACAAGAAATCGACAAAAAATCTCAAAAACACGATTAACCATTCGTAGTTATAATATTTTCCCTCCAATTTGATACCGTCTGCGTTAAACCTAACGAGTAACGACGTGAGGCTAATGACGGCCAAATTCGTCCAATGATTTAACTCTGTTTAGCGTCGAACGAAATAACGTTAACGGGGGCATAATTCCGCACATGGCGAATGTTTCGGTCTCTTAGTTAGCTCAAAAGGGCAGCTCTTGTCAAAAAAAAAAATACCTTTTCTCAAACATGCTCGGAAATGTTCGTGTTACTTTCAAAAAAAGAAGACGCGAGGCTGTCCATTGCCGGCCTTGGCCAGCAAAACATTATTGTCGTGTGTGTTTTTTTTAATTCGCTTGCTATTTATCTATATATTATAAATCCATGGAGGTAATAAGTACAACTTCCATGGCCAAATCATCCACTATCATGGAAGTAGTAAATACTGATGTGGGGTAAGTGCGCCTAAATTTATTTCGCCCCTATGCCTTGTAAACAGACAACTACTAGTTGAGTACCTAATATTTATAGGTTTCGATATATTTATGTTAGGCGCACTTACCCCATCCTGGCGCACTTGCTCCGACTGACCTTACGTATTTCCTCGCTGTTTGAGAAAAGCATTATATATACCTCGGCCGCAATTGCGATTGCCGGACTCGTACTAATAGAAGGGTTCGCTTCGCTCAGCCTTCTATCTGACTCGTCCGGCAATGCGCTACTTGGCGGCATCTGCAATAATGTACTATTAAACAAAATACGACCTCGTAGTTGTATTGCGAGTAAATAGAAGTTTGCTTTATTTTAATGTAGATATTATTTATTTTAACTAGCGACCCACCCGGGCGTTGCATGGATGGTATAGGTATAGCAAGAAATTATCCACCACAACCTTCCTCTTGAAACCCTCTATCCATTAGTGAAAACCCGCATGAAAATCCGTTCAGTAGTTTTTGACTTTATTGCGAAAAGATAGACGCGGCGGGGGGCTTTATACTTATACAAATTTTACTCAGGTTCCTTCCATTCAAAGTTATTTCAAGGAGTTTATAAAATTATACTATACTATTATATGCGTAAATATAACTTGTTTGGCCGTTGAGTTTCCCGATTATTTCACTGAACCAATATAGCGATGATATACAGGTAGAAATACCTGGCTTGAAATCTAGGAAATAGACAGTCCTTTCTTGGATTTCAGCTATTTTTCTATAAGTAATCCACTAAGATACCGAGTAAAGAGCGTTTGATTTGAACGTTTAACGGCTCTCGCACTCTATTTACCCACAATTATATATACTTATGTATGACTGCGTATATGTTCAGCGTCTGCGCATAAACAAGTCTGCCCATTCAAGTCAATAAACGCTAATTAATGAGTTAATGAAACCGTTGGGCCGCCGGCCTTCCTGCGACTACGCTGTCTGTGGTGACCATAAACAAGGATTTACGGAACTATTTATTTTAGTTAAAAAGTAAGTTAGGTAAATAATGTTTAATACGATTTATACATACGTGAGAAGTAGGTAAAAGTTGCAACTTTTATGTAAACTTTATGAAATTATGTACAATGTGACCTTTTGAATGAATCTAAATTCATAAAATCAACTAGATCTAGGGTTTAAACAATAGTTGGATATTTATTTTAAATTTAATGGCTTATATTAAACCCATTAGTTTATGATCTTGAATAAATTAAATGAAAATGAAATCAAAAACCACTGTTCATAGATAAAATCGCTTGTTTTGTTTATATTTTTACGTCACCCTTGGCCGTAAAGTGTGATTTTCGCCCGGTACGCGGAGAGAAAATCTCACTTTCTGGCCAAGGCAAGGCAAGACGTAAAACTTTTGACAAACCACGGGCGGTAATTCGTAAAGCCCCAGATCGCATATTTATGGCCCTCACCTTCGGTTCGGGCCACAGAAACCTGCGATCTGGGACATTTACGAATTCACCACCCTAGGTCTGTAATGTACTATTTACAGTTCGTCTGTTTTAGTTTGGTGCGAAACAGTTATTCCGATTTCAAACGCGGAATAAACAAAGTACCTAGCTTCAACGTTCGAATTCCAAATTTAAATTTCATCCGAACAAATAGTTTACGGCCAGCACTCGCATGATCCAATTGTCGTCCGCTAAACTAAATTGATACTCTATTTGGCTCAATTAAACATTAATTAGTGCCGCTAATGAACACCGAGCCGCTCTATTGTGCCTCGTGACGGTTTGATGAATGTTGCCAGCACACGGAATCTTCCGCGAAGAATTTTATAATAAGTAGGTATTATCTTTGGTTTGACCATTTAAACCATTTGTAGGAGGCCTGCGGCCAGTTATACATAGGTATAATCGTTGCCTTTCGGCTGCATTTAATTCGATAAACTTTTTTAATGAAGAAATCTGGTTAAGTAGGTACCTAGATGACTAGTAGTCATATATCTTATGCAAGAATGATAAATACTTAGTTGAAATTACAAAGTAATTAGCGTCTGCAAATTGGAATATAACTTTGTTTATTCCTATTATGCTGTTCATTCGTAATTTTTGTCTAGGCTAAGTAATAAAGCATTCCTATAAAATACCTACATGTTTAAGACACACAATCGCGGTGTTTATTCTGCGATAAAACATTTTGGAGGACATAAAGTCCATTGATTCGTCCATAATACGTCCATCAACTAACCATCGCTTATAAATCTAAGAGCTAATAAATCGTCACCGAATCGAAACACCATAAAAACTTAACAGCAAAACAGATTTCAATCAACGAAAACGGACAATAGGCGGCGTCCACACGCGCGCAAAGTTTTCTGTGCTGGCAACATTCCCGCTGTCAACGGATAAAAACGATAAAAGTGGAGTCATTATGTTAGGTTCACTTCTTCTTGCTAGTAAACGTAACTTTGTGGTAATAATCGCCCGCTGCGTTAAAAAGCCGATTCATTCCGGATAGTTCCGAGGGGTGTCGCCCCCGTCGCTAAAGGGCATGCCCTTTACGCTAAATTGACTCAAATCTGGTGCAAAACAAAGAATGACACGCGCTCCGCGGAGCGTGCTCGAGTGTTGCCATTGGTGCCAAATGTACCGTAATTGGATCTTGATTTCCGAACGACGTATTTCAAGTTAAGATGCGCTGGCAAAATGATGAGTCATTCGAAGTAAGTTATATTGTTTAGATACTTACCTACAATACATTTTCCCTAGCACATCAGAGCACATGATCTGCGTGATCTGTGTAGTATGCCAAATTAAAAGAACTGTTCAGTGTCATCTTTGTACAGTCAGCAGCAGAAGTAGATAAGCTGTCCAGGTGTTCAAAATGACCTACACACGCCCTTAACGTCTTAAGAATAAGGTCGTGTGTAGGTCATTTTGAACACCTGGACAGCTTATCTACTTCTGCTGCTGACTGTACTTACCTACGAGGGGCGTTCAAAATATTCTCGGTATTGATATCTTATAACCTCTTTTTGAATTTGTTTTGTTACTGGCTGGTAAGGTTCATTCTTTGACATTAAAAAAAAGTATAATTCAAACCGAGATGTTCTTTTGTTTTTCTGCAATTTCTGAACAAACACGAACACAATGAGTGAATTAACAATGCTAACGAAATTAGAACATCGTTCCGTAATAAAATTCTTGACGAAACAGGGTAAAAACCAAAAAACCATAAAAGAGGAAATGGATTGTGTTTACCGTGAGTCTGCTCCTTCTTTATCTACAATTCAAAAGTGGTCAAGCGAATTCAAACGTGGCAGGGAGAGTATTGAAGATGACCCTAGACCTGGCCGGCCTGTAGTAGCTACTTCACAAGAAAATATTGATCAGGTGGAAAACCTTATATTGGAAGATGGTCGAGTGAAGATAAAATCAATAGCTCAAGTAACCAATCTTTCTATTGGTACCGTACATGACATTATCCATGACCATCTTAATATGTCAAAGGTCAGTGCAAGATGGGTTCCGCGAATGCTGACTCGACTTCAAAAAGATGTGCGTGCAGCTTGCTGTTCCGATTTTATTGACCTGTGTGGTGAAAATCCTGATGAGGTGCTGCAAAAGATAGTTACTGGAGATGAAACCTGGGTTCATCATTATGACCCAGAGAGTAAACAGGAGTCCATGCAGTGGCACATTAAGGGTTCAGCTCATCCCAAGAAGTTCAAGGTCGTCCCTTCCGCTGGCAAGGTCATGGCAACAATATTTTGGGATTGTGAAGGAGTATTGTTGATCGATTATAAAGAAAAAGGTGTAAATATCACGGGACAGTACTACGCGAATATTCTACATCAATTAAGGGACGCAATAAAAGAAAAAAGGCGAGGAAAGTTGTCTAAAGGCATTCTGCTTCTGCATGACAACGCCCCTGTCCATACTGCTCATATTGCCAAGGCAGCTATTGCTGAATGTGGGTTCGGAACTATAACTCATCCACCGTATAGTCCGGACTTAGCCCCCAGCGACTTCTTTTTGTTCCCCAATCTCAAAAAGGATCTGCGTGGAAATCGATTTTTTGACGATGAGGCGTTGAAGGCGGCAGTAGAGGAGCACTTTTATACCAAGGATAAAAAATATTTTTATGAGGGATTAAAAAAAATAATTGATCGATCTTTTAAGTGTATTAACATAGGGGGGGAGTATATTGAAAAATAAAAAATATCAAACTGTTCATACTTGTTTGTTTTCATTCCAATACCGAGAATATTTTGAACGCCCCTCGTAAGTACCTATGTGTCTTATTAAGACTATAATATGTTAGCCAAATCACGAAGAAGTTCGATTTAAGATATCATTTATCTGAAACGGATACCTTTAATAAATTACTTTACAATGCAAGTGTTATACTAGAAAAATACACACTATTTATTGTTTATACGAACGGTTATCATTTCACGATAAATATTTATTTTCCATTGCCTATTATTTCCACAACACCGGTCACTTGACTTCCATAGGACTACCCATATTTATTCAGTCGAGTGCCGAGAACGCCCGCTGCGCGCCGCGGGCTCCAAATCCTGCCTAAAACGTGCCATTTTAGTGATTTGCTACACTTATAGAGGCCTTATGCCTTTGTTGTAAAGTTTGAATTGTAATAATACAAAATTTTCATTGTAACTTTTTATTCTGAGGCCATGATAGAGCGGCGCGTGCCGCGCGTGTGGACCCGGCTTTAGAGGCGCGGGCGCAGCTAGGATCGTTTTAATACGTTTTGTGGTTAAAGTGATGGTCGTGCGCTTAATGTACTGGCAAAATAGGAAGGGTAGGTATTAAAAGAATCCTTTTTGCTTTAATTGATTTGGTGGTCTACAGATTTTTATTTAGGTATGTGAAGGAGCTGATGGTGATTTTGATTACCTAAATTTACGAGCATTTGGCAGATCAATTCTTAAAAGCTCCTTTATAAATATTATTTCAATAAATTAAATCTTACTACGCAAATTAAAGTATAAATAATTGGGAAATTAACTAATTTCCTTTAGTTACCTACCTCGAAGCTTTTTCCAATACTCGCCGTGCTACGTAAATCATATCTGAAATAAGAACTAAACATTCGCTTTTGCATTCCTCTCTATTTATTAACTTAGATACTACTACAGCCTATTTGCGCCCCACTGCTGGGCACAGGCCTCCTCTCATAACGAGAGGGCTTGGGCTATAGTCCCCACGCGGGCCCAGTGCTGATTGGGGACTTCACACACATCTTTGAATTTCTTCGCAGATGCGTGGAGGTTTCCTCACGATGTTTTCTTTCATCGAAAAGCTCAGTGGTGAATTCAAATTGAATTTCGCACATAAATAAAATTAGAGGTGCGAGCCGGAATCGAACCTCCGACCCTCTGCATGAGAGGCGGTAGGTCGAACCACTAGGCCATCACGGCTATACTTAACTTAGATAGCAGAGGCAATAATCAGGAATATTAACTACTTGACGGGTTGCACTAAGCCCGGGTTTATTAAGTACAGTTGACGGACGCCTAGTCGTTAAATATGGCGGCAATATTCCTGATTATTGCCTCTGATATCTAAGCTCGTCGGAGCTGTCATTCCATACAGAAACTTTAACGGACGGTTTGAATCAACCCGCCCTAAGAAAACATCAAAAACAGACCATAGAGTCTTCAAACTCGTTCCCGCGCTTTCCCACCTCCCGCACAAAGCGTCCACAGATTAGCAACGCCTGCATACAATCGAAGCGTTTAAGCCATAAAAAATAAATCAAATGAACACAGTGGCCGGCGGCGCGTAAAGATCGAGTGCCATGCCAACCCTTTGGCCATGCGGGTTCATTTTGAACTAAGTACGGATAATTATATGATAGGTGTAATGTTACTATTGTGTTTTTTATCATCATTTTCAATTGGGTAAGTGAAAGTACCTTCTTAATTTAACAAAATACCGGCCCTCCAATAAGTTGATGATCGCAGAGACCATTTTAATAATCGGTACCTAAAGGTTGACCCAAATCAAAATAAGTTTTTATCTATGTCGAACGCCTCAAAGTCATAAGTTCACACCTTTAGCATTTCCAATCGCTACCAATTTTATTAAACTACAGCGTATGAGTGAGGATTGTAATATAAGTATTTTGTGATTTCTTAGATCTTGTGCCATATTCTAAAGCAGGTTGGTAATTCAGACATTTAATTTGGTTTGTACTGAAATTTCATTTAGTCTCGTTAATTGTACCCTCAAAGTAAAATAACTACACTATCATATTTTTATAATTTAATTCACGTGTAGGTACTGCGAGAAAAACTCAATTAACAATCGACTACCTCTACCTCAGACTAATCCCAGGAGCTAATAATTACACGTTATCCGATAAATTCCGAGTTCGTTAACGTAACGAAACTAGCGCAGAACGAAACGGCGTAACGTAACGAACTAACAAAATTAGCCGGGACTCGTTTGTCCCAACTCTTTTCGTTTGGCCGCCGATGCTATTTGAGACGTATCGCTTTGAGTTGCGATTTGATTTAGCGCGGCGGGCGTCACCTTGTTAGTGTTGGACGTCGTCCGGGAATTTGGACTTGGTCGCGTTGTACTAGTACTTTTTTGGTAGGTAAACTTTGTAAACATTCAAACACCAGAATACGAACACATTTTTAAATTTGAATGTCTAAATTTCAAATTTTGAATAATTAGCAACAAAAGATGTTTATCCGATGTAACTAATTTACAAATAACTTCCAAGTTAGTATCGATAACGGGACTAACTTAGTTGCGAGTCATGATCAATTGATCATAACTGAACTAGAGTCGAGAAATAACAGATCAAAATTACTCAAGTAATGCGAGGGGACGAGGGCGCCCATCATTTGCATCGATATGATACAGTGTATATTTGAATAGGTACCTATTTTAAAATGTGTACACTTCTCACTTACTGCTTGTAAAGTATAGATTATGTAAAGCTAACCGTGGACTTAGTAAAAATCTGAAAATTACGAATTTCAAATGGTCTGGTTACTGGTTATAAGTAACGAAATATTATGTAAGCATAATATTTCGTACAAAACAATGTGGTCTGATTTGACTATCAATTAACCCACTACGTCAAAAACATCTTCAAGTTATTAAAGTGCCTAAGTAGCTTTAAAACATGAAACAGCAGACGCTCGGTATGAAACAGTCCAAACACCGCAGCAAACAAGCGAGTCTCCCTCATTTGCGTTCGGCCGCCGCCTCGGCGCCGTAGGTAAGCAAAAACTCAATTATCATATTTTATACCTCATAATACTTACGAAAGAGATATTCAATTATATAATTTTTCCTCGGAAAAGGGATTCCCTTTTCATTTCTCATTTGGATTTTTCTCTTAAGCAATTACCAGCGCGCCTCGGGGAGCGCGGGATTGGATCGCGTATATTTCCACGTCGGACTCGAATTTTCTAATTTATCTTTTAACGAGAGAGTGCCGGCGCAGCTTATTTAACAAACTCCCGCTCCGCGCATGGCCCTACGAGATCCACCGACTTGCCAATTTGTTTTCGCGCTGAATAGAAATGAGCTCATTACGTGACGACGTGTTTCTTTTTCTTTGTTCTCAAAACGAATTCACATCTATGTTAATAAATCAACAACGACGTCTCATACCAATTAGCATTCCGATTCGCTCTGACAAACTCGTTCGAGTTTAATTCGGTCGGCGCGTATTGTAATTCAGCCAAATGAAGTTCTCGGCGGCAACTCGATCCGCTCAAGCGGTTGGCGCACTCGATCGGATTGAATTCCGGGTAACTCCCGTAATCGCATCGCGCGGCCGGGAACACAAATTATTCGTGCGCCGAAACTCGCTAACTTCGTCAACCCTATAAAGGAGGTAAAGAACAAAGCGGAACCACAATTGGCCGTACCCTGATCGATGTACCTGAGTCGATGGAAGTTTTAAAAATGGCGGCTCTTTGAGAGCAAACTCGATAAGGCCGCGCCGGGCGCCCGTGGGACGCTAAACGCAATTTGCGAGAATCGCTCGTGCCTTTGACGTCTGACTGCGGGCTCCTCGCGTTTGTTTGCCGTCGGTAACGACATCACTCGTATCTAGTTTTATCCACGCACAAGTGCTCTGACAAGAAAGTGTTGACACTAACTGAATCCTAATCATCTATGACCTTCTATGCACCTAAAGTTTATTTATCATATTCTGAGATGCAAAGTGGACACAGTAACACGGTTAAAATTTAATAGATTGTCTGTGGTGCAAATGTCAAATTTTAACCGTTCGGAGCCAAAAGGACGCCTTTTATTGAAAGGAACCGGGTGTTAGTGACTTCGATCTTCAAAAACCGAGCGAAGACATGAGAAAAATTGCCAAAACCTCTTACATGTTTAACTGTCATCAAAAATCATCTAATGCCACCCAATTGAAGTAGCAATAGAATCGATAACGAGATCGATTGCGCCGGTGTCGCCCCCTCGCGACATCAAAGGAATGTATCGCGGGATAAGGAGCGAATGTGATCCCGCCCCCGGGCGATCGTTAGCAATCACGGCGTGACTTCGTTAGACGACACGGCGGCCGTGACTCGCCTGCTTATTTTGACGCGCTTTAGGAATCTGTTTACACTAACAAGGGTTTCCCTTGATATCTGTTAATTCATGGTAACTGTGATAACTAAGTAGGTATAACAGTAATTTAAATACTAGCCTTTGTGTGTGTCTAGAACATTACCTAAGCTAGTATGCTAGGCCATACGCTATATTATGTCAATTTATGTCCTTGCCCGGAGTTCGGAACAATCTCTACAAATTTCATCTAAAATGGTTTAAGAGTGAGCAGGTAACATACAGAGAGAGTTACTTTCCCATTTATAATATTAGTATGGATGGATATTAATAGAAATAATTCAAGTACCTACTTAATGCTCATTATTTTTTTGTGCGTCATACTGGCTAGAAATACAGATGTCGTTACATTTCCCCCTCCAGTAACGCATTCCAATCTTCTCACAATCTTCTCAAATAACGATAGGCATATGAATAACCTAGGAAAATAAAAGGCGTTTACATGGCTAACTATCCTGCCTATCCATAAATCAACCCCGAGATCTAACTTTTTATTCGTGGGCGGAGCCACCCCCGATATAACAGTTATTACACAAAACAGATATAAATAATAGGTTCCCGCTAGCAGGTAGGGAGCAATTTCATTCATGAATAATGTACGAAAGTCCGCCCCGTAAATGCGTTACGATTTTTCATAATAGCTCCTTTTTGATGTTTCCGCGTATCACTCACGCCCTCTGGCGTGATATTTACCTTTCACGTTATGCAGTTTAGTTTCATATTCCTTTTTCGAACGGGCCATGGCATAATGTGCTTTTTAAGGATCGCGACGTGGCGTGACGTGTTGCATTATTAATATTATTATTCGTGTCAACGTAAGTATTCAAATAAATTGATGTAGGTATAAATTGAACCTAATTCTTAATTAATTGTATTATTTTTTATGCGCGCTATAAGAGTGCGGATGACGACTCATAGGGCTAACGTACCTTACCTAGCCAATCTTGACAGAAAAAGTGAATCTTCAAACACTCGCTGCAAGCCGTTCACGAATGGAGTCACAGCACTTAAAACACACTCAACAAACAACAAAATTAACTAGGTAATTAAACAATAACAGATCATTTAAGTAATTCCTAGTTTAATGTATGTAAATGACCCCCATGCTGATGGCCGGATTGTGTTTCTTGGGCGAATGCCATTCAATTCCAACCCTTCTAGCGCTTTAATTAATACAATTTAAGCGCGTAATTAGAGAGCACACGTGAGACGCCTCTAGTGATGCGACGGGTAGTCACATGTCGATAACTGATGTCGATAGTCGATACCGAAATGAATTTATTTTGCAAAGATTACCCAAAATTTGGTTTGAATAATTTACTAAAAACTAGTAAAAATTCAATTCCCATAATCGGTCAGTTTTTAGTGGAATAATAAAATGAAAAAATCAAAAGCAGATAAGAAAGGTAAATCTGACTACTGTCTCAAAATTCAAACAGCATACATGTAGGTAGGCATGATACAATAATATGCTTCGCCAGGTATGACAGTCCGGTATGTAGTGTGGGTGTGTCACCCTAACGTCATTCGCAGTGCTGTGTGTTGCAAGTGGTGTATTAAAATAATCCCCCACTCCCATGTATCCTGTGAGTGTTTCATTAAATTATTACGTTCATTTGTTTTTAACTTGTCCCATTTTGTTTGCTTAAACAAGTAAATGATAATTGTAATGCGCCAATAACTTATTTTGCATTATAACGGCAGCAAATATTACCTTCATTTTTGTTTTATTGCAATGAACTGACAACTCGACTTTCACGTTAAGGTGACACGTCATCCGGATCGGCAGACCTTGTTTTCTTAGACCATGGTAGGTAGGTGTTTAACGATCAATCATTAGCATAAGAGTTTGTAAAAATGTACTTTACTTATGCAGACATTAAAGCTATTAATGGTTTTGTTTGCCTTAAAAATACTACCGAATATTTCAAAAATTCAATAAAACCTTGAAAGCTTCTTAATGGTCTTGATGGATGATGATTGTCGATGTTTTAAGCGTAGTCACTGCGAGTAATTAACGAAAAGGATTGAGAAAATAACTAATGAACTGTTGATTTATACTGGACACGATGAGCTTATAGGTAGGTCATATTGATCTGTTATCCGTCCAAAATCAGGACACTGGAATAACTCGCTCGTTGGACAAACAAAAAGGTACCTAATTAGTTAATTTTGTAGCATAATTTTGACTCTTTTAGACATTTTCATAGATCTCAGACTTGCAGATATTTCAGTTACAGTAAATATGAGAAAAAGAAGATGATGAATGATGATGATGATGTAGGTAGTAGTGGAATAACTATCGAGCAATTATTGGATGAATTTAATTTAATCACGCAAAGGCTTTTTCGTTACTCGACACGTTTTATTGAGCAATTAATTTAAGATACAGTAGCGGGACACGTAGCTTACAAAACTGTGGCAGTTGGATCCAGAAAGTTCTCCACTATCCCTCACCTTACCAAGACGGAATGTTGATTTGGTGGAGGTTCATGGAATTACGGGATTGTGATGAATGCTGGCACAGGAGCGGTCCATGCGGCGACCATTGTGGATATTTATGTTCAGCAGAGGACGTCGTTAGATTGACACGATGATGTCGATAAAGGATATTATTGTAAAAACCATTTATCGATATATAGCTCCCCCCTCCCTTCGCCAGTTGTCGGCTCGGCCGGTCGTCGCCGTTTCCCCGTCCACATTAATTTATGCCTTTTTTACGCAATAACGCTTAATTGGCCTTTATTTATCACTTTAATTTTTCTAATTTGATAACTCTCGTGGGCTTTTATTGGAATTTATGACGTGTCCGGATGATGTCGTCTCAATAACAATTTGAATGCATAATATGAACAAATGCGTTTCGATTATTGTTATGATAACTGGCTTTATTTGGTTAAATGAAAAAGATTGACGTGTTGCTTTGAAATAAGAGCAACACGGTTTACGGGGTTTAGTTTGTGGTGTGATTTTGTAGGTGGGTTTGATTGAAATCGAAAAATTATCTTTAACCAATTCATGGTGTTAACTGACGTGATATACCTACTTCAAAATACAACCATACATCATACACCTACCTTATATACCTACAGTCAGCAGCAGAAGTAGATAAGCTGTCCAGGTGTTCAAAATGACCTACACACGACCTTATTCTTAAGACGTTAAGGGCGTGTATAGGTCATTTTGAACATCTGGACAGCTTATCTACTTCTGCTGCTGACTGTACCTAAATTAGTCGGATTTATTTAATTTCGAATATTACTTATTTATGATTTAAATTAGGTATCGCCATTTCCAGTCCTTTCAATAGTCTTAGTAAAATTGGCGAATTTCTTTTGTTAATGTTTTAAGTACGATTTGTACGGAGGTTGCCCTTCTAGTTTACTTTTTTAATGCACGAGTAGAACTTATAGATCAAACCGATAGTCACATTACAAATCAATATCCCATTTTTTAAAGCTTTGTTCGTAATTTATAAGTCGTTTGTCCCCAAGCTTACAGGCTCGTTTGGAATAGCAGTTTGTCGGCTTATAGCCGGTGAACCGCGTTTTAAAACCTGTAAAGTAGGGGCTCTATTCGAAGTACATAATAACAATAATAAAACATTAAAATCGTTTATTTCGAGTAACAGGACCATGGAAGAATGAACTACACTTGTAGTGTAGGAGGAAATGTCATCTTGCGATCTTAATATGAAAACCGCTGTCGCCAAACTCACACTACTGTATACTAATCACTACACTCCAACACTATGCTATCTTGCTGCTGATTTGGCGTAAGTCTTGAAGCGACTTGAGACTTACGTCATCAAATAAATTAGTGCAAATTCCTGCCCTAGCTGTCCAAAGTAAGGTTTAAATTACCATTCACTAATAGTTGAATTAGGAACCATTTTCTCTTTCATAGCTTTGACGGCCGAAAACATCGTAGTACGGCTACTCGACGACAGATGGCACTATGCATGACACAACTAATATCCTTTCCATAACCCTTTGGAACAGAGCCCATTATTGCTTAATATACGCATTTTATTAACTTTGTCGTACTTACGTAATTTGTGTTGCCAACTTTCCGCTATTAGCCGGAATGCTTGGATTTCGAAGGGGATAGGTACTTATAACAGTAATCAGGAATTTCTAGTATTTAATATTTTCTGCTTTTGTTTCTATGAAATCGTACTTAAGAAAATAAGCCATTTTAAGATATTTAGTCCAATTCTTACGTATGGTGCACAAACTTGGTCTTTGACAAATGCTCAGAAGTATTTGCTCAAAGGACGATCACGGACGATGGAGAGCAGCATACTAGGGATAAACCTCACATACCGCTTCAGAAATACCATCTTAAGCTCCAAGACACTATAGTCGCCGATGTAGCCCTTGCACCCCGCTAAGCTAAAGTGGGACACTACAGGCTCATATAATAATAATAAGATGGGATGTAGAAGTAGTAGTAGTGATTCGTTTAATATTACACACGGTGCTTCTCGTCAGAAGATTCTTCTCTCTGTAGCTGTCACCACCGGTAGCTTGATTCCTGCTTCGCTGCCGGCGGCACTCTAGGTTAGGGTTATATATTTTGTATTATTATTTGTATTTTACTTTTAATATTCATATTGTAAAAACTTAAGAAAAAACTTAATAGAGGAAATAATAATACAATACAATATTCTTTATTGAACACCAGACATGATAAAGGTACCAAAAAGGTGGTACAAAATATTATTCTAATACCGCGGTAAATAATACGAAGTTTAATTTAATATCAAACACTTAGCACATCACTATTCTTGCACTGACTACTAACATTCGAATGTACTCATATAACATTTTATTGAATACAGAGGTAGATCAATTACACAGAACTTCAATCAAGATAGTTTTGTCAGGTTTTTTTTAATTTAAAATGGCAACCCCAGTTGTAATACGGTTACTGGACGAAAGATGGCGATAAGTGTTTTAAACAAATGATAGAAAACTTTAGCATTTGCACAATACGGTTGAATTTAGCCTGACACTTTGGCGTGAAATTGTCAAAAATAACGTCTCGCTATTTTTATTCAATATTATAAAAAATAAGGTCACCTGTGATATGAATCATTGCTTGAAGCTAATTTTTTCTATCTACTATGATTTCGACACGCCAATGTTGTACAATATGGCATTTTCAAAGCGATATTAATATTTTTTGCAACTGACGTTGGCGTATATCTGTCACGGCAGTGATAAGCAGGCTAACGTCAGGCGCGCTTCAATCTACTTCAAAGCTGCCGTATCCGGCTCAATGTTGGTGCGCAGGGAACGCCCACTTGACATTTCCTCCTAGTTCGTTTTTCCATGAACAGGACTCATATAATTGTTAGAAGGTATACTACTACTACAGCCTATTTGCATCCCACTGCTGGGCACAGGCCTCCTCTCATCATGAGAGGCTGTGGGCTATAGTCCCCACGCGGACCCAGTGCGGATCGAAGACTTCACACACATCTTTGAATCACTTCGCAGATGCGTGCAGGTTTCCTCACGATATTTTCCGTCACCAAAAGGCTCAGTGGTAAATTCACATTGAATCTTGGACATATAAGTAAACTTAGAGGTGCTAGCCGGAATCGAACTCCCGACCCTCTACATGAGAAGCGGTAGGTCGAACCACTAAGGGCCGGTTCCTATATCCACGTAACGCCTCGTTTTGCATACGGACGGTTAAAATTTGACAGATTCTCTATGGAACAAATGTCAAAAATCAACCGTCCGTAGGCAAAACGAGGCGTTTCGTGGATATAGGAACCGGGCCTAAGTCACCACGGCTTGAAGGTATGCAGACACTTAAAAAAAACTACGATTAGTAACATATACACGTAGGGATATGGAGCGTTCATATCTCCAAACAAAAATACGCTTTCTTCCTATTTAGCGAGATAGTTTATTTATTTTTTATTTATTTTACCAAAAAGAAAATACACGTTTATTACAATAATTATTTACTCGCCAAACTGTTACGTTTGATGGCGAGACGCGCTCGATTTTATCACTAAATACTTAATCTATTTATTAAACTAGTAAATATCTTTTACCCACAGCCGCGACACTCCATACAAACAGAATCTAAACTGCACAGTAAAATTTATTATGGTTTTGGCTAAATTCCCAATTCCGTTCGTGGCAGACGGTGTGAGGTAGATTTGGTGCGGGACCTATATTGTATACTATCATATTTAACTGATATACTTATTACTGTATAGGCAGAAAATGTACTTTTATTTAGGGACTAGTTGGGCCCTGTGATATTGTCCACGCACGTAGAATGTATAAATTGCGATAGATAACTTTACTTTTCTGCATCCGATTTTAATCAAACATAGCTTAATAATAGCTCCATAATGATGCTCTTTGAAAATTGCATTCAAATCGGTTCAGCAGTTCCGGAGAGTAACTTTAACAGACGGAGAGACATAAAGAAAGAGACAAAATGACACCTAAAGTAAAGATAGAAGATATAGACGCTCCATATCCTCGTGTGACGACTCGAATAGAGCCCCAGTCCCCGCCGGGAGCCGCGTGCATTAGCGGCCGCGGATTTCGCAAATGTTATTATTTCTACCGCGGCTTAAGCGCAGACAGACTCGATTTTTTAGGGTTCGGTTTTTATTAATAATAAATAAGTTAAATGCTATTTTTAATAAGATCTAAAAAGATGAATATAAAAAAAAACTACCCACAAATTCGCCTGTGGATTGTTATAGTAGAATCGAATTTAATTGTTTATAGTTAGTTATCATCATCATTATTGAAGTTTTTCATGGTTGGACACTTGAAACGTATCGTGCGAAACGTCTTAAAATCCTTAGGTTTTTATTCAAGGCTATAAACCAAAAGCCGAAATACACAAATACATACATCCACTCGAAACATACATTCTGGCGGAGTTGGGTAAAAATACTTAGTATAAAATGTTAAATTAAAAATGAAAATCTGACGTAGCACCCAATATGTCGCGCTCTTTTTCTACCCTCCTTATCGGCCTGTAATACGCCTCGAGCAGGGTTGATCAACCCTGTTTACACTGTCAGGCGGATTACGTTGTTATAGTTAATGTTCTGATCGGGGGTTGTAATGCTGGTTAAGATTTGTTTAGAATGGTTCAACATCTCTTGAGGCTAATTTGTGGTAGCCCATAAAAAAGATCTGCGGACTTTGGTGAGTTTATGTTACGTATTCAAAAGTTGATGAAGTATTCGAAACATTACATGTACGTACAAATATGTAGGTGGTGTCCATCTATGATCATATCATTTATTGATAATAAAAAGTATTACATGTCATTTTTTTTAATATTTAAAAACAATACATTTTCATGTAAGTACTTATCCTTAATATAAAACTTTAAAATTAAATAAATATAAATAATTTTTAGTTATTTTTATACTTTAGTATCTAAGTTTTTGATTTTGAACTAAGCTACGCCATCCTACTTAATGGGAGGAAATTGTACCGAGACTAATACGGGGTGGCACAATTTTCTACGATTTCCCTTTATCAATTGAGTTATTGAAAGTGTTCTCTATAATCGTACTGCACAACATCTCCGTCTCATTTTGTTGGTTTCTAAGAAACAGTGCACTAAAAATTCACACTCGAAACAATGAGAAAACTCTCTAACTTATGTAATACATTTTGTGCAGCATATGTATATGTGATACATACACATGTAACTATCGTGGAAGGCGTTAGTTTATTTATGCCGTCCGCAGACCGCGCGACGCGAACGCATTACCTGATTACGTAGTCTGCTAAAGCCGGGGTCACAAGATGGTGTGACATTTTAACCAAAAAATATGTAAAATAGAAGTTTAAAGGTCGTATAAAGAAGTCACGTATCATACATAATAGTTAACACCACTTCTGAACTTCACTTCAGACTATGTCTTTTTTTATTTAGCAATGACATGATAAGGATGTTTTGTTTTTAAAATATTACGGCCCCATGGCTGTCTTAAGTAGATATCTTATTAGAATTTGTTGTTTCTTGAAAACCATAACGACCGACAAAAATGACAAATAATGAAATTAGTACCTATTTATATTATGGTATGGTAGCTGTTGTGTTGTCTAAAAATCATAAATCATGTGATATCTATTTTTATTCTTCTCGACGTTTGTGTTGACAGAGAGAAATTTTAAACTACATTGTCTCTAACTTTCGCGATACACACTCATATTAAACACACAAACGTCGAGGTAAAATATAAATAGTTCAATAAATAATATTCAGTATCAATAAATCATAAATATTTTATCACTACAGAAAAAACTACACTTATTTGTTATTAGAAAATATTAGATAAGCCCCCGTATGCCGCGGGCCTTCCAACCGTAATTCTACAAATGGGTGTAACTTGAGCCAGCCCGGTTTAAAATTGAAATTTATATGCGCACATTATACACGAGCCGGATTACCCGGCCCCGGATAGTGCAGGGGTCGCCTTAAGACCGTTTTGACTTTGGAGTACCTACCTATGAAAAGTTCTTGGTTTTCGACTTCGATATCTTAAAAGACAGGAGCTTAAGTTTTTAGGAGATAAAATCTTATATTCAAAATCCGTTCGATGTAGGTATATGGACTTGATTGTAGGTTCGTACATTGTTTATCTTTCGCCTTCCCTTGAAGCTTGAAAAGCCTTGTTTTAGTTTTTTTAACTATTATTTCAGGAAACAATTTCAAGCCTATACAGTCATTTTGTCTTTTTTTTAAACTATAACATTTTTGTCAATGTCATGACATCATGAATATGTCTCAGGAAAATAATAAAAATAAATAAAAAAGAATTTGTGTTTGTTGATGACGAAGAATCGATAATTTTGACAAGTCTACGAGTAGGTGCGAAGATTTCTGTTGTATATACCTACTAGCTGACCCCGCGGACTTCGTACAGCATTCGATTTTTTTTGTGATAAAAAATAGCTTACGTCCTATTCCCAGACCTACTGAACATACACTCCAAAATTCATAAGAATCGGTCGAGCCGTTTCGGAGGAGTTTGGTTACAAACACTGACACGAGAATTTTGTATATACCTATATTATACCTACGAGTACATTTGACCTTTCTAACTATGCAACAAGTTCATTTATTCAATCACCACATAGCGCTCTCACTGCGCAAACCTTCGAATATAGTCCAAGGTTTGCGCAGTGAGAGCGCTATGTGGTGATAAGTACTAATTCTCGGTGTTTTAATGTAAAAATATGTGTTATACAGCTATTTAGGGTTTTGATTTACGAGAAAGTCCTAACTGTTCATTCATAGTTATTCATATTTATTTTAATGTCATGCATGGGCTATCGAAGTCTTAAATAGGGATCTCCCTGTTCCCTATAGGATCGCTCACGCGTCACGGCGCCTAAATTGAACTTTAAATCTAGCTGCTTAAAGTTCGGTTGCAACGCCGCGACGCGTGAGCGATCCTATAGGGAACAGGGAGATCCCTATTTAAGACTTCGAATATATAGCCCATGCATGACATTAAAATAAATATGAATAACTATGAATGAACAGTTAGGACTTTCTCGTAAATCAAAACCCTAAATAGCTGTATAACACATATTTTTACATTAAAACACCGAGAATTAGTACTTATTACGCTATTAAATATATTAAAATACCTAATCTATTCTGAAAGTGCAGACGTAATTCAAGCGGGCGAAGCGATTATGCCGATCAAATATTCATTAACGCATTTTTCTTTTTAAAAGCTGAAAAAAATGGCGTAAGGAGAAAATTGGCAATTACGCCCGCCCGCCTCTTACCTTCGTTTAAAATTAAATTTGCTTCAAGGAATGTATAATATACCTAAAGTGGGAGGGGTTTTCGCGCGGGTGATACAATTTTAACGTCTGGTAAGTGTACCCTGGTTGTGGAGACGCAAATTGCTCTAGCGTTTACTTAAAGATAAGACGTCTCTAAGTAAATGCAAAGAACTTGTTTAAAGCCAAGCGAGGTCCGTTAATAGAATTTTGATATTTTTTATTTATAGAAGTTTTATAACTTTACAGCGCAAATATGTTTAATACTTGGTTCATACTGATACTCACAGAACACAGATCGAGATAGAATGCTAAAGTTTACCTACCGCGCGTGGAAAAAAGTAGACAATATGTCCACTTTGCTCGCTTCTAACCTCAGTTCGCTTCCGACCGCCTTCCGCGAGCAACGTCACATCAAAAAAAGAAAATGACTAAGTGTGCCGTAATTAACTGTACAAACAACACCAGCGTTGGTGGAGTTGGTCATCAGGGTGTTACCTATCATCGGTAAGTACTTTCTGTCTTGAAATATCTGTTATTTTTGTGAAAACGATTTATTTTGTAGCTCTTTATTAGTCTTACCAAATTAGTAGCGAATGCCTCGTTTTCCATTGCGGCTTTAATCTGTTGCGCCAAACTTGCGCATATTGAAAACCAGCAATGTAAAAGTAGTCAAGCCAAACTCTCGAGGCGTCGACCAACCGCGTTCCAGGCCGATTTCTCATTATTCTGTCAATAGTGATGTGCACCTGCTAATTTCAATGCCGATTTCATAATCGATTAAAATCAGACAGAAAAATGATAATAAAAATGCATATTATAATGTAGCTATAAAACGTGGTAATAAGTGAACAGCTAGTATCAGAAATACTTGAATATACCTACTACTATGAATGGAGTTACACGATCAGTATTTCATTTATCTATTGTTGTAATAACTAAAATTGTAATAACAAGCTTTTATTTAGTTTCACATGTCCCGATGTTTGTTTGATTAGTTTGTTTGTCTGTCTGTAATCAAATCTTGCAAGTTGAATTTGATCCACTTCCCCGTTACCGATTCAGCTGAAATTTTGCATGAATGTGTAAATCGGATGCCAATAATAAGTGTAAGTGTTAAAACATTTTAAAACTATTTCGCATTATTATGTGGAAACGAATTATCATTTTTCCGTCGTCTTTTATCGATACGTAAATCGATTAAAAATTCTAAAGATCTTAAATCGTTTAGCCGCTTGACAATCGATGCTGTTAAATCGGAGTCGCGCATTTTTTGTTGCCCATCACTAAATTACTCTCGTGACGTCATCGTAGCGACGCAAAATGTTACACGCTTGGTTCCCATACAAATGGACGAACAACCGTACTCTTTAGTATCTGATCTCTGTGCTGATACTCATAATCATACTCATTTATTGATAATAATAGATATTACATGTCAAATTGGTACATTATACATTCTCACTTACAAGCATAATTATTAATTATTAAACATACTGTCTATAATTTTCAAGTATGTACATTAAAAAAAATCAAGTAAATATCATTTTTTATACAAAAATAATCTTTGATGTCATAAAAAGAATACCTATGCAATAAGAAATTGTTTAAGACAACTAGAATTACATAAAATAAAAATATAAGTTTTAAAAACATCTTATAGCCCCACTTGCACTAAGCCGCTAACCTTGTGTTAACCGCTTAACTCCGATTTATTTGTATGGATTTGACGTTAAGAGGCTAACCCGACGTTAGTGGCTTAACTTGTTAAGTTAAGTTGTGCAAGTGGGACTTGCATGTTAAGTAATTTATGATATTTACTATTTAATTTGAATATGATAAAGTAGCATACTCTTCGCTTTGTTTTTAAATCGATTTAATTATAGTCCAGGAAAAGTAATCATACCTACGAGGGGCGTTCAAAATATTCTCGGTATTGGAATGAAAACAAACAAGTATGAACAGTTTGATATTTTTTATTTTTCAATATACTCCCCCCCTATGTTAATACACTTAAAAGATCGATCAATTTTTTTTTTTAATCCCTCATAAAAATATTTTTTATCCTTGGTATAAAAGTGCTCCTCTACTGCCGCCTTCAACGCCTCATCGTCAAAAAATCGATTTCCACGCAGATCCTTTTTGAGATTGGGGAACAAAAAGAAGTCGCTGGGGGCTAAGTCCGGACTATACGGTGGATGAGTTATAGTTCCGAACCCACATTCAGCAATAGCTGCCTTGGCAATATGAGCAGTATGGACAGGGGCGTTGTCATGCAGAAGCAGAATACCTTTAGACAACTTTCCTCGCCTTTTTTCTTTTATTGCGTCCCTTAATTGATGTAGAATATTCGCGTAGTACTGTCCCGTGATATTTACACCTTTTTCTTTATAATCGATCAACAATACTCCTTCACAATCCCAAAATATTGTTGCCATGACCTTGCCAGCGGAAGGGACGACCTTGAACTTCTTGGGATGAGCTGAACCCTTAATGTGCCACTGCATGGACTCCTGTTTACTCTCTGGGTCATAATGATGAACCCAGGTTTCATCTCCAGTAACTATCTTTTGCAGCACCTCATCAGGATTTTCACCACACAGGTCAATAAAATCGGAACAGCAAGCTGCACACACATCTTTTTGAAGTCGAGTCAGCATTCGCGGAACCCATCTTGCACTGACCTTTGACATATTAAGATGGTCATGGATAATGTCATGTACGGTACCAATAGAAAGATTGGTTACTTGAGCTATTGATTTTATCTTCACTCGACCATCTTCCAATATAAGGTTTTCCACCTGATCAATATTTTCTTGTGAAGTAGCTACTACAGGCCGGCCAGGTCTAGGGTCATCTTCAATACTCTCCCTGCCACGTTTGAATTCGCTTGACCACTTTTGAATTGTAGATAAAGAAGGAGCAGACTCACGGTAAACACAATCCATTTCCTCTTTTATGGTTTTTTGGTTTTTACCCTGTTTCGTCAAGAATTTTATTACGGAACGATGTTCTAATTTCGTTAACATTGTTAATTCACTCATTGTGTTCGTGTTTGTTCAGAAATTGCAGAAAAACAAAAGAACATCTCGGTTTGAATTATACTTTTTTTTAATGTCAAAGAATGAACCTTACCAGCCAGTAACAAAACAAATTCAAAAAGAGGTTATAAGATATCAATACCGAGAATATTTTGAACGCCCCTCGTACATCCACCATTAACCACGACGGCCTATTTACGTCCCACTGCTGGGCACAGGCCTCTCACAACGATAATCATGCATAGATACACTTAAAACACACTTAAACCTATACGTCTCAATTCAGCGCCTCTATCCCAATCAAATTGCCGGCGCCTTTGAAACGCCGTGAATAAATGATCAAATATGGTGTAACAGAATACACACTTGGTTCACAAATGAAAATTAATTATGCATAGTGATAAATTGACAGTAATCATATGCAGGGGCGCTGTTTCGGGAAGGCTTTTGCCGTGGTCCTTGATGATAACCTGGCATCGTGTGTTTTGCGGTAATGCTTTTAAGTTATTCGAAATAACACGTTTGTTAATTTTGAAACGTTTTAAGGAAATCCTAAATTTAAGCATTCAATTACTTACTTACTCGGAATCGGATTCCAATTCGTAATTTTGGAAAGAAAATGGACGCTCGTTTCATACAAATATTCATACAATCCACATTAATATTATAAAAGCGTATGTCTGTCTGCTACCTCTACAAACCTTACATTAAGATAGTTGGAGTCCCAGGAAAGGACATATGCTACTTTTTATCCCGGAAAAACGCACAGTACCCGCGGGAACGCGATGTCCGTATTTTTCCACGCGGGCGAAGTCGCGGGCAGCTGCTAGTACTTAATAAGAGTTCAGGGCGTGTTTCAATCTTAACCCTGTACACTATGGCAGTGGTTCTTAAAGTTATCTGCAAACGGAATCCTATATTTGAAGGAACCCATTGACCTATAATAAGTAATTACATGTGGACGAACAGTGCCTAGCAGAATATGTCAAAATATATGGAGCAAACTGACATTAGAAAGTACGTTCTAATATGCTAATAACGCCTCTTTATAACGAAGGCCAAACGGGTGCCCGAGCTGTTCGGGCACCCGTTTTGACGATTCTCCGGCTCATTGTAAATCCTTACTTATAATAGATCAATATGGTATTTATGTACACCCTTTAAATACTTATCTATCAGCACACAACTTCTTTAGCTGCAATATCTAATTAGTTTAGATGTTCCTCTGCAACCATCGTAAAAAACTATTTTTTAGTATTTTTTAAAAAGGTGTAAGTCCGCGGAGTCCACAGAGAGGCTTTTTTAAAAAGATTGACAAACAGGCTTTGCGGAACCCTAGCGATCTCTAGCACATTTTGAGTGCTGTATGCCGCTTGCATTAGTTCGGGGCGGTGTCGCCGGATGTCGCAATAATCAGTTAATTGCATGAATAATTGAGAGCCTGGCGGTACAGCGCGACACAACCTAGAAGGCGCGTGGCAAAGCACTTAATCCGTTCAAGCAGAGTCTATTATTGCTTAAACCAGTCGCCTTCTAAGTTGTGTAAACTTGTAAATACCTACGGACGCAGAGGGTGCGAGCGCGGTGTACATACAACCCCTATTAATCTCAGGGGTAGGTAGGTACTGTAAGGGGGGGTTGGTGTTAGCTCAGGTAGATGCTGTAGGCACGAAGATCAGCAGTGGAACTTGGAGACACGAAGACGATGTCTAGCTGATTAAGAACTCTAAATCTCGCAGACTGGGCCTAATACTGCCCTAACACTTCCCTAATTAATAAATAGTAGATTTTATGTAAAATTCATATTATATTTCCAGAGATCTTTACTTTACAATGGCTATCAAAAGACTAAAAAAGAAACGCAATACAATTCTACTCTTAAATATTCGAAAGAAAATGTGTCAACTCACCGATTATACTCGGCCAGTCTCCACGGTACTTACCTATTAGGTTATTTGGCTTAGTTTTCAGTGTGTACGGCCTAGGATTTTAATTTGTGAGCTTCTTAGTGAGTGATACTTGTTTATTATGATCACCAAATCTTTTATAAGGTCGTCGTGTAGATAAATATATACAAAATACAATCAACAGCAATGAAATCGGGTCATTTTCCATGAAAAGTGACCCGATTTGATCGAGTATATTCCTCTTGACTGTATGTTTACAAATCTTGCAAGGTGAACTTCAGGCTTCTATTTATCCTATCATGATGTAACTGGCATGAAAATGCATTTTTTTTTTGTTTTAAAGTTTTTTTTAAACATCTTTAAAATGTACATACTTACGTACTAAGCGTAGAATAAGTTTTACATGTAAGTAATAATATTGATACACCCTAGTAGGGTCCATAATGTGTGTACTGTTTAACTTTTAGAACACCTTTATAACTCATGGTTGCAAATAAATAAAAATGAATAACTAGCTTTTCCCCGCATCTTCGTGTGCGCAGAAATACTTATTAAAATGTAAAATCCCGTTCTTTTTTTCCCGTTCCCGTGGGAATTTCGGGAAATCCTCTCTTAGTGCTCCCCTACGCACCACATGCCAAATTTCAGCTCTCTACTACCAGTAGTTTCGGCTCTGCGTTGATCGATCAGTCAGTCAGTCAGTTCTTTGTTTTATATACGAGTATATAGATAGTTTACCAACTAAGTTCTGGAGCTCGGAGGTTGACACGGAAAATTTAAAGCCTTGTTTTGGTTAGTTAAACAACCTATTATTTACTAACATTTTTCGTTAAATAGTGAGATAACGTATAATTATTTAGGGATATGGGATTCTCCTTTATTCCTATTTACAAGCTAGAATAAAGCCCAGGTCAAGCGGCTGTAACGAAGCCCATATTAATTCAGCGCCATCTGCCGCCTTCAGGACCATGAATATTCAGCGAATTGAATTGCAGAGCTCCACAAAGAGAATCAATTTGATCTTAATGTCCTTTAGTAGTTTGATTAATAAATGAGCGCCCCGATTTGCATTTTGACGTTTGTTCACTAATTAAATTCATGATCCTCTGTTATTTAGAATTAGATCTAGCGTAACATCAATTCAAAATTCAATCATTTATTCAGCAAATTGGTCACATAGGGGGGCACTTTTACACGTCAGAAAAAGAATTTACCAGCGCTTCCTAGACCCATTGCTTGAGAAGAAGCGCCGCAACAAACTCAAGCAGAAGGCTTTTTTTTTAATTTTCATAATTTACATTACATGTATTACAGGTACGTCCTAAAATTACATTGAAGGGATGTATAGTCTCCAAGGGTCCAGAAAAAAATATTATGGAGATGGCCTCCATTGTCAAATAAATATAAATTCCATAGATGTCGACGGAGTTCATTAATACATGTCGATAAGAACATGATGAGATCTTTCGCTTAAAATGTTTGACTTAGTAATATATTTAAAGCTAATGATTATTTTTAAACGTCCTTGCAAGCATGAACAGACCGGACCCCACAATATAAACTGAACTCGAAAATAATATTCAGAACTTAAACATCTAGTATGCAATATTGAAATTGTACGAAAATCCTTCCTGTCTTTTCATATTTCGAAAGGTCGTTAGCACAAAATAAGCAATAAACAAAGCAGTTTCGGTTTTATAATAAAAAAAATTTTTTGGTCAAGATGTATCAAAACTCACTGGCTGGCTACAAAAAAAAAAAACTTCAAACGCGCATTTTGAAGAGCACTTTGAAAGCAATCTATCCCCAAACCTCAAAGCAAATGCAATAAACGGAACAACATCGGAACGCGAGATAAAATCAAAGTGCTTTAAGGCGACACATTTAATTTGGCGCGAAGCGGCGGGTGCCGGTGATGAGCGGCTAGCGATTTTTGTATCCCTATTTTAAAAAGAAACTTATTAAGCTGTTGCCGTGGTAGCCTAGTGGTTCGACCTACCGCCTCTCATGCAGAGTGTCGGCGGCCCGATTCCGGCTCGCACCTCTAAGTTTACTTATGTGCGAAATTCAATTTGAATTTACCACTGAGCTTTTCGGTGAAGGAAAACATCTGCGAAGTAATTCAAAGACGTGTGTGAAGTCCCCAATTCGCAGTGGGCCCGCGTGGGGACTATAGCCCAAACCGTCTCGTAATGAGAGGAGGCCTGTGCCCAGCAGTGGGACGCAAATAGGCTGTAGTAGTAGTAGTTATTAAGTTGTTCCAATCATGTGTTTGCTTTATCGCATTAGGCACTAGTCCCACCAAGGGCGACTATTTTATACTATTTTCTCGCAGTAGGACCAATGTCTTGCAAAAAAACCTATCAGTTAATCAAAAACTCTTCCATTACTCACTGAGTGACTGACACACATAGCCGAAACTACTGATCGTAGAAAGCTGAAATTTGGCATTTAGATTCCTTTGTGAGTGTAGGGGAGCAAAGAGAGTATTTTCTGAATTGACTTCGGGAAAGGGAAATAAATAGGGATATAATAAAAACAATGTGGCGATAACTTTTTTCCAAACCAACTACTTAGTCAGTGGTCGTATCCCGCTCCCTCCCCCGCCCCCGCTTCCGCTCGTGACTCGTCGGGCCACATCGACTATGCACTGAGGGAATGGGCGAGCGGTGCGACACCTCCCGTGATCTCATTGTCCGCGCAGCCTGACAGCTAACTGGATCTTCGGTGGAGGCTGCTATTTATTAAATTGTTAGGCACATTGTCAATATTGTGACAGATAGAATAGAGATGCATAATAGGGATGACGACAACTTTTTTTCCTTAGTCTATCAGGAAGATTATTGAAAAGTATTGGACACGTATTTTTTCTTTTTTCACGTAATCAAATGAAATGTCGCGTGACGTCACCGTTAGGTACGATTTATACCTAACGGTGACGTAGTTAGCCCCCACTCTCCAACTTTAATGCGCTTTAATTTAGTCATTCTTTGTTAATTTGATAAAACAAAAAATACGTGTCTAATATTTTTTTATTACCTGACTGACGGACTAATTAGAATTTCGATTTCTTCACCCTGTCGTCATCCCTATTTTTAGTTGTTTGTAACGCAATGGCGACGTGGCGTGGTTACACAGCTCTAAACTTGCGGCACGCGGCATAACAGAACAACTTTAAAATTATAAAAAAACAGACCTCTTGAAAATTCTCATCCACCAAGACCTTCTATGAAACCAAGGACCTTGAAAATGTAGACTATTTTTTAATTCACTATGGTGACCCCCTCTACATTTATTTGGTTGTATTGTGGCCGTTGGTGTGGAATAACCATCCTTATTCATATTAGGTAACCTATTTTTACGATATATCTGTTTGTAGTTTAGCGACATTGATGCTGTCATTAAAACACGGACCTAAGAATGTTCATTTATTTGCTATAATAAAATTCTCGTGTGTTTGTAACCAAGTTCCTCCGAAACGGCTCGACCGATTCTTATGAAATTTGCAGTGTATGTTCAGTAGGTCTGAGAATAGGACGTAAGCTATTTTTCATACTAGAAAAAATCTAATGCTGTACGAAGTCCGCGGGTCAGCTACTACTACAGCCTATTTGCGTCCCACTGCTGGGCATAGGCCTCCTCTCATCACGAGAGAACATTAATAGACCTAACCTATACTAAATGAAATATACTTGTATACAACGTAATCTAACAAAGCTATATTAAATTAAATGAAACTGTCCGCTTGTGAAAACTACGTGAATCTCGTTCGGTAGCTTTCGAGCTGTACGCTAAGAAACAGAGGCAAACAGATTTGTCAACATATATTTTTAAACTTATGACCAATACGATTTAGGGCCGGTTCCTATATCCACGTAACGCCTCGTTTTGCCTACGGACGGCTAAAATTTGACAGATTCTCTATGGAACAAATGTCAAAAATCAACCGTCCGTAGGCAAAACGAGGCGTTTCGTGGATATAGGAACCGGGCCTTAATGAACTCGAGTGTCTATCTTTTGGCACTTGTAAAAGATCACTAAAACCAACTCTACGTACCTACAAATAAGACACGTTACGTAGATCTACATACATGTGTTGCAAGCCTTAACGTAATAAGGCGTGGCGCTCACTGGCGCGCGGACTGGTGGGAGGGTGTCGTCCTTAAATAACATCCATTCACCATCGATCCGCTTCTGAATGTATGCTAAGGCTTTTACCTTATTGAAAATTTCCCGCGGGTCCTGCGTAAGTGTGTTGAAATTTCAATTAGATTCAGATTGGACAAGATGTGTTAGAATTTCGTTAGCAAAATCTGAAATATCATTTACTAGCTTCTGGCTGCGACTTCGTCCGCGTTGAATTTGGTTACAGCGTTCCCGCGAGAGGCTCATGCAGACTTGCAGAGGGTCGGAGGATCGATTCCGGCTCGCACCACTAAGTTTACTTATGTGCGAAATTCAATTTGAATTTACCACTGAGCTTTTCGGTGAAGGAAAACATCGTGAGGAAACCTGCACTCATCTGCGAAGTAATTCAAAGATGTGTGTGAAGGCCCCAATCCGCACTGGGCCCGCGTGGGGACTATAGCCCAACCCTCTCGTGATGAGAGGAGGCCTGTGCCCAGCAGTGGGACGCAAATAGGCTGAAGTAGTAGTAGTTCCCGCGAGAACTGCGATTTCCCGCGGCTTGAACTATTTCCATACCAAAAGCGGTCCAGCGGTTAAAACTTAAAGAGGTAATACGAGTAGATAGACATAAATACTTTCGGATTTGAAACATTAGTATGGATAAAAGAATATAGTCATCGACAATAAGATGCGATGGGAAAACGGTGTCATAAACAAATGAAAGCGCTCTTATACTGATAACAATGAATAGTGTAACCATCTAGAAAATGTTTTGCTAACTCCACCTCGCTACGCCCAAGTGCTACGACGACGGCTACGGGGCTACGGCGTAGCACATTGAATAAAATAGCAGTGGGATTTATTCATCGCAAAATAATTTTAAAATTGATGGATGTGTACAAAGTAGGTAATTACAGTCGCCATCAGATATAACAAACAAGGTGATCATAAATATCTGAACACGGTCTTATTGTAAAGAGGTTAGAGTACATGTTCAGATATTTATAATCACCCTTGTTCGTTGACATACATTTGATGGCGAGCTAAAATTCATCAAGCCGTTAAGCGCACCAAAGAAAAATACATGTAGAAGCACATACCTACATACGTAGGTACCTACACTAGAAACAACACATTAGGCCTCCTGGTGCAGTCGGTGAAAAATAAGCTTTTCACTCCTCCTATTCGAAAAGGAGTACTTTGTTCCCCGTTTAGAGAGAGCAAAATGCGATTTTGCTCCCTCTCCATATTTGCCCCGCAAACAGGGAGCAAAGTAATATTTTGCTCTCTAGGGAGCAAAGTACGATTTTGTTGCTTGCTGCTACTGGTTTTCTCATAGGAGTGAAAAACAGAGTGTGCAACACGGTAGCAAAATTATTTAAACCTTGGGTGACGTAGCTTGAATCCATCACCCGCGGTAAAAAATACCATTTTGCTCCCTAGTCACACAATCTACTATTCTTGCAACCGTTATGGTCGATAACCAATCAGATTGTTTATGGTACCTCTTGTTACAGCTCTAGCGCGTACCGCGCGTCGCCGGGGGCGGGGGCGGACGCGCCCCCCGCGCCCCCTCTGTTCCTACCCCCGCACCTCTCACACCTCTCACAGCACCTCAACCATCTGTCGCAGCCATTCTTTCCCTTGAAAGGTGAGTTTCAGTCACTTTTCCTTTTTGAGGAAAAATATGTATGTTACTTGGGAAATGAGTGGTGATAGACTGTGTATATGTTATGGAGTGATGAAAGGCATATAAAACAAAACAAAGAGTAGGTACTAGACACAAATGTGCAAGGTTATAAGTTTTAAAAGGTATGAATGGATTGTGCGTGAGATTTATGCTGACAAAAAACAAAATGGCCTCAACTAGGAACTGATGGCTCATTGTAAATGCCACTTGCTTTGCGATCGCCAAGAAAACCGTAACACGAGTGTACGAAAACAATCAGTTTGTTCTCCACTTGTCAAGTGTTTAGTACAGTACCTACAGAAATGGTTCAAACTAACCACTTTGATGAACATTGGCGCATGTAAGGGTCGTAGAAAAAGTACCGGTTGTCCTGGGGATTGCCAACCAAGTAGCGTTCACAATGAGCCCTTAGTTCACATTAATTCAGCATCAGTTCACTGCTGGACATAGGTCTGCCGGGTGATGTGTCACCGTAACGTCAAAGTCGAGTTGCCACTTTATTGCAATAAAACAAAAATGAAGGAAATATTTGCTGCCGTTATAATGCAAAATGAATTATTTGCGCATTACAATTGTCATTTACTTGTTTAAGCACACAAAATGGGACAAGTTAAAAACAAATGACCGTATTAATTTAATGAAACACTGACCGGACTCCCAAAAGTCGGGGATTATTTTAATCCACTACTTGCAACACACAGCACTGCGAATGACGTTAGGGTGACACCCACACTACTACAGAATACCGGACTGTCATACCTGGCGAAGTATATTATTGTATCATGGGCCTCTTCCATTGATCGCCACCTAGCTAGTTAGCTTCACATTTTGACAACATGCATCCCCTCAGGCTGGGGTGCTCCGTGCCCGTGCTGTCCTAAAGAAGAAGCACGCTCCACCAGCGTGGCTGAGCTCCGGCGCAAGGCGCACGAGCACTCGGCGGCGCTGCTGCATTCTCTCGCCAGCTTCCACCCGCGCGCGCTGCTGCCGCTGCCGCTGCATCTGCCCCCGCTACCGTTAGGGCTGCTGCCGCACGACGTGCCGCCGCCGCCCACCGAGCCGCCGAAACACCTCGACTAATATCGAGAACCTTCTAGAAACTCTTACTCTTTCGGTCATAGAACCTAAACGAGCTACAATTATTCAGTTTTTCTGCCCAAAAATTTGGTACTAATATAGAGAACATTCTAGAAATCCCTCTCATTAGTCGTATTAACGATAACAAAGCTACAGAAAAAGCAGCAACACACTTCGACCCTTAGAACCAAATGGATATTTGGTCTAATTTAGAAATTGATCCAAAAAGGATACTCTTAATTATGTTTTCGATAACAGTCTTAATGATAACGCAGCGCTTACTACTCCATAATTTACTTATTATGATCTTCATTGCATCTCATTGTTAACAATAGCCATTCGTCCACAAACCTCTTCTTTCACATGAAGCTGCCTAGTTTATCTTAGATTTCTTAACCTGCAGATTTCTTAACCAACTTTGGACATTTAAACCTGTTCTAATTTTATAGAAATCAGCAGCAAAGACATCGAAAGTTTTATTATGTACAATGTAAATGCATGTAACATTTATTTATAAGATAGAAATCCTCGGTGAGAATGTGAATTCTTCGTGCCATACATAGATTAATGTGCCAATCCATAGTGCCATACTTTAACTATTGTGCCATAATAACGTTTAGTTTAGATTTCGTGCTTATTCCGTGTTACTGTAATGGTAAAAAATGTAGCAAATTGAAATATCTGTACCTTAAATCTCAAAAAATTGGTTTAGGCCAGAGTTTATGCAAAATATTCTGACTCCATTGCAGTATTCGACCAAGAACTGTTGTAAATATTTCTTTTCTATGTGTCAAATTTAGAATAAGTTATGTATATAAAATAGCACGGGTTTCGTCACAATAAACCAGTTTAATTAGTGTTCTAATGATTTAAATGATAATTAACGATAAAAAATGTTTTGGATCTTTGAAGAGCTAATAAACATCAGCTTAAAAAAAATTATATTCGATGGTACCTATATATAAATCGCTCAACAATTTTAGTATAGGTACCTACTTATGCTACATTATACATTTATTTCTTTCATACGTTCATTAGAATGATTCAAAAATCGGTAAAAATATACTATTCAAAGTTATCCCTTTCAAAAAATTGTTATTCATATGACGATACCCCTGTTCTAAATCGTTCAGTAATTCGATGTTTGTACGGTGTCTGTAGTTAAATAGTTGTAAATAAATAATATTAAATTAATAATTATGTATTATAATGCGCTTTTGATGAAATTAATATTTTTGGCAACTTATCCAAAGATTTTTGTATTTATTTGTTTCAAGTTGTTTGATATGTTATTTGAAAATGTCAAAATCTGATTTTAAGTAATAAGTACCATGTTGAACCATTATTATTATAATTAGAGTAAGTCCGCGCTATTTGTAAATAGTATGAGGGAGTACAGACGAGGCGAAAACTGCACTATGCACGACCCCTGGAATTGTGGCGCGGACTGTACATGTAAATTATTATAAATATACTTAATATATGCGTAACTTAGGCACATTAATTAACTAGTTGTTTTAATTATTGCAAAATAAACTATTATGTACAAGAACGACGTATTGATTTAACCCTATACCTACCACCTACTTATGTAAATAACCAACTTTATGTGACAAATAACTTTATGTGAGTAATTTAAAGATATGTGTGAAGTCCCCAATCCGCAATGGGCCCGCGTGGGGACTATAGCCCAAACCCTCTCGTGATGAGAGGAGGCCTGTACCCAGCAGTGGGACGCAAATAGGCTGTAGTAGTAGTAGTAGTAGATGTGACAAATACTACGTAAGCGCACTGGAGAATCTACCCACAGGAGCGTTAACCGCTAGGTATACCTAGGTTTTTGTTTAATTCGCTAAACTCGCTAACTGTTCAATACCATGTAAACTCAACTATGTTATATCTACTGACTACATCGCTTGCCATTCCCAAACAAAGCCTATCAAAGATAAAGTAGGTACCTAGTACAGTCGAGTTCGCCAATATATACACACTTGTACCTTACCACGTTGTAATAAGGTCCAAAAGTGTACACATATTAATGAACTCGACTGTACCTGGACGACCGAGCTTTGCTCAGGTGAAACAAGCTAAAAATTAATTTTTCCAGACATGAGACCTAGCTAAATCGATTTGTCACATTCGAAAACCTCTACATACCAAATTTCATCAAAAAGTTAAGAGCCGTTTTAGCGAACTATTACTAGGTACTAAATAATAATAAACTACGAATAGTAAGATTGTGGAAGTCACGTGACCATATGTATTTATGTTCGGTTTCAACTAATAGAGAACTTTTTAAGTCGTGAGTCCGAGTCAGACTCGATTCTAATAATGAAGACTCAGTTTCGAACTGTCTATGACAACAGAATCATTCTTCATTCGAATTCGAAATCAAGTTGTTCAGTTATTAAACAAAACACACGCGAGTCTCTATAAGGACTCGAGTCCCTAACAAGTCTGAAAGAACTCGAGCTTTGATTAAATGACTAGAGTCCAAAAAACCAAGTTGAGTCTTAGAAATGAAAACTGCATGGACGTGTGGTGCGTGAACTTTAAGCAGCTAGATTTAAAGCTCAACTTGACCCGTCGGTATTTGGATGATTTTCGATCCCGCGGGATCTCGGAATTTGCGGGATTCCGCAGGTGTAAGATGAGCTGCCTATTAAGTGACGTGTAAGTAAAGAGCTTATGAAATTCATCCTCTGTACAAACTCCTTCATTCCTTTCGTAGAACATATTTCGATAGCAAGCTGAAAGTTTCGTCGTTTATCGAGGCTTGTTGGTAGTAGCTACTCGGATTTTGGAAATTAAATAAATAGTGCAGTAATGTTTGTGCGCATTTGTAAAATACATTGTCGTAATGAAATAACCAACTCGGCAGCCAACGTCGAAATTGAGCTGATGAGGACGCGTTTCTATGCTACTCTCCAGTCCCACGAATCCCGCGGATCCCGCGCTAGTAATCTCGCTCCTTGCGGGACTGGAAATTCGGCGGGATCTCGGTATACCGAGATTGGATGCCGTAATAGTATGGAGAGTGTGGTCGATGTTACGTAGTGAGGAGAGCTAGCGACGACTTCAGTCTTCATGAAAACTTGTCCATGAATCAGCGGTTGCCAATAGCTATATGGAAGACATATCTTTCAATGGGAAGGATTTATGATAGACTATTATAAAATTGTTTAATGAATGAAATAAATAAATAAATATCAGAATTATGATGATGATGATGATGGATGATGATTATCAGAAACGTAGGTTTCCCAGAAAACACGAAAGTCCTATGGTTGTTAGCAACTCTTTCGCTGTAGTGTTCGCAACGCGCTGCGCTCGTAGTCAACCCCAACGTTTTCCCGCTTTGTAGAGATAAGGAACTGCGCACTGTTTACAGTAACGTAGTCACTACGTACATAATTAACTGTGCTACTATACTGAACATATTTAAAAGAAAACTGTACATTTTGATGCAAGTGCGAAAAGTTTGTCATTTTATCACAAGTCCCTAGTCATGTTGGCGCGAGCGAAAGCGAGCGTTAACACTAGGGACGAGTGAAAATGACAATTTTGCACGTGTATCAAAGGACATTTTTAATATACAAGAAATAAATGAACAGGATCAAGCTCAACTTTACGCACTAGTTCGTAAAAACAGTTTTAGACACGCTCACAAGCTGTCAAAAAACAAAAAGCGCTCGTTCGAAAATGACAAACTTTTGGCACGTTAAACAGGTATCGAAATATTTACTTTTTGAGCACCTGTATTAAAATAGTTATTTGTTATGCAAGGCTGCAAAGTTGTTGTTTGCTGTGAGTGCGTGATTGAGACCCGAGTGAACGAAGGATTCTAGGGTTGAACCACGAGCGAAGCGAGTGGTTCAAATATAGAATCCTGAGTGTAACGAGAGTTTCAAGGCACGAGACCGCAAACGACTTTGCTGCTGAGCGCAACACAAAATTTTTCACCTCACGCGCGGTTTTTCGGGAAGCAGACTTAGTTCGGCGTCACGTACAGTTTGTGCTAACTCTGGAGGAGTTAAATTCGTATCGTCATCGCTAGAATCGCTCATATTTTCTTTATTACTTCGTATAGGTATTCTAAATTACAAAACCAGCAATCTAAAACTTTTTTTATTTTTATTTTTTAATGTTTTTTTTTCCGGAGGTTGCGTTCCAAATCACTCTTACTCGTACTTCAAGATTCAATTATTCATTGAATACAGTTAAAATATAAGTACATATAAGTAATTTTGTGATAAAAACATAGTGAAATAATGAAATACATCTGAAACGGTGTATTATTAATATAATTTTATTAATGATGATATTAAGTAAATTGAACCTTTATTTTAATAAAACTCTCACTACGAATTGCGTTTCAGAACGTATAGTTGTTTTTTTATTGTGACAGTGGCGTCATGCGTCGTTCGAATTTCAAAAACACTTTCCACGCTAGCGGATAAAAACAACTTTTGCGCTCGGATATCAAGCTGCAAAACGACCACTTTCGAGCCAGTGAGATGAAAACAATATTTTCAGGCGCTTGATATCCTCCGCGGTACAATGTTGCCATAATCCACGCTAAATTGGCAACACTGAGGTCTCTGAAACGTCAAATATCACAGTGCCGTTGACACTATGGTATTTTTTTTTTTTTTTTTTTTTTTTTATATTATAATGGCTTCTGTCCAGGGGACAATTCAGCCAGCGTCAAGGTTTGAAAGCTACAAGTGATCGGTGTAAATATTGGCCAAATGGTTTTGAATAACGGATGATCGGTTGGATGAACTAAAAAAAAAAAAGAGGGTGAAACAAGGATTATATGTACAAAATGGTAGCTGGCTAAATGAGTAAAATTGGGTGTATTTAGGAAGGAGAGGATAAGGAAAAAGAGAAGGAATAGTTACAGCTTTATGTTGAAATCGGTAATGAATTTAGTTAAAACATATATAAAAGGAGTGTGGGCTAAAGATAAAAGATAGTTTAAATTAACGGGACGAGGGATGGAGTCTGGTAAAAGATCATAAAGAGAAGTCGATAAATTACGGCAGTTAAAGAAGATATGATCCGGAGTGCCGTCCTCAAGTCCGCACTCACACAATGAATGATCACGAATACGGATTTTTGCCAAAAATGAGGGAGAACAAATATGACCCAGTCGTAACCGAATTATAGTGGAGGTGGCATGTTTTGTCGCGTCTCGGAATCTAAAAAACCATGGCTTAACCGGAATGTTTGGTTGAATTCGTTTGTAATTTTTACCTTTATAGAGGCTAGACTTATCCCATTCTTCAGTCCATTGATCACCAAGGTGAGTCTTAACAGAGGATCGTAAATCCCGACTGAAACATTGAGAGTGAGATGTGCAACCAATATGAATAGCCTGTTTGGCAAATTCATCCACCTGTTCATTACCAGCAATGCCGGAATGCCCAGGAATCCAAACAAGAGATACCTCGATTCCGAGGGACTTACACCTAAAAAGTAAATCTCTTGTCTTTAAAGTGATAATTAGGTTCTCTTTGGAGCGAAGTGGAAATTTAGAAATATCTTGTAGACAACTCAAAGAATCCGAAAATATTAATGATTTGTTCAACCTATGGGATTCTACAAATGAAACTGCCTCATATATGGCGATTGCTTCACCAGAGAAAACTGTCATTTGAGGAGGACTTTTAAAACTTAATATAGTATTGTAACGAGGAATCCAAACAGCTGAACCGACAAAACCTTGATCAGACATTTTCGAAGCATCAGTAAAAATTGGTAGCCATCCCGGAAATTTTTCAACAAGGATCTTATTGAAAATACTGTTAGCACAGGGAGAAGACTTGTTAATACCAAAAGAAAATAAAATATTTGGTTCAAATATAAGAACATCAAAATCAATAGAAAATATAGCGTTACCAGATAATTGAAGAAGGGAAGGGCCATCACGGAATTTTCGAAAACTTTTTACTAAACAAGGCGTGGTTTTATGAGTCCAAAAAGTGGAAGAGGAAACTAGATCAGCTAGATTTGTTATTCGAGATAATAATGGATGATCAACAGATTGAGCAACTCTAAAGAAAAACCGGTCCGATAAGAACTGTCTGCGAAGATGTAAAGGAGGTTCCAAGCATTCAATCTGAAGAGCATTTATCGGGGAAGATTTCATAGCCCCAGATATAATACGTAGACATCTAGATTGAATTTTATCTAAATAAGAGAGTGCAAGTTTGCTACAAGGCTCTAATAAAAAGGCACCATAATCAAAGTGGCTCCGTATAATGGCATTGTAAAGCAATTTTTGAGAGAAAGGGTGAGCCCCCCACCATGCACCTGATAAAGCTCTCATGACATTAATGCCCTTTTCGCATTTACTCTTAATATAGTTTAAATGGGTGATACCAGACATACGTGAATCTAAGTGAAAGCCTAAAAATTTTACACTATTTTCTACAGGAATTAAATCGGCATTGATTAATATGTCTACAGTCGGAATCGATCTCTTTCTTGAAAATACTACTACAGAACTTTTAGATGCTGACAAACTCAAACCGTGATCTGATAACCAAGTCTCAAGATAGTGTAACGCTGTATTTAATCTAGATGAGCAGTCAAGTATGGACTCAGAAGCATAATATAAGGCAATGTCATCTGCATACTGAAGAACATCGCAGAAACTGTCAACAGTTTGGTCAAGATCGGCTGTGTAAAAACTATATAGCAAAGGACTCAACACCGAACCCTGAGGTAACCCTTTGAAAATCTTTCGAGGAGGAAACAAATTTCCATTGAGGCGAACGCAAATAGAACGATCCATAAGGATATTAGATATAACATTAACCATCTTTACAGGCAATCCTAGGTGAAGCATTTTCTGAACAAGAATAGGAAGTTGGACATTATCATATGCAGAGGTGATATCTAGAAAAACACCTACAAGATGTTGGCCTCGAGAAAAAGCTAAACGGATGTCTGATGTGAGAATGCTCAGACTATCCATAGTTCCAGAGCCTCGCCTGAAACCAAATTGAGTCTTAGCTAATAGCTTACGAGTTTCTAAAATCCATTCTAGTCTATTTTTAATAAGATGTTCCAGAATTTTCAATAAAACAGAAGAAAGAGCAATTGGTCTATAAGATGAAGCGTCTGTAGGATCTTTATGGGGTTTCAAAATGGGGACAATAATCTGAACTTTCCATGAATCGGGAATGGAACCCGAATTAAAAATTTCATTTAAGAGTGCAAGGAAATAAATTTTTGAAGATGTGACGCACCTTTTTAGAAATGAATAGGGGATGCCATCAATACCCGGGGAAGAATCGCGTAAATGATCTAAAACTGAAGAAATCTCAGAAAAGGAGAAGGGTTCGTCCATTCTATCAGATGACATCTGTGGGGAAACGGAAGGAAGACTATCTTTATTAGGCACAAAAGGAGGAGCGAGTTTGTCCATAAATTCATCTAACCAGGCAGAAGGGTCATTGGCTACAATATCACTGGCAGATAATGCACCCCTAAATCTTTTTAAATTCTTCCATACCTTTGTAGAAGGAGATCGAGGAGACAGGCTTTCACAAAAACGGTTCCATCCTTGTCGTTTCTTTAAAGCTAGAAGTTTTTTACATCGTGCATTGGAAGACTGGAAATGTAAATATTTATCCAAATTTGATAAATTGGCGAGGAAGTCTTCTTCCGCTTTATTACGTTTTTTAATAGCTAAAGTGCACTCAGCATCCCACCAAGGCGGGGAATTGATCCTTTTGAGTGAAGAATTTTTAAGAGGGATACAAGAATTTGCCGAAACGGAAAGAATATTTACAAACTTACCATATAATTCAAGAAAGTTTTGTGGGGTAACAGGAGGGAGTAATTTTATTTCATTTTCTACTATTGCAGAGAATTCAGGCCAATCTGCTTTGTCCAATCTAAATTTTAAGAGAGGAGAGAATGTTGGAACTGAAGGAGAAACAGTAGAAGAGAAAGAAATCAAGATAGGGAGGTGGTCACTACCATGGGATCGAGAGAGAATAGACCAATTTAGGCAAGAAGAGACACTGGCGGAAGCTAAAGTAATATCCACAGAACTAGGATTTTGAGACGGAGAGGTTCTTCTGGTAGGAGAGCCGTCGTTCAAAATACATAGATTGAGTTTATCAATCATATCAAGCAGAAAGCGAGAATTAGAGTCACAGAAACTAGAACCCCATATAGTATGGTGGCAATTAAAATCACCCATTAAGATCAGAGGACCAGACAAAGAAGAGAGAATGGAATCAAGTTCAGAAATAAGAGTCATATTGGGATGAGGTATATATATAGAAATAAAGGTAAAATTTAAGGCCTTTACGGCAACAATAAAAAGTCCCGGAGAATGGGGAGGAATTGGAATCAAAGAATATGATATGGATCGGCAGATGAGAATAGCACAACCACCCCAACCATTTATACTGTCATCCCGAAGACACGAGAAACCAGGAACCCTAAAAAGGGAACCAGGCTTTAACCAAGTCTCCGAGATGGCCAAAATGATTGGGGAAAAAGAGCTGATGAAATGGCAAATTTCATGTTTTTTATGACGGATGCTGCGGCAATTCCACTGGATGGCTGTACAAGCCATTATCAGAGAACATTGTAGACAGTTGACTAAGCGTATTAATGACGTTGTTCGGTATAACATCGGAGAATTTACTTAAGAGATTTACAAGAGTAGTAACCAAGAGGTTAATGAGGTTTTCATTTGGTGTCTCTGAACTGTTCAGAGCACAACCATTGGGCTGGACAGAACGAGGAGTAGAGGTGATTCTTTCATGAGCGGCTTTGTCATATCCGGGGGCAAGAGAGGGAGCCGGCTTACGGGAGAAAAAGACAGTTTTCTTGTATGAATGCTGAGAAGAATTCGGAGATGATGATGGGGAAGGAGCAGGGTCAGAGTGATAAGGGGAAGATGGGGGAGCACGAGTAGTGTCAGCAAAGGAACGACGAACCGGACGAAAACGAAGAGATGCTACATTATACGGAATATTTTCCTCAGACATTACGGATTTGATAGCTCGTTGTCTCGCATGCTCAGGACAAGACGTGTTTGTGGCAAGATGGCTGCCCGAACAAAAAAGACATAGAGACTTTTCATCTTTAACTGTGCATGATTCCCCTTCGTGGGGTTGAGCGCACTTAAAGCACCTGGGCTTTGAGCGGCACGAAGCTTTAATATGACCAAAACGGCAGCATTTGTTGCATTGAATAGTAGGAAGCTGATACACTTCAACGGGGAGAGAAGTGTGCATGCAGAAAACTTTTTCTGGTAAAACTTGACCAAGAAAAGTCAAAGCTACTGACTGGGTCGGGACCCACGAAACATTACCATCATTGACCACTTTCCTATTTAAGCGCCTTGCCTTAATAACTCGGCACTCCGGCACCGAGCACTCAACACAGGACACGAACTCCTCCAATGTCCAGTCAATTGGAATATCACGAATCAAGCCCATCCTGGTTACATTGTACGTGGGGATAACTGCAGAAAAGTTATGTTGAGCCAGTAAAGAGTTCTCAAGAAATGAATTCGCAGATTCTTGGTCAACAAACTCCATCATAATTCGATTACGACCGGTCGCCTTAATTCCCTCCTTAGTTAAACCGCGAACATAATGTTTGTGTATCAGCTGTGCAAACTTGAGGATACGTATACTGGTCTCCGGATCTGAAGAAACTCTAGATACATTGACTATGAACGGACCTTTATCCATAGAACCATATTTGAGTTTGGTACCCGGGGCGAACTCGGGAACCGTGTATGTATGTTGCAAAGATGCAGATGGTGGAGTTCGATTATCACGCTTCGCAACACTATCGTCACTCTTTTCATTTTCAATGCTTCGTTTTAAGGAGTTGTTAGCACCGAGTTCGCACCGGGACACCGAAGTGTCCATGGACGAACACGATAAATTCCCGCCCCCGTCCGGGGGCTCGTTTTCCTCCATCTCCTTCACCAAATATACGCAAAAAACTCACCCGACCAATAAAAAACACTAAAAACTACTATTTACAACACTAATTCTTAGATATCCAACAAATAATATTTAAAAACCGCGGGAAAAAATTTTGCACGTGTAGCCACCAACACCGCCAAAACGACGCTCGACACTATGGTATGAAATGACAAAACGTTGACATTGACAGCCACCACCGTGCAAACAGTGGCGCCAACTAGCGAGCCAGGAATACGGTGGCCCTCATTAAACAAAACGCCGCAAATACTTACCATAGTCCCGTGCATTTATAACTAGGTCCATTAATTCTCATGATTTACAACGTTTTTACAACTTCACAAGAACAATCGTATATTTCAGAGAGCAATTATTCATTACGACGAAGATTCCGCGTAAATCTCGCGCGATGTATTTATGAAGTAAGTTTAGTAGGTAATAAAGGGTGGTGTGTTGATTGAAATAACGAGGATTGGAGTGGTTTCAACAAATGCCTTGCAATTAGAAACATTGTCTGTGTAAGGTACAGTCGCTATCCATATTAATATTATAAATGCGAAAGTAACTCTGTTTGTCTGTCTGTCTGTTACCTCTTCACGCTTCAACCGCTGGACCGATTTGGATGAAATTTGGTATGGAGATAGTTGGTACTCCCGGGAAACTTTTTACTCCGGAAGAGCGCATAGTTCCCGCGTGAGCGCGATAACCGAATTCCACGCGTGCGAAGTCGCGGGCAGAAGCTAGTAAAATATATGGAAGTGGACAAGGTGATCATAAATACCTGATCATGATCTAATTGTCAAGACGCTAGAGGGCATGCTCACATATCTATGACCAGCTTCTGCCCGCGATTTCACCCGCGTGTAATTCCGTTATCGCGTTCCCGCGGGAACTATGCTTTTTGCGGGATAAAAGGTAGCCTATGTCTTACCTCGGGACTTTTAGTTTCTCCATACCCAATTTCACCGAAATCAGTCCAGCGGTTTAAGCGGGAAAAGGTAACAGACATACATTTATAATATTAGTATGGATCTCCTCACTACGATATGTCGATGTCCGAAGAAAAATGTTCACGTATTTTTCTTCGGATTCCGCACCTAACGATGCTGCAGTCCTGAATATGACTGCAGCCAAACTGATTATAGTGACACCTGCTGTATGCCACATTTCATTTGCGATATGCATTGATCTATAAGTAAGGATTCACAATCAGCCGAAGAAAAATGACGCGTCAAAAAGGGGTGCCCGAACAAATCGGGCACCCGTTTGGCGCTTAGTAAATTTGACACTTAAGTCTTTTAGTGTTCGGTTTACTTTTGTTTCAAATATTTATCTTGACACATATTATAAAGAAGCGTTATTAGCATATTGGAACGTATTTTCTAATGTCAGTTCTATGGAGTGTGGAATGTGTCTTGGTAAGGAGCGCAATCTATATGGCGAAACAGCTGAAAACGTGTCCAGCGGATTTGATAAGCAACAAAGCAAAACACACTCTCCTCACAACTGTTTTCGCTGCGTTTTCGCCTCAGCAGCGCTATCTGAAGGCGCTACTGCAGACTATCCGCCTAGGTGGCTTGACTGGTGGGGACTGGAGTGGCGACTGCAGCGCCCCCAACCTACCCGATTTGGTGTCCACTTTTGGAACTATAAAGATTGTGCTCCTTTACTTCAATGGATTTTACTACGGAGGCATAGTCAGTTTGCTCCATATATTTTGACATATTCTGTTAGGCACTGTTCGTCCATATGTTATTATAGGTCAATGGCGACATGTACGTATCAACTGTTTTTGGAATGTGTGGTGTTTTAGAGAACACTCGCCGAAGCTTTGAATTGTACAGTCGAGTTAATTGTTGTATTTAGTTTTGAACCTTAATGCAAACTTACGTAGGTAAATCCTGGCAAAAGTGTATAATATGTATTTGGTTTGAGAATGTCGATTACGTTACGACTGCAATTTTTTTTGCTGTAACGAATCTGAACTTTATAAGGCTCGTCAAATTATAAATTGATTGTCATGAAGTTAAGATTTCTTAGCCAATAGGGATGACGACAGGGTGAAGAAATCGAAATTCTAATTAGTCCGTCAGTCAGATAATAAAAAAATATTAGACACGTATTTTTAGTTTTATCAAATTAACAAAGAATGACTAAGTTAAAACGCATTAAAGTTGGAGAGTGGGGGCTAACTACGTCACCGTTAGGTATAAATCGTACCTAACTGTCACGCGACATTTCAACTCAAAATATCTCCGTATAAGTTTGATTACGTGAAAAAACAAAAAATACGTGTCCAATACTTTTCAATAATCTTCCTGATAGACTAAGGAAAAAAAGGTATCATCATCCCTATTGAAGATATTATTTTTCTTAACATAAAATCTCACAGTAGGCGCGTTACAGAATATTTTTCAAACTGTACCTTTTGTCAAAAACGCATATTTTTTACATTTGTCAAAAACGCTAATTATCTATTTCTCAAAATTCCCAACATCTTCCAAACTAGGTACCTTGAAAGCGAATCTACCAAGCCGAAGATTTACGCGGCGAGTTGGGGCGCAGGTGCCGGAGGTAAGTTCGCAATTTACTGGCAAATAAACGCGGGCAACAATACAAGTTTACCGCTTGCCGCGGTGTATGGGGGCCGTAAAGGATTGAAATAAGATCTCAGTAGGTATATCGTTTATATACACGGTTATAATACGTAAGATGCCACTTCAGTTAGACGACTTTCGATATCATAAATACTAATAATACAAAATGGAAATTTACGAAATACTACAGCTAAGATTCTAGGTCGTAAAAAGTTATACTTACATAATTTTATAATTATAATTTACACAGCAAGACCAGCTTACTTATAGCTTATACATGATCACTCGTACGAAAAAGTTGTACGATTAACTTTAAATGTAAAAAACGACCTCGAAATAACGTGTTTTAAATTCACGAACAATATGTTTTTATCAAATTTAACGACATTTTGTTTTACAATAACACATCGAGTCTCATTCGAATACCGCTGCGCAACATGGGAGAAAAGCGTCTGTTTTGTCGACAGCAAATGAAATGACATTTGGGTGATTCTACTAGCGTTTCTAAGCGTTTTAATCCAATGGAAAGTGGACAATGCTGCCAGGAGACTGATATCGGTTGAAATGCTATTAGAATCACCCAGTTACACTCAGGGCTTGTAACCGGTTAATTAAAAAAACCCCGAAATAACCAAATATTTATAATTATTGTATATTCTTTATGTGGAACTCCATAGTGTATTTAGGTTATTACTTCATATTATTTTATAGCCTTATTAAACATGAAATAGTAAACGAAAGAACGATAAGAAAACCGGTTTATTTGTATGGGGGCAAAAACCGGTTACAAGCCCTGGTTACACTACCTTACTATCGCAGTAAGCCGTGGTGGCCTAGTGGTTGACCTACCGCCTCCCATGCTGAGGCCCGCGTGGGGACTATAGCCCAAACCCTCTTGTGATGAGAGGAGGCTTGTAGTGGGACGCATATAGGCTGTAGTAGTAGTAGTTACACTACCATGAATAGTATAAAGCACTCATCATAACATGTCCTTTGTGCGCACGTTTCGGCGCACGGCGTTGTTGAATCCTTCCCTGTACTGGTAGAAGACGCTGCTGGACGATATCACGTCGGGAACTGCGTCTGCGCAACACAATAACAAAGGTGAGAGAGCAGAAATAGCATTTCATTACCTATGCCGTAGCATAAAAAACATCGGTTGCCTATAAAGTCGGTTTATGGACGATAATTTTACGTGATAACGTCATAAGAAAACATTAATGAATATGTCCCGTTACGTAGGACATACATCGCCATGGACATACATGGACATACAATGCGTCATGTTTTTTTCGTGGGCGCAGCCGGCGTTGATCAATTTATAAGACGTCATCACGTTAAAAAATAGTTAATTCGAACCTCCTCGGGATTCGAAAAGGACGATATACGAATGCGTTCGAGTCCCATGAGGCGCGGTGTTGCCAATTTAGCACATTATATGCCATCTTATATAAGGTAAATTGGCAACACTGAGGTTTCCGTACTATAGTGTTCATGTCACATTGACATGAACACTATAGTATGGAATAACAACTTTGACATATAGTGAATAGTGAATATCTTGTGAGACTCGGACAATCATTCTTTATCTAAACACTAGCTTCTGCCCGCGACTTCGTCCGCGTGGAATTCGGTAATAGCGTTCCCGCGGGAACTATGCGTTTTTCGGATAAAAAGTAGTCTATATGTTGACCAGTGTTATAAACTACCCCCATACCAAATTTTATTGCAATCCGTCCAGTAGTTTTCGAGTTATATCCGGACATACATACATACAGACAATATTTATAAAAATCGTTATTTTGTGTTCAGTATCGTTCATATAGTCCCTTCGATAGTTTCTTTTAATTTTCAAGTTTCAGACGCGACTTCTTCTACAGACTTATTATTAGAATGGATGACTGATATTGATTGATGATTGATAGCCAATATTTGTAAATGGAGCGACTTATGTCATAGAAATACTAAGACTTAATCCAAACTCTTTTAGCATTCAATTACTTGATCATTAATAGTACATTGTGTATTAAGGGCCGCAAACGAGGAATTGCAGTCGAGAGCATTTATAAGCCCGAAACCAAAGGTTGAGGGCTTTAGTGATACAATGTTTTTCATCACACTTACGAGGTCAATAAAGCAAATAAGTACTAAGAAGCATTGAGAAAATTCAAGATTAAAAAGTCAATAATTACAACTTTTTTAAAAATAAAATTTTATGTCCGCGCTATTGTAAGTAGCCAGTACGGCCGTAGGTACATTTAAAAATAAAGAAAACGCGGTGCATGCGAACAAGTCGGCCAAGTGTGTTTTTGAATTTAAAAAAATCATTACGGCCCGTGGGCTCATCACAAGAAATCTTGAAAGCCCGTCGTCATAATATGTGCCTTAGATACAGCTTTGCCTGCCTGCAATGACAACGTTTTCGAGCAAGTGTGATGACAATTGTTTTTCCGTACACAACTCTTTAAATTCATAATCTATCATTACCATATTCATTTACGTTCATTATTTTTATTGACATTGTCATCCCTTGAACAATTACCCCCAACAACGTTACTCGCGCGTTATCGGGTAGCAGATGCATGGCAATTCGCAGTATCAATTATACACACGGGCCCTAAGCGGGTAATGATGCTAATGGTTGGAGATAATTCATCGCGCCGCCATGACAAATGTATAAGGATTATTGTTTCGCTGTTTGCAATTTGAAAATTTACTTGGTTTCATAGTAATTCAATTTTAATGTAATTGTGAAATTAGTAGTGGGATGTAGTGGTATCGTGACTGCTATACATGTATCACGGCTTTTTTTGGAAACGCATCATCGGCCCTTTTCTTATTTCGTATTCTTATTTTCAGAAAAAGTAGTGTCCTTTCCAAGTTATACAGTTATGTTAACTATAAGTTATAACTATAAGGTTTTTATTACAAAAAAAGTATGTCGAATATGTTGGCGCCCAACTTGGGGCCAAAATATATTTCACTTATTTTTGTTCTTACGAAATCCTACTCCATGGCATAATTGACAATTTTAAATATTTTAAGAGATATATTTTATTAGCTAAATAGAAAGTTTGAAAAATTCAAAAGTACACGTGTTTTTTTTTCGTAAGTAGTCCTACTTAAAATTGAAATTAAAACACTGCTCATTCTAAAAGGGCGTAAGTCAAAAATAACGTACCCTCTTAATACTTATACGCATAGAGTTCTGCGCTTAGGGCTCCTACATACAGCGAAAGAGCCATATGACGTCACATGGTCGTCAAGCACCAGTTACCACTAAAACACGATTTTCCCTAAAAGAAATGAACAAAAATCTGAAAGCTTTTCATTGGATCCTTTTGACAGAGATAGCGAAACAGTTTTTAAATTACGCCTTAGTAAAATTTTCAAATGTTGTCAATTACGTAAAGAACAGAATGAACATTTCGAGTCGATATCCAAACCAAGTCAAGAACCATTCACAATTTACCAGCAGTTGTGTTGGGTGTTAATTACTCCATTGTGCTCTAGATGTCGTTACATAATGCATATTCTTTATTAACATATACCTAATTATCATTCCCTTTGTGCGTTTTAAGTGCTTTTCAGCAAGAAGCAATGTACATTTCGGTGCCAGGCTTGGATTCAAAGAAATGAGCAGCACTTCATTAAGTTAAACATTTAGTTAGGTGCATTAGTTTTGAAAAGTCACAGTTAGTTAAGGTAGGTAAAACTATCAGTATGTATTTTATTGTACTTACATAATTATAAGCATGCTCTTTAAATCTTTGATTTAGAAAAAGTAATATACGAGTTACTACGTAGGTAGGTACGCATAAAGTTTTTTGAATTGTTACTGAACATAGTTGATGAAAATTAATTTATATAATAAGACAAACAATAATAATGCAAGAATTTTGTCAAAATAATTCATAACAAGCACTAGGTACTGTAGAGTTAGTATAGCCCTCGCTATACGAGCTCTTTAGGGCTGTAGTTTTGTAAAACGTTCTAGAACTAATAGTCATTTTAAAATTAAAAAGAAAGCGGTTCTGGAATGTCTAGAGAGTAGTCTGAAGCTCGTTGTAGTAACGTGCACATGTACTTAGGCCCCACAATAAAAAAATATACGAAGTATTATTTCAAATCTATTTCTTTATAATTAACCTCAAGGAGTACCTAGAAGTGCTACCATCTGACGACCCACAGTTTCTCGTTTAATGCTCAGAAGCGACATCGTCTAAACCGTATGTAATAGTATATATCTCTCATCAAGACACACTTTCATTTCTTACGCAAGATCGACATAACTACACGCTTTAAAAATCCAAAACGAAACCTTATCAAGACTGCGTTACGATCTCTCTTAGAACTTTATAGAGGGAAGACATGCGTCGTTTCTCCCTTGGAAGATCTTACATTACAATAAACAGTGGAATCAAACTGCAAAGTCGATTTCCCGTCGGGTGGTGGGGGAAGGGGGGGAACACACAGGGAACAATTCATTTACACGGAGCTCGTTACAACTTCTCCTTGTCTGAGTATTTGATTTGTGGGAAATTTTTAATTAATTTCTGTCCCGCTGATGGGATATTATGAGTTTTGAATTGCCGCATTTGATAATTACTTCTCTATGCGCATTGATTTAGATTTACTGGATTATTTTATGATTAGCTTATTTACCGGTTATATAACATCAATACCTAACAGTAATTATTTTTGGGAGTTTTTTCGTGTTGGTTTACTGTGGCAGCCAAACGGTTCTTTTATACACGGTGGGTCAGAAAATATGGCAAATAATTAACCCACAGTATCTGCTATCGATTCTAAGTATATTGTATAGGTCTTTAATTTTGTTTGAGTTGGTAAAAAAAAAATTGTGTATGGGATTGGTTGTGTGAGCGACGCCTGAATCCTATACAAAATATTTTTTTTAGCAACTCATAAAAAATTAAAGACCTATACAATATACTTAGAATCGATAGCCGATACTGTGGGTTAATTATTTGCCATATTTTCTGACCACCATGTATACGTACCTACTTAGGTGGGTAAATATTTCTTATCAATTCCATTATACATATAATAAGCTTTTAAAAGTAAATAAATAAGAAAACAGTAGTAACAATAAATTAAGCATATGAGCATATCATCAATGTATGTCGAATTTTACAAAACAATCTTGGGAACGCTTGTAGAGATCTTCTATTATCTAAAGTCCCGCGCCTTCACATTTCAAAACGCTTCAATGTATTTAAAAAGCACCACCAACACTCTCAACACATGTGTGCGTGCTGAGACAGCCATCAACTATGCGTTGAGAGTGTTGGTGGTGCTTTTAAAATAATAATAATAAAATTGAAGCCTTTTGAAATGTGAAGGCGCGGGACTTTAGATAGTAGAAGATCTCTAGATTATCTTGACTTAATGCAAATATGCATAAGCCCATTTAGCCAGTGTACATTCGAGTATAATAATATTACAAAAACATTCCAGACCGTTCTCTAGCAACAATATCCTCAGACGCTCCGCAGAATCTACGAATTCTGTTCAAATTAATTTTCCGAATCTGATTTAAATATTAAATATCAATTTCCCCGACTGCGCGGGCAGAAACAATATAAATGTAGACGTCGAGAGAATTCCCATTCAATCCCATTAAGAATCGCGTTGAGATTATTAAACAGTCACCTTAGGGGGGGAGGGGGGTCCAATTTGTCTAAGGCCCGTCGCAGATACGATTATGTACTTACAGAAATTTCGGGAATGTAGAAGCGGTTTGTGATACAGGAGGTTTAGGTTAGGTTCAGTTTAATACAATATTTATTAAAAAAAATGTGTTTCTTTTCTCTATTTACCTAGTTCTTGTTCTTGTAATAATGAGTGGAAATTCGTCGACCGATGCTATTATACGACCTATCTAAATCTAGGGTGTCCAAACATAATTGCTTACCGATTACCGAGACTCAAAAGTAAAGTTGAAGGTTTGCCAAAGGGCTATACATATGGGGTATAGCATAAATAGCATGAGTGTTAATAGAATAGATTGACACTTTTACACGTCAGAAAATTAAATGAATCTACCAGCGCTTGCTAGCCCAAAGTTTTTTTCATAATTTCAAATACAACTTCACAATCGACATTCTTATAGAAACCACAGCTAGGGATGAGTACTTGGAGATGTACTTATAGTCACCAACGGAAAAAAAAGAGAATAATAATTGTAATGGAGATAGCGTCCATTGTCATGAAAGTTCATGGTGACGGTGACATCTGATAAGCGTAAATAAGAACACAATCGAATGTATTATTATACATTCCCGGGAAAGGACATAGGGTGGTTTTCATCCCGGAAAAACGCGTAGATCCCGCGGGAACACGATAACCGATTTCCCGGGCGAAGTCGCGGGCAGAAGCTAGTGTTAAAACTATTTATATATTTATCCTTTCCCGGGACTTCTTCTATCTTCATGATGATGATAGACAGACAGAGTTACTTTCGCATTTATGATATTAATAATATGGAATATGGATTGTTAATAAAGGAACACCCCTAACAAATACAATTCACAATCTATGAAATTTTCCAACGGCATTATATACGATTAATATCGGACAATTGGAGATCAGGTGTTCGATTCCCGGAGTGTCGGGGAATGAATATTAACAACCCTTTCGCGGCGTAATTGAGAATAATAGGTCGGGCGGAGCCGCGGGATTAGCTTTATGTGATAACGGCGGTTTTTGGGGACCTACCTATATAGTCTCTATTACGGCTCAATCTCATGGGTTTAACTGAGTAAATTTGAAAGATGAGACCTCGATTTTGGTAGTGATCTCTAATTTGAGAATAGGGACGCGTACGGCGGCGAAATTATTTTTATAATGATAAAGGCGGTTTTTAGGGTTCCGAACCGCAAAGGTAAAAACGGAACCCTTATAGGATCACTCGTGTGTCCGTCCGTCCGTCTGTCACAGTCGATTTTCTCCGAAACTACTGGACCGTTACAATTGAAATTCCATACGTTACATATACGTTTGTGACCCAAAGACGGATGTGTAACGAAAATAAATAACTTTTAAACATAGACCCTATTTTTGGGGGCTAAAGAAAAAATATTAATGAAGTTTTTCAAACTATATCGTGTGACCTATCAAATGAAAGTACTTCTTATGAGGGTCTCAATTTTTTTTAAAATTTCTTTATGGTCAATTCTTTTCGAGTTATTTAAGAAAATAGGCGAAAAATTACCCCCCCCCCCCTTAACTCCGAAACCACTGGACCTAAAATTTGGGAAAAAATACGGAAGATAGTTAGTTATTGACCTATAGATAACAGGAAAATTATTAAGAAGTCCATGGTATTCGAAATCTATCATATAAAAGAGCTTATCCTGTGAAACGGTTTGAAAATGACGTCACTGAAAATAATCAAGGGTCGGAACCCTCTTCGCGCGAGTTTAACTCGCTTCTTGGCCGGTTTTTTCCGTCAGACTTTACTTCTTGCTTAAAGTACCCTACCCACTAATCATTTGTTTCGTCTGTTTTTATTAAATTAGCTATTACGATGCAGCAGTGCGGTATTTAAAGTTTAACGTTACGTGCGCTAAAACAGTTTATTGGTAACTACTTCGTGAACTTACCTGACCGCTGCACTTGCGACAGAGGCACGATGCGGCCGAAGAAATCTTTGTGGACCTGGAACAACGAATAAAATATTATTATTACTACTGCAGATGTTAATAACTAAGTAATTATGCAATTCTGATTTTTATAAATTCAATGGAACACTGCGCTTTCATATTTTGTTGATTGAGTGGATTTCGAAATTTGGCGCCCAACGTGGGGCCATTTTTTTTTGTTATTGTTAGGAAAACGAACACACAGGCCACCTGATGGTAAGCGGTCACTGCCGATCTTGGACATAAAAAATCACAGATTCAGTTCACTTCAAAAATAAAAATCCAGTGACTTTTTTTTGAGAGTAATAATTATACCACTCATTGCATAATCATTTTATTATTATGTATTTTAATTGAGAGGTCAGTTAATTTAACATTAATTCTAGTCAGCTGCGGTAAGATCATATTCAATGATACGAGTAAACCCGTGAAAAACGGGGCGGGTGTTCAGTATATAGGAAGGACAAATTAGACAGACAGACAATTCAGCTCGCGGAGCATGCAATTAGCGCATGTTCTAAGTCGGCTGGCGATGTCGTTAGCGTTCTAACGGGTGTCGTTAGTGGTGGGGATGTCGTTAGCAGTGGAGACGTCGTTAGAAGAGATGTCGTTAGACGTCGCGACGTTAGCGGCGGGTGGGAAGTGGTGCTGGCGGCTTTGCGCGCGTTAATTAGTGGTTTGGGAGAAAAATGTTATTTAATCGTACAGAGGAGTATGTAAATGTATGTTTGTCAAGTGTCTGTGTTCAGAATTTTGCTATTTTTTAAAGCGATTTTCATTATGCTTTTCTTGCTAAGTTTTTTAAATAGTTTCACATATAATGGTCAGCTAGAACCTGGACTTCCGTTGAGATCTAATTTGGTGATAGTACGTGATCACAAGATCAAATTCACTTCAAAAGCATGGGCATAAAGTCAAAGATCACATAATACATTTCATGATAGCTTTCTTCAAGACTAAAAAAAGTCTTTGAAATTGAAACTGGCTGAAATGTACTGACAAATCTTATTTCACAATACTGTAGTATGCAATGCAGTGCTACGTGCCGTAGCAGTTCGTAGCGTCGTAGCATGCGCTACGAATACCGTAGCCCGTTGAGAACATGTGCTTATGATAATGGAAAAATCATTTTTAACGCCGTATGAGTAAGGTGATCTGTCTGATTTTGTATTTATTTATTTATTAAGGAAAACTTAAAGCATTTTTGTAAAACAGTTACAAACATACACTTAAGTAGAACATTTTGCCAACAGAGTTTCCACAAGTGACTTAAACATAGTAAATAAGATGATTATATTAACAAAGTTAACTAGCGTTCAACAATATTTCGTAATACACATATTATTGTACTCGAGTCATGGATGTTAGTATTTATATATATATATGAATACATACATACATATTTATATAGAGAATATCTCTATATAAGTATTTATATCGTTGTCTAGCATCCATAGTACAAGCTTTGCTTAGTTTGGGGCTAGGTCAATATGTTTGAAATTATCAATTCAACTTTAAATCTATTATTTCATAGTTAGGGCAGTGATTGGGCCAGTCTTCGAGATTTAGAGATTTTAATTAGCTAGACATCGTCTTCGTGTCCTCGGATTCCACCGCTGATCTCCGTGCCTGCAGCCGCTACCTGAGCTAACACCAACCCCCCTTCACAGTACCTAACTTTTATACCGTCTGTTTATTATCCCGATTATGCAACGTAAGTACGTAGGCCACTATCTAATTCGTGTACAGGAAAGCTTGTAACTTTTTTTTCATTTATGTATATTTTTTGTTGTGTATTGCTTAGTTTTTTTTTGCACCACCACAACAATATCTTTTTTACCACAATTGTTTTACAGAACTTTACCTAAATGTTATTACTCGCTACATTATGAGTATTTAAAATTCATTCGCTTTTACCAGTTCATTTCGGCTTAGTTTGATTTTATAACGGTATTAAGAATAAATAGTAAAATACTGGCAGTGACTGAGCACGGTATGTATAGGTTTCCGAATTACAAACAGTATCTGCCAGCCAACAGTGGGCAATATCAAACCAATTACTAGTTTGTTAGAGGCGCGGATACCTACCCACAATACAAAAGCGAGTGGCACAAGTGACAAGAAATGGCGATTAAAGAAAAATACTTGGGCTACCGAGCTCCGCTTGGATAGAAATAAAAAAAAAAATGCCCAAAAAAATAATAAAAAGATCTAACACGCTTGAGGATCAACCCCGCACCTTCTGCCCTTAAGTCGCCTGCTCAACCACTGCTCTATTTGTGCTACAGTTACAGTGGCGAAATTGTGATTCATATTTCACTAAAGTACCTATCCAAATACATAAAAAACGGACGAATGGAATTTTCTCAGATATGAGACCTAGCTAGATCGATTTCTCATTCAAAACTGAAACATTTATACATCAAATTCCAGGCCACCATAACGCCCAAAAGTCAAATGATGGGCAGCCAACTAAAACAATTATCTATGATGCTTGATGCTGCATACAGACAGACTGGAAATTTCTGAACTCTAAATACAACCGCGATTTTTGTCCATTTATGTATATCTGTATCGTCTATCTGTCAACGACTGAATGCTCTGAACTAAGATATAACCTCCAGAAAAGGAAGGAACATTTCAAAAGAAGCAACTACCACTAGCTTTATAGCTCTATCAAAAATTGCTAATTCCTCGTTGACACAAACACAAAAATACGCTTCCCAGAATCCGCTGCAGCCTTCGTTTCGCGGCACGGCGTAACTTCGTTCGCGCGCAATATTTCCGATTACGCGGCGGCGGCGGTAGGCGGCGCGGTAAATCGCGACATCTACCCGCATAAACACAATTTCGCACTCATAAAAGTTACCGCGGCGTTACCGCGGCGTCGTAACGATTCGCCGATGATATTGTCAATCAAAATGAAGGTGTATTGTGAGATTACTTGGGAACTTTATTACCGAACGGGTAAACAGGTTGGGATATACAGTGTCGATTTTTCGGAGATTGATGTTTTTTGGATACTGTTGATGCGTGGGAATTGAACGGTGGGATTTTGAATAGGAATTGTTGCCCAAGACAGATTGTAGGTATATATTAAATAAGAGTATCGCGCAGAGATAAATACATGGGTTTAAGACTAGCTACGATGATTTTTTAAGTAGGTACAAGTACCGATTCTGTACAAACGTAAGGAGTCAATTAAAAAAGAACATGGATAGTTTTGAGCTTTAACTCTAAAAGTATCTATAAACACAGGGTTATACATTTTTGCAGGGTTATATATATATATATATATATATATATAATTGCATTGTTCTATGCTTAATAATAATAAATAAATAACACTAAACATTGATTTGTCTCCTGTACTTATTTATTCAGAAAAAAAAACACTATCGACATAAACTAAAAGAGTAGACACCGCCAAACACTAAAGGTAAGTTTTCCGAGTCCACCAACAATCTTGGTGTCAAGATACTGTAACTTGGTGTTGAATAGAAACCAATATTCGCTTCAAAAACCGCCGCCAACCATCCATACTTTCAAATATTTATCACAAACATATTTCAATGGCGGATAACATTTTTCCGGGCGGGTGCACTAGAAGGGGGTAGTGGGTAGGTAGTGTAGGTAGCGGTAGTAGGTAGTGTGCCCCGCCCGCAAACAATACAATCACAGCCAATCTACCGCGCAAATAGGAAAATAGAGTGCGCGACGCGGCAGGCGCGCCTCGGGCGCTCCTTGCTTGTTTTATGCGCATTACTACCCAATTGGAAGAGCTGATGTGGATAATTGTTTCGCTCGATATGTTTTAATGGGGGCTATCGCGTGTGAATTTGCCACTAGAGGCGCTAGTGTAGCGTGAGGTCCAATAACATTCAGTTTTCACTGGTTTTGGCGGGCTTCGTGATATAAATCATAATTTCTTTAATTTACCCGTTGAAAAGTGATCTCCTTCGTGAAATTATCGCAAATATGGATTATTTGGCTATTAATGTAAACGCACTGAAAAAAAAAATTTTTCCAAACAAAACGGAACTGCACAACATTGCGGCATAGCTACTCGATATGATGATAGTTATTTACAATTAATAAACTTAATGAGATTCAAGATTTAAAACTTTGTTTCGGCGTCGATCTTATAAAGTCTCCTTTGACAGCTATAACCTCTGGACCTTAGTCTACAGTGGCGCCAACTGGTGAGCAAAGAAACGATAGTCCCCATTGACAAGGGTCAATATTGTGTTGGATTGTTTTTGTTAACTTGTAACTGTATCGACTCTCATTTGTTAGTGATCCCAACAAATGAATTAGCGTTCACGGACTTGACTGGCTTTACATTTTAGGTAGACGTGAGTTTCTATTGTGATTCGTCTTCGGTCTAATTCTTATTACCGTTGTAATAAAAGATTTCCAGGGCTCTAACGATGCACCTCCTTCATTTGTTAATTTCAATCTTCTACTCGTACATCCATAGAGAACAACTCGTCTTCAATTTTATAAACTTTTAACTGTCCCATCTGCTTTCTATTTTTTTACATTGACATTTTCGAGGTCACTGTTAAAGACTTCATATTCATCGTAGTCACCAGCTGTTTTCAATTTTTCACTTTATTTTGCGAATTCTAAATATAAAAAAAAAAACATTTCAACCCGTTCCCAAATGCGTCCCCCAACTCTTCGGGAACGTATCGCGGGCAATTTTCCGCGGGTCATTTTTCATTGTTCCGAGTTAGAAGTCGGATATCTATTTGCGGGCGCTCGTAAATAGGGCGCCGCTTGTGTTTACGAGCCGTGGGCATTGGCGGATTACGAGCGAAGCAGGCTCGTAATACAATTCTTAAGATATTGATCGTGGTAATGTAATTTTTTATTAAGAAACGTCATCTTATGGTAATAACAGTGCTTTAGGAAGCAGTCTTGCATGTGGTACGGCGTCACGTGCACAATTCGCAAAAACATAATGGAAAAAAAGAACTTCATTGACGACAATGTACTTACGCTTTGTTTTATCGTAAAGTTGGTCCAAAATATTTATTTATTTATTTTATAAAGACTACTCGGCAAAATACATACAACAATACGGCTTAAGAGTAAAATTTTCAAGCTTATACAGAATTTAACGAACATTATTTTACAAATGTAATCTTTCAGAGTGCAAGAAGAATACAAAATGTAAGTGAATCTGAATAATAGCTGACTTGCAAAACAAACTTCGCTATTTTGAGCGTTGAAGCATTTGAAGACACTGATATTCATTAAACATGTTTCTTGTAAAATAATTTAGGTATGATAGAAAAGATAATTTAGCAACGCAATTCTTGATAACTTTTGGGAAGGTAATTGCGCTTCAATTACAAGGTATTCCAAAAGTTAACAAGCATGCAGCTTTCAAGAAAAATATTCATTTATTACTCCTGAAATTCATTTATTTTTCAAGAAAAATATTCATTTATGATTCGTATTGGGTCCGCTCGGCGATGAATTCGACTTGTGATTATAGTAGGCCTGTGCCGAATATTGTGACTTGCTTATGTAGTAGCTAGTAACTTCGGATTTCAAGTACCTATAGTGAATTAAATTCAAATATTCAAAATGGATTGTTTAGCCGATACAGTACCTAGATAAATATACTACTACTACTACTAGAGCCTATTTGCGTCCCACTGCTGGGCACAGGCCTCCTCTCATCACGAGAGGGTTTGGGCTATAGTCCCCACGCGGGCCCAGTGCGGATTGGGTACTTCACACACATCTTTGAATTACTTCGCAGATGCGTGCAGGTTTCCTCACGATGTTTTCCTTCACCGAAAAGGTCAGTGGTACATTCAAATTGAAATATTCTTGGAACAAATTTAATAAATTCTGTGTGACCTTATGAATCTAAAACAGTCAAGGTGAGCATATTAAGAGCTATCCATACTTCCATACTAATATTATAAATGAGAAAGTGTGTTTGTTTGTTTGTCCTTCCTTCACGTCGCAACGAGTGGACCGATTTGGATGAAATTTGGTATGGAGATAGTTTAAAACCCGGGCAATAACATAGAATACTTTTTATCCCGATATTTCTTCGGGAATAAGTTTTCCACGGGTCAAACCTATTTTTCAATAAGTACTTCTATAACTATAACTGTCTATATGTACAGTATCATCGGGTACGCAAGTCTACGCGGAGCGAAGTTCGCGGGCATTGGCTAGTGGAAAACAAAGGTTCGGCGGAAAGATCTCCACTCAGAGGAGATCGCAGTTGCCCATTACGCCACATCCTATCCGCTAACTCATTCGCTAGTTATTTAATGGTCATATAAATAACGTCCAGCATACCAAAAACATCTGGACAAATTTGCTTATTCAGCAAAAAATCTTAACTATCCATGACAATAAAACTATTTTTCATGTTTCAAATTCAGTACGAATTGGCGATGAATCCATTTTGTAATAATTTCGTTTGGCATCGATTCATTAAAGTTCCCATTCCGTATTCAGACTTCTTGGGTATATACATTCTATACATTAGAGTTTCATTTCAACAAGCTACTATAGTGGTGCTATTAAGAGGGTTTACTCCGAAAATTGGCAACGTCGCAAATAGCTGTCAAATATTTTGCTGTTTTCATTAATTTCTCAATATTACAGATTGAAATCATGAATTATCGCTCTATGATTGAGTAGAACATTAAGTATGGATTGCTACAGTTATCATAGGAACACGAAGTTTTTCGTACTATGGAAGTAATATCTTTTGAAAACTTTCCATCGCAGTTTCCATGCATTTCAATGCAATCTTATCATTTGAATACCTGACCAACAAATATAAAACGAGACGCGTCATTCAACCATAGAATGATATCTTCCTTTTAAATTCAGCAATATTAAGAAATTAATAAAAACAGCGAAACATTTGACAGCTATATGCGACGTTGCCAACTTTCAAAATAAACCCTCTTAACATACTGGCAACTAGTTAGGAAAGCTTGAATGAAAACTTGTTCACAATAATAAAAAATAAAAAAACTACAGGTGTATACAGCTGTATATTTACATACACACTTAATATGCAAATCATAATAAGAGTAAAATTTTTAGAAGTCTCAAATATACTATGCTGTCGACTCCACATTTTTTTAAGTAACTGAACGCCGCATCACTTAAGAATAAGTCTTACAACGTTGCACGGCTCTCACCCACCCTTTGTCCGCATATTGTTCTAGTATTATTGAAACTGTTACAATAGAGGTCTTATTTCATAGCCGAGGGTAATAAAAGCAAACAACGGACCGAGACAAATAGCCTTTAAGCACATAAACATTCATGAGAGGCCCAGAGATAAAGGAAAAAATATCGGTTATCGTTATTTACTATGAAAGCATCGGGAATCACGGACAATGGGCCTTTTAAACGATTATGGAAAGGGGTTTCGGTGGTCAAGTAATCGAGGACATTAGAAGGAATAAATTATTCGGTATATTTTTATTGAAATGTAAGCCTAAAGATGTATAGACAGGTTTAGTATAAATATACTCATAGACCGGACAAATGGAGTCTACTTAAGACTTACTTTTATTTTTCAATGTAAAATATGGTAAAATAGAGAATTTTGATTATATGACAAAAAAAGGGAATTTACACCTGAAAGAACATAAACTCAAATAAAAAATATGAATTGTGAATTGTTCCATCATTAGGAGTCTTATACTTACACACGAATCAAATGCAATTCAAGAATATCGAATATTCAAAAGCGTCAATATAATAAATCGTTTAAAAAAATCCATATTCCAGTAGAGGCAGTTCCAGTAGGAGTAGGAGGTCAGTCTCAAGTTGTTACGGCTTACTTCTAGCGTAATAATGTACAGTCGCCATGAAATATATGTTAACGAACAAGGGTGATCATAAATATCTGAAAATGCATTCTAACGTCTTTACAATAAGATCGTGATCAGATATTTATGATCACCTTGTTTGCTTCCATACATACCTGATGGCGACTGTAATATAGCGTCATCATCACGATACATACTTTTAACACGGATTTAGTTTTGAAATGCCACCAAGTCGAAAAAACAAATACACATTCTGATGTGGTAGGACCTGGTATCACCGTCTTATCCGCTAATTTTCCGCCAAATAGCAGGGATCAAGGTGTTAGGTTCCTATTACCGCTCAGGCATTACTTTTGCGTCGAGCGTTTTACGGACTTGGTCAGTAACACGCCCGCCGCTGCCACTGTGGCTCGAAGTCTGTCCCCGCTAACCTGCCGCCAAATAGCAGTGCTCGCACTGTTGTGTTCCGGTAGGGGGTTAAGGCAGCCAGAGAAATTACTGGCACAGAGGCATTCCATCTTAGGCGTCAGGGTAGGCAACGCATTCGAATCTTATGGTTTCTTAATAAGAAATCAAAAGATTTCGGTGTCCATTGGCCGCAGTGACCGCTTAACATGAGGTGGCTTATTTGCTAGTTTATCTATCATACTACATAAAAAAACACGTGACATATTACTGTTGAATTAACGGTAACTTTGATGTAACATAATAATTCAAGCTAAGCAAATAACGAGCGACATCAAACTCCATTCGATTTGCCGATATTCCCCGAGTGATCGATCTGTCAATGTCCATAGAGAATTTAAAAATATAATCTCATTTTTTACCGGAGAGCCGGCGATCTAATTTAAAAAGAAAGCGACGCGGAAAATGTTGGAAGTAATTTATTTTCTTGTCTATAAGTTTGTTAAGGCCACAGAGGACTCAATTACGTTGTACTTGTTGGAAAAGTTAATGTAAACCTTGTAACGGTTTATTAAGAAAATTGGTGTATTAGGAGACGGTGTATTTTTTCACTTTCCAATGTAAGTGAATATTATAAATAAAAAATATACATAATATAATGTTATGTATATCGAGCTTCGATCATATTATGATCGAAGATATCGTGGCATTGTCTTATGTCGGTAATAAGAAGAAACCTTTTAGAAATGAACTAGCTTTTCCCCGCAACTTCGAATGCGCAGAAATATTAAAAAGTAAAATCCCGATTTTTCCCGTTCCCGTGGGAATTTTGCAAAATCCTTTCTTAGCGGATGCCTACGTCATAACATCTACCTGCATGCCAAATTTCAGCCCGATCCGTCCAGTGGTTTGGGCTGTGCGTTGATAGATCACTATGTCAGTCAGTCAGTCACCTTTGAGTTTTATACATTTAGATAAAGATTTAAAAAAAAAAGAAAAATGTGAAACCTATCTACAATTTCCATCAAAATCGTTCAGTAGGTACCGTGAAGCAGACAGCAGGTCTTGTATGGTCATCTTAAACTCCCATCACATGTCTAACTACCAACAAAGAGATTAACAAACACGTTGTAATTAACCCGTTGATTTGAGGAGGGAGTCATTTGGTTCACAGTCAAAAGGGGCTGAGTCCATTGAAAATTGTTTGCCTTAATCAGATAGGGTGGGGTGCAATATGCCGCATGTTTGTACTGGCGAGGGCATAAAAGGCGATTACCACCCGGTTTTTTAAGTGCAAATGTTGTCCACGATGCGGTGATTTAGGTATGTAAGGTGGATTGTTTGTCGTGAATTTAATGAACATACTTCCTATTTAATTGCTATTTAAAAATTACAATTTGGTGCTTGACAAGTTGAATAAATAAAATAATGAAAAAATACTTTATTTGATAAGGTCAAACAAATATTGCGCTTGATCATGTTTTACAAAGATTTTGTGTTATAAAATCAAATTTAATCATTCAATAAACGTTTAAAAGTAATGATTTGATCACTGAAAACTGTGACGTCACATTACGAGGGGCGTTCAAAATATTCTCGGTATTGGAATGAAAACAAACAAGTATGAACAGTTTGATATTTTTTATTTTTCAATATACTCCCCCCCTATGTTAATACACTTAAAAGATCGATCAATTATTTTTTTTAATCCCTCATAAAAATATTTTTTATCCTTGGTATAAAAGTGCTCCTCTACTGCCGCCTTCAACGCCTCATCGTCAAAAAATCGATTTCCACGCAGATCCTTTTTGAGATTGGGGAACAAAAAGAAGTCGCTGGGGGCTAAGTCCGGACTATACGGTGGATGAGTTATAGTTCCGAACCCACATTCAGCAATAGCTGCCTTGGCAATATGAGCAGTATGGACAGGGGCGTTGTCATGCAGAAGCAGAATACCTTTAGACAACTTTCCTCGCCTTTTTTCTTTTATTGCGTCCCTTAATTGATGTAGAATATTCGCGTAGTACTGTCCCGTGATATTTACACCTTTTTCTTTATAATCGATCAACAATACTCCTTCACAATCCCAAAATATTGTTGCCATGACCTTGCCAGCGGAAGGGACGACCTTGAACTTCTTGGGATGAGCTGAACCCTTAATGTGCCACTGCATGGACTCCTGTTTACTCTCTGGGTCATAATGATGAACCCAGGTTTCATCTCCAGTAACTATCTTTTGCAGCACCTCATCAGGATTTTCACCACACAGGTCAATAAAATCGGAACAGCAAGCTGCACGCACATCTTTTTGAAGTCGAGTCAGCATTCGCGGAACCCATCTTGCACTGACCTTTGACATATTAAGATGGTCATGGATAATGTCATGTACGGTACCAATAGAAAGATTGGTTACTTGAGCTATTGATTTTATCTTCACTCGACCATCTTCCAATATAAGGTTTTCCACCTGATCAATATTTTCTTGTGAAGTAGCTACTACAGGCCGGCCAGGTCTAGGGTCATCTTCAATACTCTCCCTGCCACGTTTGAATTCGCTTGACCACTTTTGAATTGTAGATAAAGAAGGAGCAGACTCACGGTAAACACAATCCATTTCCTCTTTTATGGTTTTTTGGTTTTTACCCTGTTTCGTCAAGAATTTTATTACGGAACGATGTTCTAATTTCGTTAACATTGTTAATTCACTCATTGTGTTCGTGTTTGTTCAGAAATTGCAGAAAAACAAAAGAACATCTCGGTTTGAATTATACTTTTTTTTAATGTCAAAGAATGAACCTTACCAGCCAGTAACAAAACAAATTCAAAAAGAGGTTATAAGATATCAATACCGAGAATATTTTGAACGCCCCTCGTATATGATACTATTTGCAATTCATTATGAAAGCTGCTTTTGATGTTCAATAAAAGTATCTGATTTGACTTGTAACTCCAGTAGCCAATTGTCTGCTAATTGCTATACAGTGTACAAAAGTTATAAATTATTTTGACGACCGGATTGGTCCAGTTTGTAGTGACCCTGCCTTCTGTTCCGATGGTCGCGGGTTCGAGTCCCGCTCATGATGAGCACGAATGTTTGTACTCATGTAAGTCATGGATGTATAGTATTTATATATGTATGTAAATATTTATATCGTTCTCTAGCACCCATAATACAAGCGTCGCTTAGTTTGGGGCTAGGTCAATATGTGGGAAATGTACCAAGATATTGTATCATTGTGTTGTTATTTATTTTTATTGGTGTTTTTTATTCTATCACATCAGACAACATATGCCTTAATTGGATACTATTTTGAGCCTAATTAAGTAAAATTATACCTAATGATGGTTGGATTCACACCAATGTGGTGTGACATCGATAGATTAGTGTAAATAAGTAAATACATTTAATTACTCGTTTGACCAGAGAAATCCAGCGTGACAGATGTTTAAGTATTTTATGACATAAATGAAATCCTTAATGATATCTAAATTGACACGAAAAGTCGACATTATCGTTCAATCCGTGACTGACTTTTCAACCATAAGCATTTAAGCATGATAGGTGTAAGTATTTTCAGCCTGTAATAGTTTTTACTATAATTCAAATTATACGCCTTCACTTTGGGCGTCGACGTTTTCATCTTTCAATCAAAAGTGTGAAATCCCAAATGTAAAAATAGTATAATTGTATATTATACTTAACCAGAGGCTGTGATAACATAAGTATAGGTTGCGACAGATGATCGTGTCAATAAAACGTTTATGATCCACCCCATGCCACGCCACGCATGAATACATTAGTGACCGCCGGTGTTGCCGCTAAAAATACGCCTCAGGCGTCACACATGGCTACCAATTTGAAAATTATACGCGTGTTTAAATTTCGAACCGCGTTATTTGAGCCTTGTTGAATTTGGAACCGTAATCGGACTACGGATTAGACAAGATTATAAGCTGGGGTACAACCGCGCGTCACTGTGGGTCGCGACAGAATGACGATGACACTAATCTGGAAATAAAGTAATTGTAACGCTAAATGCGGATTCTTAGATAGATGGAAACTCACTGAAAGTATAGTTCAAGATCGGGATAAATAGGATAGAATGGCAAGCGATCTTTTTTTTTTTTAATCAGACCATCAGCGTTCAAGTAACAAATGTCATTGGTAGGCAAACGAGCACACGTGCCACCTGATCGTAAGCAGTCACTGCGGCCCATGGATGCCGAAATCTTGTGATTTCTTATTTAGAAACCATAAGATCTCGAATGCGTTGCCCACCCTGAGGCTTAAGAAATCAGGACTAAGAAATTTGGAATGCCACTGTGCCAGTAATTTCACAGACATTTTCCTTATCAAAAAACGATTACTGACAGTTTGCATTCTAAATAAATTTTATCCAAACAACAGCTTTCATACATTTCATAGAATGAAAATTTTAAATCAGGCCTTACGTTAACTTCGCTTCTTTCGCTTCACAAGATTTTTGTACATTTTGAGTGACCGATTAAAATAAGATTGCTTGTTTTACAATGTGAAATTACGTCTCAAAAAGATTTTTCGGCAGATGTTTCTTTTTTTTTAAAGTCGTAGTTTCCATCTGCAAATCTCAAACTGTTTTCATTGTGTATAACAACATACGGTTTTCAACAGCGGGATTCTGGTCTAGCAACAATAGTAGCGGGGCACTGTTGGGACCGTAATCCCGGTAATGCGGACCGAAATGGAAAATTACAGGGTAACACCCGTAATGTTGTTACAAAAATGTCCTTAACGTTTAATGAATATTGGGAGCCGCTGATGGGTGGGCTTTGGGAGAGCGGGGTGAAAAATATTAAATCTTCTTTGTTAAGTAAACGCGATAACTACTATTGACTAGTATTTTTCAAGAATCGTCATATCGAAACGGGCATGGATAGGTCTCACATGATTAATCTATACTAATAATATTGTAAATGCAAAAGCCACGAATCACTAGACCAATTTAGATGTTAATAGATATGTATGACTTTTGATAAATTCAAATTCAATCATTTATTGAGCAAATTGGCCACATGAACTGAATCTACCATAGCGATTGCTAGCCCATTGCCTTAACCCGGTAGCACTCTCACCACCAAGGCGAATCTAACGACATATCACAAGCTAAAATCCATCAAGTTAAAATACAGAGCGTGGTAAAAAATATCGATACTGGCACAGTCGGGTAAGAATCATCTGGAAGCATTTTTTTTTCAATTGGCAAGGGCTGGCACCGGCACGTAACGGCATGATTGCCACCGACCGCGGTCTTTATGCCATTATTCGAATTTTGAAAACGAACGCCCACCTAGGCCCCGCGGGCCTTTGCCAATCCATCCTATTTGTTGCCAGTTCTAAAACATCAAACCGATATAGAACTAGGAAACGTACAGAGGTGCAATTCAACGCTATTTTTTTTGACGTTTTTTTCGCATGTATTTTTCATTAACTTTTGCTAATTTCAGGGACTTTCGGTAATTAAGGTACTTTTTATTGATACATAGAAAATCTGTATGTTATTAGTCCGTAACTCTATCCGTCTGTTACCTCTTCACGCTTAAGCCGCTGGACCGATTTAAATGAAATTTGGTATGGAGATATTTGGAATCTCGAGGAAGAACGTAGGGTACTTTTTAACCCCGACAAATGCATAGTTCCCACGGGAACGCGATATACAAAGATTGAAAAGCAGGTGCCCGATGTAATCTACTATTGTTTTGCGATTGTTATTTTACACTGTTTTCTACAATGATCCAAATAGCAACAGCGCAAACATTCCCGACTCGAATCAGCAGTACAAAATTAAAAGCCAACAAACAGCATTACGAATTTCGCGATTCGTTAGAGCAATCTCGACGTCTCTAAATAAGCCCGCTGCATTGATGCAATCGCGCACAAAGGGGTTGCCAGCGTAAAAACTAGCTAACAAGCTCCGCTGCGCCCGCGGCGTTCTAATTCACAATTTGCCGCGCCCGCCCGGGGAACGTTCTAAATTCAAATTCCACCATGTTCCACAAATGAATTCGGAAAAAAGAAAATTTTATGCAATAAAGGACCCCTTGAATGTTGAGTTGGTTTTGAAATGTTTCGAGTTTGTAAATTTGAAGTAAATAAGAAAATTACACTCATAAAGTATAATAAAATTTAAACATGCGTTTATACCTATTTAAATAAAGAATACTTACACACAAATTCGACTTCATCAGATTTGATTTTCATAGTAAATTATTTTGAATCGGGAATCCGGGATTAAAGGAAAAAATCGGAGATAAAAACTATCCTATATCCTTTCTAGGATTCCAATTATCCCCACACCAAATTCCATCCGTCAAGTACCGTATTGATGTTGAAATGTTTGTAATTTTCATAAAAATATAACAATCTAGTTCATCAGGATCTTGTAGTTTCCTTAAATCCAATCCAATATTTGGAGGGTTCAGTGTCTTGTTCTAAAAAAAAACCGGCCAAGTGCGAGTCGGACTCGCGCACCGAGGGTTTCGTACAAACCTGTAAGGTTTACAAAGTTCGTTCTTTACGACAATCGAGTCATAACTATGGTATTTTTATTGCAAAATGAAATTCATAACATTACAATGGGGAAAGATGGAGTAGCATAAAATTAAGACAAAGATCTTAAAAAATATATATTTTGTAATGTAACTAAAAATTTAAGGTTTTCGGAATTTTTCCTTTATGTGTGCTATAAAACGTTGCTTCATGCCAAATTTCAAGATTCTAGGTCGACTGGAAGTACCCTTTAGGTTTTGATTCCCTTGCGAGTTTCAAAATATGCAGCTTAAATTGCTGTTTCTTTTGATTGCGTTGACATAGAAGTTTGATTTTGTTACAGCTTAAAGGTATTATAGACCTGAGTATTTGGTATGAATTTCAATTTAATACCTCTACGCGTTTATGAGGAAATGGGTAGTAAGGTTAAAATTATTAAAAAAAAATATATTATGTGATGTAACTAAAAATTTATGGTTTTCGTAATTTTTCCTTTATCTATGCTATAAGACGTTGCTTCGTACCAAATTTCAAGATTCTGAGTTCACGGGAAGCATCCTGTAGGTTTTGATTCCCTTGCAAGTGTCGAAAATTTGCGGCATAAACGGCTGTATCTTTTGATTGCGTTGGCTTAGAAGTTTGATTTTTTCACAGCTTCAAGGGACAGTAGACCTGAGTAATTGATATAAATTTCAGCTTCATACCTCCACGCGTTCCTGAGAAAAAGGGTCTTGACAGACGGACGGACGGACGGACAGACGGACAACAAAGTGATCCTATAAGGGTTCCGTTTTTTCCTTTTGAGGTACGGAACCCTAAAAATGTACTTGATTTCTCGATTAAGTAATAAAAGTTCAACGTTACTTTTGATGCTGCCTGAAGGCATCTACGGTTAGCTACAGCCAAAAGTACACAAGACAAAATCTAAAAAATGTACTTGATTTCTCGATTAAGTAATAAAAGTTCAACGTTACTTTTGATGCTGCCTGAAGGCATCTACGGTTAGCTACAGCCAAAAGTACACAAGACAAAATCTAAAAAATGTACTTGATTTCTCGATTAAGTAATAAAAGTTCAACGTTACTTTTGATGCTGCCTGAAGGCATCTACGGTTAGCTACAGCCAAAAGTACACAAGACAAAATCTAAAAAATGTACTTGATTTCTCGATTAAGTAATAAAAGTTCAACGTTACTTTTGATGCTGCCTGAAGGCCTCTACGGTTAGCTACAGCCAAAAGTACACAAGACAAAATCCAAGCAACGTATATTTTATCACGAAAGAAAACTATTAACCACCACACACGCAACCGCAACCAAACAGAATTACTTAACACCCCAATCCACCCCGGGAACTTATCAAAATAAATAATTCAGTCTCAAACCGACGCGGCGATCTATTCGCAATCTATCGCTCGCATAATCCAGATGACGGACGACGCAGCGGCGCGTCGGAGACGTGGAAAAATCTTACCCTAACCGAATAACCCCTTCGCTACCTCGGGGGATGAAGACTGGAGAAAACCTCCGCTCAAACTCTCGCTTTCTCGCTTCGTTGTACAGCAAAAAATAAAGAAAGCGCGAGGGGATCGCGCAGCGACACTTCAGACGATTTCAAACAACGTCGAGCCGCGTAGTGGGGGGAGGTTAGAGCCGGCTTCCGATTGGCCGCCTCCCCGGAAGGATATGACCTATAGTTTTTCTTCTTAAGAACTTCCTCCGTCCATTGTGCGCGTGATTTACGAGCGGGCGGGCGGCGGGGGCGTAGATTGATGATTGCCTCATCCGGCCGGGCGCAATCACATCTGCCCGGCTGGCAATTTCCCCGCATATTCGTTTACCCGCCGTATTATAGGGGCACTCTTTCCGAGGAGAAGTGTTATTGCCTCCATTACGACCGGGCTAATGCTTGCTACCAAGGCTTATACGGTTTGCGTAATCAATGGAATTATTTTGCTTTCGTGAAATTACTTGGCACTACGCTTGATCTTTCTGAAAGGATTCTTTGCATGACAGCGTTTTTATGTTTAATCGTGTAACTAAACTGGTTTGCGAACCTTTTACTGATTTGAATGTCATCAAGCACACATTCTACTGGCGCCCCTCGAGGGCCTAGCATCAAAGAGAGAAAAAAGATAAATTGTGTATTACGGGCCTGCTACTTGTTTTCAACTACTTCCCAAAAATAGCCAATATCCCTATTGAATAAACTAAGTATTATACTTGATTGTATTGTTTGATTATATAAGGTTACAAAAAAAGTACAGGTGTATCTACATATATTCTACAGCCACTACGCTTCTAGCAAAAACGACTCAATGAGAATCACCGCGAGTGAATTTGCCACTAGAGGCGCTTGAGTCCTACGAGGTGCAATGTTGCCAATTTAGCACATTATGTCCCATATCACACGCTAAATTGATAACACTGAGGTCTCCGAAACGTCAAATGTCATAGTGACATTGACACTTTTGCATAAAATGACTAAATTTGACATTGAAAGCCAACACCCTATAGATAGTGGCGCCAGCTAGTGAGCAGGAATACGGTAGCCCTCATAACGCACGTTTAATTTAACAGAATTCATCAAAAAACCACACCTAACAGTTCTAACACTCTAAACTCAAAAGAAAATCCAAGTCCTAAAAGACGGGAGCACAATGGCCGGGCCATAAAGGGGAGGTCGGTTATTAGCATCTATTACCGAGTGCGAGCACAAAAATGGGTATCACGCCCATGTAATAAATTTACTCGCTGTTAACTGCTGGACCGCCCGTGGCGCGGGACTATTCTGAAGGACTGACCATAGACAAATGTTAGTGTTGAAACTTTTTTTTTAAATGGACGGCAAATTCCTTGTTTATTCTCCATCAGGCTGTCAAGTTCTTCTTTACTGTCAGTCATTTTTATTTCGCCATAAACAGAAATTATTCAGCTTAAGCAAGCAGAGCAAGCTGAATAATTTCTGTTATGAAGCCATGGAGGTTATAGTAGATAAGCACATCTACAAGCTTTTTATGCACCCCCGCGCACCTGGTCCAAAACTTGGTGACCGAGGTAGTTCCAGTTATTAGTTGCTACTTCCATGGCTTGCTTTAAAATAAATATGAGCAACCTCAACCTATTTTGGTGAATGGAACATGATTTAAGAGAATTTGTGATACAGTCTTGATACAGTGAATTTCAACAGCAGTCTGCCACAGAATAGTGTATCAGCGTGCACGCGACCGGCACAGCGCCGCTAAAGTGCTGTTGGACGGACAAGGGCAGTGATTGCCGGTGTTACTCGCCAAATGAGATTGGTCGCCGTTTAGCGCTTTATTTCGAAACTCGAGTAGTCTGGGGTAGTATCCGGTCGCGAGTAGAGAATACTACTAGCCTTGTGTAGCTAGGTGTGCTTAGCGACACGAAAGCTGATCCATTTTATTTTTGACATGATAACTTTTTAGTATTTATTCCAATTTGATACTCCCAAGCGTTCCTGAGAATCAATTTCTTGACAGATCGACAGACGGACAAGCGGACGGACCATGAATTGAACCTAGAAAGGTTCGTTTTGTCCTAGAGACGTCAGGACCCTACGAATTTAAACCGTATAATATAAATAAACTGTATAATACATCTAATTTTACATTGAACACGGTTAGAAATCTCTATTAATATAATAAATGCGTAAGTAACTCTGTCTGTCTGTCTGTTACCTCTTCACGCTTCAACCGCTGGACCGATTGAGATGAAATTTGGCATGGAGATAGTTAGGGTCCCGGGAAAGGACACAGGCTACTTTTTATCCCGAAAAAACGCATAGTTCCCGCGGGAGCGCGATAACCGAACTCCACGCGGGCGAAGTCACGGGCAGAAGCTAGTACTGCATAATTTGTTCAGTAGTATATAAATAACCCGTAGACTTAATACAGGTACAGTCGAGTTCATTAATATATGATCACTTTTGGACCTTATTACAAGGGAGCAAGGTGTAAAGGTGTGTATATATTGGAGAACTCGACTGTACCACATTAATAAAATCAATGTCTACACAAGATTAAAGCATTAAAGCTTCTTTGTGCGAAATTAATTAATTATTTTGTAAGAGTGGTAATAAAGATTTCACTAAACGTTTAATACAAACCGGTAATTCAATCTAGGTATTGCATAAATTATCAAAATCATGCTTTGTTAATAATATCGCGATAAGATAATTAAACTTGGTTTTTACTCACTAAGACGTCCTTCATGACCGCTTTATTAAAACCTAGCATAAAAAAAGAACAATGGGAACTGATTAATAAAAATCTTCTGTGAAAGTGAACACCATAATTAAAAAAAGCTCTTAGATTGTCTTGGGTATGGTATGTAGAAGTTATCTTCGGTAAAAACTGTTTTGGTGATAATATTTAAGTGATACAAGCATTGATCTACTATAAGTAAGGATTCGCAATCAGCCGGAGAAAAATGACCCCGTTGAAACGGGTGCCCGAACAGCTCGGGCACCCGTTTGGCCTTCGTTATAGAGGCGTTATTGGCATATTGGAACGTATTTTCTAATGTCAGTTTGCTCCATACATTTTGGCATATTCTGTTAGGCACTGTTCGTCCATATATTATTACTTATTATAGGTCAATGGGTAGTTATTCAAAACTAGATTTTGAGCAGAATGGTACCTACACTGTCTAGTCATTAAACCAGATTTCAAATATTCTTGTAAATTCTCAAGCAGCCCTGGCTCTCCAAAGTCAGTTTTCCTCGAGAAAAATCGTCTTAATTTAAATTGAAAAAACATTGCAGGCTAAGTAATAAATTATGGCATGAATCGACGGCAAACCGCACCGCCCATTAGCGAGCGAGAACTTCCAGGAAAAATGGGATAAGGCGCATCGCACACAGCGGTACAATTTTACACAACTTAGAAGGCGCGTGAATTAAGCAAAAATAGAGTGTGCGTCAACGTCAAAGTGCTTCGACGCACGCCTTCTAAGTTGTGTCGTAATGTAATAAGAACATTATAAATGGAAGATTAATAATTAAATTATTACATGTTTGACTTTTTTATTACAGTTATACTAAATGGACTCTTCGGAAGATGCCATGTGTTTTACAATTAAATGTGTTAAAATCTTTATTGGTTTACCGATAGCCAATTTTCTTTAACTCATTGTGAAATTCATGTTTCCTGCATATTTTTCAAATGAATTCCATCAATATAAATCTTGAGCGCCAGTACACGCTGCCCCTGACGACCCTCCGGAGGAATTCTTACAGACTTTTTAATAGAGAGGTGGACGCAACCCTTTTATTCTGATTAGTTATTGTATTTACCCTCCCCTCGACCGCGGTATTGACAAAAATCGCCCCCCCACTTAATGGGAATTAAAAATCCCCACTCCGCTCTGACGTTTCATAACCAAACATTTTTGAAAAGGATTTGAGCAGGAATCTCATAATGGGCTTGTTTAATAATGAATGAGTTTTTGATTGCAATTGTGATAAAGATTTTTAAGAAACCGATTTTTTAGAATGCTGGTGTAAGTTGATACTGTATTGTAGGACTTTGCGAAGCGTAGCATAGACATGCATTGCCTAGTAAAAAAAATACATACAACTACTAATTAAAATAATCTGGTTAAGGTCACAGGAACTCTGGGCTAAGTCCATCACACACGTTGAATTGCTTCGCAGAAGCGTCGGTTAGACGGATTTTGATTAAATTTGGTATGAAGATAGTTTGAGACACTGGAGATTACATAAAGATAGTAGTTGTATTGGGACGGGAACGAGTTTTCCACTGGCCAAACCACATGTTTAATACCCCTAAAACTATAACTATCTATTATCTATTTATTCATTGGGTACATTCTAAGTCTACACGGGACGAAGTCGCAGGCAACGGCTAGTTTGTAACATTTTAATTTTATTTCGCATACAAATCGCTAAAATCGGTGGGCTACCACAACTTAAAGTACAAACGGTTCATGTTTTAAACGCCCAGTAGTATAGTTACAAATAGGGATGACGACAACTTTTTTTCCTTAGTCTATCAGGAAGATTATTGAAAAGTATTGGACACGTATTTTTTCTTTTTTCACGTAATCAAACTTATACGGAGATATATTGAGTTGAAATGTCGCGTGACGTTCCGGTTAGGTACGATTTATACCTAACGGTGACGTAGTTAGCCACCACTCTCCAACTTTAATTTATTAATTTTAACTTAGTCATTCTTTGTTAATTTGATAAAACAAAAAATACGTGTCTAATATTTTTCTTTTACCCGACTGACGGACTAATTAGAATTTCGATTTATTCAGCCTGTCGTCATCCCTGTTGTTGCTAAGACTTTGGTTCAAGATCTGACTGTCTGACTATTACAAACACATCACAGCTAAGAACATAAAGTGTGTGCACTATTCGCTGGGGTAATCATTTCTTTTTGTGTGAGCGAAGGGGTAGATTGGCGCGATTACCTCTGTACGGCAAAGAGGTGGGATGTAGAAGCGACACAACCATACTGATATTATAAATGCGAAAATAAATCTGTCTGTCTGTTACCTCTTCACGCTTCAACCGCTGGACTGATTGAGATGAAATTTGACATGGAGATAGTTGGGGTCCCGGGAAAGGACATAGGCTACTTTTCATCCCGGAACGCATAGTTCCCGCGGGAGCGCGATAACCGAATTCTACGCGGGCGAAGTCGCGGGCAGAAGCTAGTGATTTATAAAGGAGAATTCACAGAGTACCGATAGAAAATATTGTATAGGCTCATCGATCGTAGATAGAACATAATTTATGGTAAGTACATTTACCCTTTTTTTTCAAGTTTCTGTAACCTGTAACGAAAGTAACTTTCAGCGACGCGTGACATGTCGTTGAGAACCAAACCTAATCAAATATTTCCAGCAATCACCAACGCATCATCAAGAACATAGTTTTCCGAAATTATACAATTTTTTTTTTAAATTTAATACTTAGTACTTTACAATATAATGTAGTTAATTCAATTTCGTACAGAAAAAAGCCAGATTGTATCAATGGATGATCAAATAAATAAATGAATAATCACAAATTACTACTACTACTACAGCCTATTTGCGTGCCACTGCTGGGCACAGGCCTCGCCTCATCATGAGAGGGTTTGGGCCATAGTCCCCACGCGGGCTCATTGCGGGTTGGGGACTTCACGCACATCTTTGAATTACTTCGCAGATGCGTGCAGGTTTCCTCACGATATTTTCCTTCACCTAAAAGCTCAGTGGTAAATTCAAATTGAAAACCAAATCACACATCAACTATCTATTATCTAAAAATTACAATATTTTATTCTTACATAAGCAGAGTCGCTATTAGATATATGACAGCGAACAAGACAATCATAAACATCTGGACACTATTCTATTGTCAAGACGTTAGAGTGCATGTTCACATATTTATTACTAGCTTCTGTCCGCGACTTCGTCCGCGTGGAATTCGGTTATAGCGTTCCCGCGGGAATTGAACGTTAAACTATAACAAATTATATACGAAAACCTTCCCTCTATCTATTAAAAAAACCGCATCAAAATCCGTTGCGTAGTTTTAAAGATTTAAGCATACATAGGGATATAGGGACAGAGAAAGCGACTTTGTTTTATACTATGTAGTGATCATCCTCATTCAAGATGTGTGTGAAGTCCCCAATCCGCACTGGGCCCGCGTGGGGACTTTAGCCCAAACCCTCTCGTGGTGAGAGGAGGCCTGTGCCCAGCAGTGGGACGCAAATAGGCTGTAGGTAGTAGTAGTAGTAGTGATCATCCTTGTCCGCTAAGCTAGATTCGATGCCGCCTGTACAAGTTTGAATCCTGAAAGGTAAGCTAGTATCCAGTCTACATATATTCCATTCTCTGCAGACGGCTGTTCGCAAACACAGTTGCAATTAGCGCCGCGCGAAGCGCGTAACGTGGCGTGTTGACGCCATCTCGTCCCCATTATTAATATAGTATACGTATGGCGTAGCTTTGATGACAGGTTTGGCTCAGTTGGTAGTGACTCTGCCTACTGTTCCGACCGTCGCGGGTTCTTTATTCAATTGCAGAACATGTTAGTGTTACAGATATAGGGTGTTAATATTAGGTAACTTAAGTATCTACATGTTACCCTGTCAGGGCATGTGCAATGTCTTAAAAACTAAACTTAGATGTAAATGTCGTTATTAGGTACTGATAGGTAGGTATTAGACACACTGTTCTATAACGACAAATTATATTATTACAGTGATTTTTCATAAATAATAAGTAGGTGTAATAGCATATAAATAATTTATACATAAATATTAATTTCAGGTTAATGACTTTAAAGATTTATAATGTATTATAATAATAATTATCGTTTTATTAAATTAAATTAAATTATATAATATGTCCTTATTGTAAAATCGTTACTCTATTTTTATTATTATTATTATTTTGTTTTACTTATACAATTCAAAGTCATTTATAATTTATAATTTTAAATGACTTTGACTTTTTGACTTTGACGGGTTCGAATCCCGCTAGGGGCAAACCTTGTGTGAATGTTTGTACCAGAGCGATGGATTTTTAGTATTTAATACTTATTACTACTACAGCCTATTTGCTTCCTACTGCTGGCGAGACTCATTACGAGAGGGTTTTGGGCTATAGCCCCACGCGAGCCCAGTGCGGGTTGGGGACTTCACACACAATTTTGAATTACTTCGCAGATGTGTTGTCCTTCACCGAACAGCTCAGCAGTAGATTCAAATTTAATTTCGCACATAAGTAAACTTAGAGGTGCGAGCCGGAATCAAACCGTCGACCCTCTGCATGAGAGGCGGTAGATCGAACCACTAGGCCACCACGGCTTCTCATTATAATTATACATATAAGTATTTACTACTATACTCGTAACTATCCTATCCCAGCAAATAGCAGTCTATGTACTTCTCCGGGACTCTATCTCCATACGAAATTTTATCGAAATCGGTCTAGCGGTTTAAGCATGAATATGTAACAAACAGACAGAAAGACAGTTACTTTCGCATAATATTAGTATGGATCGGGGTCGGGGGCTATCCTCAGATCTGAATGAATATAAAAATATTTCTTACAAAGAAGTATTTTGCGAACTTTACGAATCTGAATTTATATCTACACCCTTTTCAATGTGCCTATAAAAAGTAAGTCAACATCGCTGTCTACTTACTTAAAAAAAAAGAATAATAATGAAAATCGACAACTATTACTTATCCACACCATGCTTCGTCAGTATTACTTATATTGACTTACACGTCGTTATTTATTTATTTATACGTCGTATTACTTTTTTCCTGCCTTTCAATCTATCTTTCAATCTAGACTGCAAAACAATCATACATGGCCAAACACGCGAGAAACCGTCATCTCGACAAATAAAAGTTGATTTAGCTATGAAAGGGCCACTCATTAGGGCTCCGCCGTGACTTCGCACTACAAGCGGAAGCGACAAGCGTTTTCTTAAGAGGGTTTATCCGAATAGTTGGCAACGTCGCATGTAGTTGTCAAATTTTTCGCTGTTTTTATACATTTCTCAATATTGCTGAATTAAAAAGGAAGATATCATTATATGTTTGAATAACGCGTCACGTTTTGTATTTGTTGGTTAGGCATTCAAATAATAAGACTACATTAAAATGTATGAAATCTGCGATGGAAAGCTTTCAAAATATATTACTTCCATAATACTAAAAATTTTGTGTTTCTATGATAACTGTTGCAATCCATACTTAATATTTTATTCAACCATAGAGCGATAATTCATGTTTTCATTCAGTAATATTCAGAAATTAATGAAAACAGCACTATATTTGACAGCTATTTGCGACGTTGCTAACTTTCGGAGTAAACCCTCTTAAAGCGTGTACAATATAGCCTACCTACTGGCTGTGCGTTCAGAAAATACGCCCCTCTTACCTAACCTCTTACTAAACCCTCTTAATGCATTTCACGATCGTGACGTTCATCTACCACACAGCCTACAGATCAATTCACGACAGCTGGCATGAACGGAACTACAACAAACCAAACAATAACAGCCTATTTACGGCCCACTGCTGGGCCTCCTCTCATCGCGAAGTTTAGGCTATAGACCCCACGCGGGCCCAGTGCGGATTAGGGACTTCACACACATCCTTGAATTACAGCGTGTAATATTACTTTCATCACGATTGTTTTCCTTCACCGAAAAGTTGAGTAGTAAATTCTAATTAAATTTCGTACATAACTAAAGTCAGAGGCGCGAGCCGGATTCGAACCCCCGACCCTCTGCACGAGGCGGTAGGTCAAACCACCATGCTGCTGCGCTACTCATAGCGCTATCCTTTTTACTCTTTTATGTAAAAAAAGGGATAGCGATATGAATAGCGCGGCAGCATCGCTACAAAAAGTAGCCGTGGGCGAGGGCACTTAGAAACGTTGACGCAGATTCTATTATTGCTCTCACCTTTTTGACGGCCGGATTGGTCCAGTTGGTGGTGACCCTGCCTTCTGTTCCGATGGTCGCGGGTTCGAGTCCCGCTCGGGGCAAATTTTGTGTGATGAACGCGAATGTTTGTACTCGAGTCATGGATGTTTGGTATTTATATATGTATGTATTTCTCTGTATAAGTATTTGTATCATTGTCTAGCACCCATAGTACAAGCTTTGCTTAGTTTGGGGCTAGGTCAATATGTGTGAAATGTCCCAAGATATTTATTTATTTTATTTATTTTTAAGTTCTGTAAACCCGTACCACGGTTGAGTTTTGGCCCCGGCCATATTTGACGCGAGTTGGGGCTAATTTTGTAGTGTTCTGGTGGTAGTGTTAGTCGTCGCTCACTCTGCCGCTTGTCGCGCGAAGTCATCATTGCGACTATTAGCAGGGCTCGCGATAAAGAACCTCGTTACGGGCTGAATGGGACGCGCGCAGATTGCGGTTTACCCGCCTGATGGAATATATTAGCGCGTCGCCCGCGGCCGAGAGAACGCCTAGCATTTTAGGGGCAACTTCTAACTTGTTTAGTTTAGGCCCAGTTACAACAAGCTGCTAATCTCGAGTATCTAACTCGGGTTTAGTTGTATCAATATAACTCGAGTTAGGGGGTACCTAACCCGCGGATAGCAGCGTTCGTGCAAGTCCCGTATGTGGCCTATGAATCATTGCGCTTAGAGATCTTCTACTATCTAAAGTCCCGCGCCTTCACATTTCAAAACACTTCAATGTATTTAAAAAAAACACGAACACTCTCAACACATGTGTGCGTGCTGAGACAGCCATCAACTATGCGTTGAGAGTGTTGGTGGTGCTTTTTAAATAATAATAAAAAAAAGCGTTTTGAAATGTGAAGGCGCGGGACTTTAGATAGTAGAAAATCTCTACCATCATTAGATGGCCTGTGAGCTCGTTTGCCAACCAATGCCATGAAAAAGATGCCACTGATTCACTCGCGATACTCCATACAAACGGAACCTAAACTGCACACTGAAATATTTTGCTGTACAAATCAGTGCGCGTGTGTGCGTGAGCCGTGGTGGCCCAGTAAGCCGTGGTGGCCTAGTGGTTCGACCTACCACCTCTCATGCAGAGGGTCGGGGGTTCGATTCCGGCTCGCACCTCTAAGTTTACTTATGTGCGAAATTCAATTTCAATTTGAATTTACCACTGAGCTTTTCGGTGAATAAAAACATCGTGAGGAAACCTGCACGCATCTGCGAAGCAATTCAAAGATGTGTGTGAAGTCCCCAATCCCCACTGGGCTCGCGTGGGGACTATAGCTCCAACCCTCTCGTGATTAAAGGAGGCCTTTGCCCAGCAGTGGGACGCAAATAGGCTGTAGTAGTAGTAGTAGTAGTAGTGTGCGTGAATCTCTCTTTGCACCTTTCCCGATGCACCGCCCGCGCTTTTTCAGGGATGTGAGGTAACGTGTTTTGGTGCGGGGAGGAGCGTGTCGCTACTGTACGATATTACTATCTAAATATATAAAACTCAAAGATAACTGACTGATATAGTGATCTATCAACGCACAGCCCAAACCACTAGACGGATCGGCTGAAATTTGGCATGCAGGTAGATGTTATGACGTAGGCATACGCTAAGAAAGGATTTTGCGAGATTCCCACGGGAAAGGGAAAAAAACGGGATTTTACATTTAATATTTCTGCGCATACGAAGTTGCGGGGAAAAGATAGTTAGATATACTATGCCACTGATGATGATTTATAAGTGGTTTTATAAAATACAACGTACCTGCGGCGTCGGTTTCGAGACCACTTTCGGCTGCAGCCTCTGCAAGTGGTTGGGGAGCGGTTTGTCTTTCGGTGCAGGTTCCTTCGTGGACGGTTTAGGCTTGCTGACTTCGCTGCTTGGCCTACCGCTCATTCTGTTCGCCTGAGAATATGACAATATATGAAACTAGCCGATGCCCGCGAGCTTCGTCCCGCGTACACTTAGAATTTGCGTACCCGATGATACTATACATGTAGACAGTTATAGTTATAGAAGTATTGGAAAACTGGGTTGACCCGCGGAAAACCCGTTCCCGTAGAAATATCGGGATAAAAAGTATCCTATGTTATCGCCCGGGTCTCAAACTATTACCATACCAAATTTCATCCAAATCGGTCCACTCGTTGCGACGTGAAGGAAGGACAAACAAACAAACAAACACACATTTATAATACTAGTATGGATGTTTACTACTTTAGTATTAAAGAATACTAGCTTCTAGCGTACCCCCGTGGAATCCGGTTATCACGTTCCAACTAGAGCTATGTGGTTTTATGGGTTAACAATTATCCTTGTCCGGGACTCCAACTTTCTCCATACCAAATTTCATCTAAATCGGCCCAGTGTTAACCGTGAAGAGGTAACAGATAGAGCTACTGTCGCGTTTATAATATAAAGTATACATTTGATACATTTAGGTATTAAGAGAATGTTTAAACAAAAAGTAATAGACGTTAATTTTCCAAAATTTGTTCAGTAGCTTATTAAAAAAAACGAAAATGAAAAACCCATAAAAAACATATCATGTGACACAAGTATAGCGTGCTAATAATAATATCAAGCGACTACTTTTTGATGTACAAAGAATACAGGGTGTTACAAATTTACCCGTAAAGCCGAAAGGGGGTTAAATGATCCCTTATAAAGAGCCCGTGTATACTATTTAAAGATCGTAATAACACTGTATTACACAATGCCGAAAAAAAAATTTTTTTTTTTCATTGATGTGCCAACCCTGATTAAAGAGTAACTAATTTTTTACCTAATATCCACGGAACGTCAGAGTGATAATAACAAAATGGCTGTACAAATTTAAATATTAAAAGATTAACGTAGCAACCTACGCTAAGACTTTTTTTTCGTTTAGAAAATTAAATTTACAGGGCCTGCAACATGTTTTTTAAAGATCTGAATTCATACGGCTTGCGTCGTACTCGTGGTAGAAGCATTTTGAAGAAGAGCCCTTCCAAATGCTCATCGTACACCAATTCAGCCTCCCTGAGGCTTGGATGTTAGAAAACATTTAAAACATTAAGAAGATTTGATACTGGCAACACAACTTTTTCCGACATGACGTTCTTGAATCTAGTACCGGATAACGACATCTTAGTAATCGAGATTTCAATCTTTGTGAATGAAAAACAGAAATACCGTTAAAATGAACATTAAAATTGGTATTAAGTACCCCTCTCATTAATTAATCTATGATAACTCCGGCTCTTTGATTATTTACTAGGTTTAGGTAGCTTACTAGTTTTTTGGATTAGATAATCTAATGTATTTTTACGGCTTATTTTGTAACACCGTGTATAATCCAAATATAAAAACGTTTTCAGAGCGAAAAAATTTGTATCAGCATTAGCGTGACGTAATACTTTTATTAGAAAAGACAACATCAACCCGCTTAATTCATTACGTCCTTTATGAAATAAGAGTTCGAAAATTGCATACCATCTCTTCGTTCCGTCGAATCATTTCCAGTTGTTGCTCCCGCGCTATCGCCTGGCGCACGGCCGGAGGAGGCCGGGCCTTCTCCTCGTTACCTGAGACACGATAATATTACTTTACATCACCCTTGGCCATAAAGTTGGATTTTCTGCCCGCTATGCGGAGAGAAAATCTCACTTCTTGGCCAAGGCAAGACGTAAAACTTTTGACAAACCACGGGCGGTAATTCGTAAAGCCCCAGATCGCATATTTATGGCCCTCACCTTCGGTTCGGGCCACAGAAACCTGCGATCTAGGACATTTACGAATTCACCACCCTAGGTCTGTAATGTACTATTTTAACTGCAGGTGGCTCGGTGGAAACCTCTCGTCTCAAAAACGTGCTCCTACAGAAAAACGCCGACAGAAGACGGCCAGAAAGAGAAGGAAATACCGGGAATCAAGTTGTATGATGTCACTGAAGGGAATAATTTTACTTTTCGAAAGAGAAAGAAAGATAGAAACCTGCGATCTGGGACATTTACGAATTCACAACCCTAGGTCTGTAATGTACTATTAAATTAACAAATAAACTACTACTACAGCCTATTTGCGTCCCACTGCTGGGCACAGGCCTTCCCTCGTCATGAGGGTTTGGGCTATAGTCTCCACGCGGGCAACACACACACACACACACACACACACACACACACACACACACACACACACGCGGGTAACAAATAAACATCTTGAGGCATTTAACATATTGAACTAGCCCCAAACTTGACCAAACTAAGCAAAGCGTGTACTATGGGCACAGGGCGGACACGGCCTATAAAAGTACGATTTCGAACACAATTCGAATGAAGTTTCAATGTTTAGGACGATTGTGTGCGTGCGAGGACGTCTGTACACTTGTAAATGTGTGTGTAACCACTACGCGGGCTAATGATCCACTCACCATCTCCGGATGAAACAAATGACAGTAAGGCGAGTTGGGCGCGAATTGCGCGCGGGCTAGATTCAGGCTGGTGATTCCGTGGTAATTCTGTACGTAGTACTATTAAATATTCTGTGCTGTGGGTACTAGACAACGATATCAAATACTCAGATAAGGAAATACATACATATATAAAGACTAAACATCCACAATTCTAGTACAAACATGCTCATCACACAAAGTTTGCCCCTAGAAGGATTCGAACCCGCGACCTTCGGAACCTATACGATCTTGATTAGATATTTGTATAACAATTTATAGTGCACTTTTCATTTTTTTCAGACCTATTACTCACCTTTAAATTCCTTCTTTTGGCAGCTAGACATAAAAAGAAGAGATAAGTAACTAGGTACTTAAACAAAGAAGAATTCACTGCTTTAATTGTATTTATAATGACAGAGACGGACCGAAAAGGTGATTACGGAATGATCCTTTCTGTCTTTCTACTCCATAGAGTAAAGAGACAGTTTGCTGTGAATTTACCATCAAGAGACATCTGAAAATCGTGAAGTGTAGATAAATAGATGCAGTCACATATAACTCAAGCTTGAAAATACATATTTCATAGTACATTACAGACCTAGGGTGGTGAATTCGTAATTGTCCCAGATCGCAGGTTTCTGTGATATAAATCCATAAATATGCGATCTAGGGCTTCATGAATTACCGCCCGTGGTTTGTCAAAAGTTTTACGTCTTGCCTTGGCCAAGAAGAAAATCCCACTTTACGGCCAAGGGTGATGTAAGTTTCTTTTTCTATTTCTAACCGAAAGTGGCTAGTTAGAAGGGAAACCTGAATCTGGACATGTATCGGCTGACATGATGATATATTTAGGTAGAGTTGATTCATGCATATTTAACGGACTCCTGGTCGTTAAATATGGCCGCCGAGCTGTCATTCCATACAGAAACGTCATTTTATCCCATAGTAGAATATTTAACGTTAACGTTAACTTTGACGGACGGTTTGAATCAACTCACCCTTAATAGATTCCAGAGCGTGTCTTAATAGTAGATCATGGTCACTCACCGAAATATGCCACCTTATAAATGTCCGGTTCGAGCACGAACGCGTACAACCCTTCAGGCGTGCGTTGCTGCGTGTATTCAAGCCCGTAGTCGCACATGGCGCCGGCGCACGACCGCAGCGCCGCGCGCTCGCTTTCACTGCATAGCTACGACAAAAAAACATCTACATGAGACTTATTGGTCAAATCCGGAATAATAAGTAGCCTTCCTTTCCCGTGACTATAAATATCTCCATACAAAAGTTTATCCAAATCGGTCCAGCAATTTAAGCGAGAAGAGTTAACGACAGACTGACAGTATAGAAGTCATAGTAATGGAATCCGTCTGTAGCGATAAGTTTGTTGTTGATATATAGACAACGCACGAGTTGACTGAGCGTACCGCGGCACCGGTCGGCGAGTGTCGAACATAGTCGACGTGTAGGCGTCTGGATATAGTGGCCAATATATAAATTGGCCTTTGGGCTCATAAATTGATGTTTCTTTATAGTAAACTAGCTTCTGCCCGCGACTTCGCCCGCGTGGAATTCGGTTATCGCGTTCCCGCGGGAACTATGCATTTTTCCGGGATAAAATGTAGCCTATGTCCTGTCCCGGGACCCCAACTATCTCCACGCCATATTTCATCTCGATCGGTCCAGCGGTTGAAGCGTGAAGAGGTAACAGACAGACAGACAGACAGAGTTACTTTCGCATTTATAATATTAACTAGCTTCTGCCCGCGACTTCGCCCGCGTGGAATTCGGTTATCGCGTTCCCGCGGGAACTATGCATTTTTCCGGGATAAAATGTAGCCTATGTCCTGTTCCGGGACCCCAACTATCTCCACGCCATATTTCATCTCGATCGGTCCAGCGGTTGAAGCGTGAAGAGGTAACAGACAGTATGGATACCTGCACGTTGGCGGAGCGTAGTGTGGGCGACAATAGACTCGGCAGTAGAGGGATCAGACTGAGTGCGAGCGCCGGCCGCGACTGGGCCGCGGCGGGCGCGCAGCCGCGGGCCAGCGACGTCACCGTCGCGTCTAGCTCCATCTGGCGGCGGTGCATCTGTCAAACAAATAGAGTAAAAAAAAACTAAAATCAAAAATGCTTTATTAATTTTTAGCAAGATATTAAAATATAGTTTCTGGGGCCTCCTTTTAAGCTTACAGTGCCTGTGTTAGGACGCCCCGCTCTTCCTTAGCTTAAAGTATTTCAGTAAAAGAACATCCGAAATATAGTTAATCCCATAGTAACTGTTACTGTGCCATATTTCATCCCAATCCGCCCGGAAGTTTGAGCTGTGTGTTGAAGTAGTCAATCACACATCTTTGCCTTTGTAACCGACTTCGAAAAAAGGAGAAAGTTCTCAGTTCGTCGGTTTTTTTTTTATGTATGTTCACCAAAAATAAATAGTAAACGTGAACCGATTTCGATGATTCTTTTTTTTGTTCGAAAGGAAGGTGGTACTTCCAAGTTGGTCCCATATTAATTTGGTTCAGTTCTGGTGGGATCTATGAGAAAATGAAACGAGGGAACTCCTCGATATTAGCTAGCACGCAAATGATTTCGGTGTCAATTTCGAGGACTACAGAGTTACTTATGTATTTGTATAGTAATGTTTGAAAACTGTAACCGAAAAAAAAAATTAAATGAAAAAATGAAAACCGCCTTCAAACTCTGACAGACTGCGAAGTCGGTGTCAAGTGAACCGACCCAAATAAATGATAATCATATAGTGAACTTGACATTGACATCGCAGTCTGTCGGAGTTTGAAGGCGGTTTTCATTTTTTTATTTTATATATTTAGATGGTCGGTACGTCATTATTGTAGCCTCTACATAGACTTTGACGAAATTGACTTTTTAATATAGAAAGAAGCCACTATTTCAAAAAAGAAAAACCTCTACATACCTCCTGAGCTTGCATAGGAAACTTGAGTCTCTGCGATGTCATCGAAGCCAGCACTGTGTGGCAGCGGGCCAGGCAAAGCGGCAGGGCGCCGTATAGCGAGTAGTTTTGGGTACGCATAGTCCATGCGTGGACGATGTCATAGAATCGCAGCCACGACAGCGTTTCGCAAGCGATGGCGAGGCGGGAATCGACGCGAGCTTGCAAGTAGTTCTCGAATATACCGTCCGCTAGTCTGGAAAGGTTTTGATTTTGTTAGTCAACTTTTGTTAGCCATAATTAATGATATAAATGAGAAAGTAGTTCTATCTGTCGGTCGCCTCTTCAAGATTAAACCGCTGGACCGATCTAGATGACATTTGGTTTGGAGATAGTTGACGTCCCGGGGTAGGACATGGGCTACTTTTTATTACGGAATAATGCATAGTTTCCGCGGAAACGCGATAACCGAATTCCTTGCTGCCGAAGGCTCGGGCATAAGATAGTAAACCATGTATAAAATACATATGTATTCGAAAAGTGAACTCTTTTTAGGGTTCCGAAGTCAATAAGGAACCCTTATAGTTTCGCCATGTCTGTCCGTCCGTCTGTCCGCACTATTGCTCGGAGATGCTGCCAGCTAAATGGTGGTATTCGGATGGCTGAAAAAAATCACGGTTGTGGCATTTATAACGTAGTTGAAAGGAAAACTATCACAGCTAAGTAAGCTGTACAAATTTACGAGTCATAGTCGACCAACTTATGGAATGATTAAAAAACTAATGATTTTTCTCGAGCGGCAGGGGCGTCGGGCGGGCACGTCATACCACAGGCTAGCTAGATGCCAAATAAGTCTTAGAAAGGTACTGTGGGCATCGTCAACTTTGGAACCCTATACTTTGCGCGTGGCCCGACACGCACTTGGCCGTTTTTTTTTAAGGTCCAAGGTTTTATTGGCTTCTATCACGGAAAATGTACTGTAAGTGCGAAACATGAATTCCCTAGAACACAACAGTAAGTGAGCGTGGGTGCTTAAAGAGTTAAATGAAGCAAAATGAATCAGCAAAGAACCAAAAAGTAATATTTTGTATTAACTTCTGCTAGCAACTTCGCCCGCGTGGAATTCGGTTATCGCGTTCCCGCGGAACTAAACGTTTTTCAGGATAAACAGTAGCCTATGTACTCCGGGTCTTTAATTATCTCCAAACCTTTCATCTAAATCGCTCCTGCGGTTTAAGCGTGAAGACGTAACAGACAGAATTACTTTTGCATTTACTAATGTCACATATATTAGTATTTTATATATTAGACTAGCTGACCCCGCGGACTTTGTACCGCCTTAGAATTTGTTTTTTTTTTGGGTGTGAAAAATAGCTTACGTCCTATTCTCAGACCTACTGAACATACACTCAAAATTTCATAAGAATCGGTCGAGCCGTTTCGGAGGAGTTTGGTTACAAACACTGTGACAAGAGAATTTTATATATATTAGAAGATTTACCTGTCATAATTCCCAGCTGCATGTATAGTCTTCAATACATTAGTGTCCTTATCGTTAATGGTGAAAATGGCCTGTAATCCTTGCATCAAACTCTTGTGGCAATCTTTGGTCCCAATCGAAGCCTTCTCTACGTCTGCTACCGTTACCTAAAAGTGAGTTTAGAACATATTAGGCAACAGGTTTGGTTCAGTTGGTAGTGACCCTGCCCACTGTTACGACGATTTCGGGTTCGAATCCCGCTAGAGGCAAACTTTGCGTGATGAGCACGTATGTTTGTAGTCGAGTCATTGATGATATGTATGTATTTCTCTATACATATAAGTTTTTATATTGTTTTCCAGCACGTATATTACAAGGTTTACTTAGTTTGGGGTTAGGTTGATGTGTCCCAAGATATTTATTTATTTAACATATGCCAATTAGGTCCTTACGGTGTTCATATGATAATCCGACACTAGGTAAATGTCTCGTTGGAGCGGGGGACAGTGGAGTTTTATAGATCCATTTTATTAGTAGTTTATGTAACTGCTACATAATAAAGGTCCTTAAAACACGAGTGGGGTTTTATAAAACGAGCCGTGAGGCGAGTTTCTAATAATATCGCACGAGTGTTTTAAGGTCTAATTATGTACAGTTGCATACATAACTTTATCTACACTCATTTTATAAATCCTCTAAGATGCTTCAAAATCTGTCCACGATGGTGGCAATTCAAATACGTCCATGCCTCACATTCGATTTTCAAAAAGCAATAG